>JAJAGP010000291.1:212057-511470 GCA_025084515.1 Ancistrus triradiatus
TAGGAAGAGTGAATCTACAATAGGCAAGCAGGTTGGTGTGAATAAATCAACTGTGGGGGCAATTGTAAGAAAATGGAAGACATACAAGACCATTGATAATCTCCCTCAATCTGGAGCTCCACGCAAGATCTCATCCCGTGGGGTCAAAATGATCATGAGAACGGTGAGCAAAAATCCCAGAACTACATTGAGGGACCTGATGAATGACCTGCAGAGAGCTGGGACCAAAGTAACAGGGCTACCATCAGTAACACACTACGCCGAGAGGGACTCGGATCCTGCAGTGCCAGGCGTGCCCCCCTGCTTAAGCCAGTACATGTCCAGGCCCGTCTGAAGTTTCCCAGAGAGCATGTGGATGATCCAGAAGAGGATTGGGAGAATATCATGTGGTCAGATGAAACCAAAATAGAACTTGTTGGTAAAAAATTAACTCATCGTGTTTGGAGGAAGAAGAGTTCTGAGTTGCATCCCAAGAACACCATACCTACTCTGAAGCATGGGGTGGAAACACCATGCTTTGGGGCTGTTTTTCTGCAGAGGGGACAGGACGACTGATCGATGTTAAGGGAAGAATGAACGGGGCCATGTATCGTGAGATTTTATGCCAAAAACCTCCTTCCATCAGTGACAGCATTGAAGATGGAACGTGGCTGGGTCTTCCAGCATGACAATGATTCCAAACACGCCGCTCGGGCAATGAAGGAGTGACTCTGTAAAAAGCATTTCAAGGTCCTGGAGTGGCCTAGCCAGTCTCCAGACCTCAACCCCATAGCAAATGTGTGGAGGGAGCTGAAAGTCCATGTTGCTCCAAAACATCACTGCTCTAGAGGAGATCTGCATGGAGGAATGGGCCAAAATACCAGCTGCAGTGTGTGCCAACCTGGTGAAGACTTACAGGGAACCTTTGACCTCTGTCATTGCCAACAAAGGTTATGTTACACAGTATTGAGTACTGTTGTTATTGACCAAATACTTATTTTCCACCATAATTTACAATTAAATTCTTTAAAAATCCTACAATGTGATTTCCTGGATTTTTTTTCGCCTGTATTTTTCTTTTTTGAAGTGTAGCTATGATAAATTACAGACCTCTCTCATCTTTCTAAGTAGGAGAACTTGCACAATCAGTGGCTGGATCTCACTGAGCCTTCACACCGGTCTCAGGCGGAGTTTGTTATCTGATCCTCATGAAGTCAGCATGGTGGTATGGCGAGACATTTAGCGTTACAGACCTGCACTCGTACACCGGAATAACCCGACACTCCAGACCACATTCGATTTCCTCATGTCACTCCTTCACTTTCTTCCTGAAGAACAAAAATAGCCTTGAAGCCACACCAGTAGCTGCTGGAAACAGGGGAAATCCTGACACACAATGCGGCCGGTGAGGGAAGCGGCATTCCTGGATGACGACAGTGTGTGTGTGTGTGTGTGTGTGTGTGCTATACAGGGAGCTGAAGCAGAGAAGGTGGTTGAACAAGACGCCACCAAGGGTCGCACTGCATTCTGGAACAACAAACTAGTTGCCATAGTAACTGAACAGACAGGCTTTGAAGTAGGATTCCGATTGGAAATTGAGCAGACTGGAGCATAGAATGAAAGGCGAATCAGAGCAAAGCACCAAGCCCTGCACTGCAAGAGATCCCATTCTCAATCATATTTGATTCGTTTACATGTTAGCCATTAGCAGACTGTCTTATCGAGAAGGACTACAACTGATAAGGATCTTACAAGGATCAATCCAAGCAGCTGTGGGTTAAGTACCTCACTCAAGGGTCCAACAGTGGAGGCACCTGGACATGAAACCTAGACTTTCTGATCCATGGTCCAGTTCCTTAGCCGCTGTGCCATCACAATCCGATCCCTGTTTGTTGCATAGTTTAAGTCTTTGTTCCCTAAGCACCATTTTCCACTCTCTGGCATGACATCAACAAATCAGATAATATTAACATAAAACCGGTTCAAAGCCTCACAATATTCACATAAAGGCCAAATTAAAGTCACTCAAAGTGTCTAAGCTGCTGCTTTACAGTGAACCAAACAACTTCATCATGAGAGAAATCCAGTTCCACAGACACACCAATGCCGGTCTCACTCTAAAATAAATAAAAATCTAAACATAAAGATTTTCAAGAAATTACACAGAAAAATCCCTAAAGTCAGTGTGGTATGGGTCTTGCCACAAAAGGGCGTAAAAGTACTTCCCTCGCTGCCCTATAAAAATTCTCTCAGAGGCTACTTTTGGGTAGTGTACCTCTTGGTGAGAGATCGCTGACTGCTAGACATGCCTCTACGAAGCACTCGAAGACATTTTTCCCAGCTGACAGACTCATGAATCACTGGACTGAAAGAAGCAGGATGGCCCTTTTGATGAGCTGCCCACTATCTGGACCGTTCTGACCCAGCTGTTAGGAGGTTTTGGGAGCAATGGTTTTATGGGGGCACACACACATGGTGAACAGGCTCCAGACAGTCCACCAGCTGAAAGGATCGTTTGATCCGCTGACAAGGATAAGCAGCTCCCACGGCTTCGTTATCTACCATCCAAACACAGGGGGCACCTTCACTACACACCACAATCACTGCCTGGAACATTTGTAGGCACTTAGCAGAGGGAAACTGCCCCCACAAAGTAAGGGTTTCCTAGGAATGTCAACACCAGATTGTAACACTTCCTTGGCCTGGCCGGTCTCCAGATTTTTCAACAATCATGCATTTATGGGACCAGCTGGGGCACCAGCTTCAGCAGCCTATGAGTGTGCAGGATCTACAGGCCCAGCTGCAACATCTGTGGGCAAATGTGCAACAGGACACCATGCAGAGCCTGTTTGCGACCTAACAGGGTACTAGAGCCTCCTTTCAATTGTACAGTCTCCCACAATACACGTACAGTGGTGCTTTAAAATGTGTGAACCCTTTGGAATTTGCTAGACTTCTGCATAAAAATGACCTAAAACATCATCAGATTTTCACACAAGTCCTAAAAGTAGATAAAGAGAACCCAGTTACACAAATGAGACAAAAATATTATACTTGGTCATTTATTTATTGAGGAAAATGATCCAATATTACATATTAGTGAGTGGCAAAAGTGTGTGAGCCTTTGCTTTCAGTATCTGCTGTGACCCCCCTGTGCAGCAATAACTGCAGCTAAATGTTGCCTGTAGCTGTTGATCAGTCCTGCACACCGGCTTGGAGGAATTTTAGCCCATTCCTCCATACAGAACAGCTTCAGCTCTGGGATGCTGGTGGGTTTCCTCACATTAGCTGCTCGCTTCAGGTCCTTCCACAACATTTCCATTGTCTTGGGTCGTTGTCTTGCTGCATGACCCACCTTCTCTTGAGATTCAGTTCATGGACAGATGTCCTGACATTTTCCTTTAGAATTCTCTGATATCATTCAGAATTCATTGTTTCCATCAATGATGACCACTCCTAGGAGGTTAACAGTGGTTCTTGAATTTCCTCCATTTGTACCCAATCTGTCTGACTGTGGATGGTGGAGTCCAAACGCTTTAGAGTATGGTTTTGTAACCTTTTCCAGCCTGGTGAGGCATCAACAACTCTTGTTTCTGAGGTCCTCAGAAATCTCCTTTGTTCGTGCAGTGATAACACTTCCACAAACATGTGTTTTGAAGACGACTTGATAGATCCCTGTTCTTTAAAATAAAACAGGGTGCCCCCGCCCCTCACACCTCGATTAAAACCACCTGACTCTAATTTCACCTTGTTTAAATTACTGCTAAGCCTAGAGTTCACATACTTTTTGTACTTTTGCCACTCATTCTATGTAACATTTTCCTCAATAAATAAATGACCAAGTATAATATTTTGTCTCATTTGTTTAACCGGGTTCTCTTTATCTACTTTTAGGACTTCTGATGATGTTTTAGGTCATATTTATGCAGAAATATAGAAAATTCTAAAGGGTTCACAAACGTTCTAGCACCACTCTATCATTATTACATTCACACATATGAAGTTTCATTGAATTTCAACAAATCCTTCTTGGTGCATTATGTTTTTGTCAATGAGTGCACATGCTGTATATGCTGTATATATTTAGACATTTAAATAGACACATTTGCGTCTGTATGTTAACCGTGGATCATTTTTGTGAACAATGTTGACGGAGTGATATTCCATGCCATTAGTGACCATGCAAGATCCCCAGCCTTTGCAAAATCACAGACTGTGACTACTCTGCAACAAAAACTCTCTAGATGTGAGAGGGCGTCAGACTTTTAGTCTCTTAAAAATATTTTCCTCTAGTGTATGGTCAGCCTAACAGAAGCACTGATAAAAGCCTTTCTCTCAGACACGCCCTCCTGTGAGCTGAACATGGATGGGCAGCTGGTAAATTAAGGAAGTTGTTCATTTTTAATGAGACGAGACCCGAGGTCACACTCTGCTGTCTGTGAGTGCAGCTAACCAACACGACCATGCTCCACCCTCCATCACTCAGCCTCCTGCCCCTCATCCACCCTCATGTGCGTGCATGTGGCCACAGGAAATGAGAGGCAGAACAGTCCATGCAAACTGAATCATCTGATCATTAGAAATCTAACACTCAATTGGATTAACCTAAACAATGGACGTTTTGTGGCTGACCATATTTCCGGTCCCATGTTAATGTGACGTTGATGTCATCAATGCCTTGTT
The DNA here is from genome assembly GCA_025084515.1 of Ancistrus triradiatus. Classification (NCBI taxonomy): domain Eukaryota; kingdom Metazoa; phylum Chordata; class Actinopteri; order Siluriformes; family Loricariidae; genus Ancistrus; species Ancistrus triradiatus. Next base: position 216,720 of record JAJAGP010000291.1, read on the forward strand.
CCCGATTTCTTTTTTTTTTTACTTCATTTATACGGCATCATCAAAAAGACAAAGTGAGTTCAAACATGGAATAGCCTACAAAACGCTTATTATGACTTAATACTGCATGTCTTGTATAAAATACTATAGGAATTGAAAAGACAATGAACACATCCCCAGCCCATCCACGGAACAGTGAACACGCTCATGGTAGATAACCTAAAGCCACGCCCCCTAACACGTCTATAGATTTACATTTACATTATTTAGCAGACGCCCTTATCCAGAGCGACGTACAATTCATACAGTCATACAGTCTTCCAATCCAAGCAATTGTGGGCTAAGGGTCTTGTTCAAGGACCCAACAGTGGCAGCTTGGCAAAGTTGAGATTTGAACCCTGGACCTTCTGGTCCATAGTCCAGTACCTTACCCGCTAGACTACCACAAAATATGTCATTTAGCAGACGCTCTTATCCAGAGCGACTTACAATTGATAGTCTTAGAATCCAAGCAATTGTGGGTCCTTTCAAGACTGCCATTCTCTTTTATGTTCGCTTGTACAAGTTTTCTGTCACTCAGACGTGAATTAGATGTATATAAGACTTATATTTCCTATTTTTTCCTGTTTCTGGTAGTCACTGTTGTGTTTATTGTGTTCAAGTCCCCTCGGTGCATTCCTCCTTCTATCACAACAGACCTGCGACAGACTGGCACACCCTGACCAGGATAAGCGGGCTTAACCATTCCAAAAAATGTTAAAAACCCATTGAGTTTGAGTCCAGGCTGTGCTGTTTGGCTGGTTTGGGCATCATATGCCGGTACGAATGACTGTCTACATGAGGGGGGGTCAATCAGGGGAACATTCCATTCTGCTGCAACAAGGACCCCTGCTAGCCCTGCAATGGACTGGTGTCCCGTTCAGGTTATGCTTATGCCGGCATCTTCTGTGCTCTGGAGAACTGAGCCAGAGCCCCTGCTGGATTAAAACATGGAAAACGTTTGGTATCCATAAATCATGATTCTACTCTAAAATGATCTTCCCACAGTGACTGGTATATTTAATGATCATTCATCATCAGCTCTGGATCTCATTATGGTTGGCTGTAACAGATCAACACTTATAAAGCCTGGCTGTTGACGGACGAGTGGAACAGATGACTCTTCTAGGCTAGCATGTGCATCCTGTCTGCCCGTGTTTGCTCTCGTACGTGCATTCTCACAGCTGTAGCGTGTTCGGCTCTGGCGTAACTACTGCGGCTGGATTTGGAGTCCGCTGCTGTCAGCGAGCAGCAGCTGGGACTGACGGACAGGGGTGTGGCACAGAACACACAGCTAGCGGCCACAGGATCCAGCTTTCACTCCGCTTCGCTGTTAGATTCATTAGCAGTCTGTCTATCTGCAGGATCCGTGTTTGATCTACAACATGTCCCGATTCGAACACATGCTAACTACAGCAGCTGAGGGAACACAAAGGAGGAGAACGGGTGCATGGTCCATTATTATTCGGCGTCGTGAGCAGAGGCAGGATCAGGCCCCAAAAGCCTTCCTCCTGCCATAACCCCCCCCTTTTTGAGACCCCACCAAAAACTGGTTCCCTTTGTAATGACACAAAGACGCTCTGACCACCGGCTGAGCCGAGAGGCAACTCCGAAAGCAACCCAGAGCAGATCAGGATTCAAACAGGATCCTTCAGAAAAACTTGGCTGATCTGAAGAGTCCGAAATGGTTAACCAGCCAAAGAGCCCATGATGATTTAGGCTGTTCTAAAAGAAATAGATCTATTCTGAAAGTTTAAGTCTTTTTTTAAGATGCCTTGATGTGGAAAGCAAATCAGACATTCTCCACTGGTGTTTTTTCCTAATATAGTAATTCCAAAAATGGTCAAAATGTAGCCTTTCCACCCATAAAATGAAAATATGAACTAAACTCAAATGCACTATAACTAGTAAAGCTCCAGATACAAAGATATCCAGGATAAGTGTTGCAGGAAAGTTACAGGTCTGTGCATTCTGATGCAACTTCTCTGATATACTGTGATATAACACTATAAATAGTGGAAATACGTTCTTATTGTCCATTTTAAATCCATACACACCTATATTCTTGGGAAAAAGCGTCAATCTAGCACTCTAAATGGTCCTTAGATCATGTCAGTCCTTTAAATCACATACAGCCCCACTTCCTAAGGATACTGTGGAACGATTTCGACCATTTTAACTTTTATCTCTATCCTTAAGGTCACCAGATAGCTATTAACCAACCTGCAATGGGTAACCAGCCAAAGAACCAATACTTTACACACGTAACAGGACTAGAACCCTTCTCAGACATTTAAAAGGCATCTTTGCCAAGCATTAATGGAATTCATTTTCACACTGACAGTTTATTCTACATCATTTTAAGGGTGTTTTACAGCCATGTAAGAACCTAAAATAGACTAACTAAACATGGACCAGGGCTTAAAAAAGAACTTTATATCACCGTCCAGTAACTGACATCGAGGGATGCGCCCAGTTGTGCTGTGCTTTTGCAGAAACCATTAAGGTCCAGAAAGGACTAAAGAAAGGACTGATGTTTTATTGGACTGACCTTTTGGAAGCACCTGAACCTGGTTAAAGAGCCAAAGAGCACTGAGGATTTACTAAGGGCTTTTCGAAATGGACTAGATTTATTCTGAAAGTTTACATCTTTTTAGATACTAGGTGTGGAAGGGCAAATCAGACATTCTCCACTGGTGTGTTTTTCTTGTATATTAATAACACAAAATGGTCAAACTGGAACCATTCCACCCACAAAACAAAGCAAACATGAACTAAACTAAAAAAAGGACTATAACTAGTAAAACTTCAGATACAGAGATGTCCAGGATAGGTGTTACAGGACAGTTACAGTCTAAGTAGGTATTGCCCAACCTACAATGGGTAACCAGACAAAGAACCAACACTTTATGCACGTAATGCGACTGAAACCCTTCTTAGATATTTTAAAGGCGTATTTGCTGAAAAATGAGATTCGATTTAACATTAAAAGTTTATTCTACATCATATTAAGGGTGTTTTATTTCCACACAGGTACCTACTATGGACTAATTAAGGTAGACCAGGGCTTAAAAAAGACAAATAATAAGATAATCTCTTTGGACCACCTTAAATCACTGCCCAGTAACTGACATCTATGGATGAGTCCATGCATAAATAATTAAGCACCTGAAAACACTAAAAGCAGGTCAGGGGAGGTTTTGCAGTCTGCTGAGGACTGATCATTTAGAAAAACCTGAAATGGTTAACCAGCCAAAGAGCCCATGAGGATTACCTAAAGGTTTTTCTGAAGGGACCAGACTTAATCTGAAAGCTCACATCTATTTAAGATACCCAGAGGTGGAAGGCGAATCAGACATTCCTCACTGGGCTTTTTTTTAATATATTCATTACAAAAATTGGTCAAACTGGAACAATTCTTCCCACAAAACAAAGCAAACATAAACTCAAAAAATGGACTATGACTAGTAAAGCTCAAGATATATATTGTCTGCTGTGGTATATCATAAACAGTGACACTGTAGGTAGTGTAAATACGTTCTTATTGCCCATTTTAAATCCATACAGAGCCATATTGTTGGTGAAAAGCTTCAATCTAGCACTCTAAACGGTCCTTAGATCATGTGAATTCTTATATAACATACAGTCCCACATCCTCAGGGTATTGTGGAACGATTTTTGACTTTTATGTTTATCCTTAAGATCACCAAGCAGGCATTGCCCAACCTAGAATGGGTAACCAGCCAAAAAAGCACCCTTTTTACCCGTAATGGAACTAGAACCCTACTTAGAGATTTAAAAGGCATCTTTGAGGAGCATTAATTGGATTCGTTTTCACACTAAAGACATGAACACAGACTTACTAGAGGTGGAACAAGGCTTAATAAGACAATAGAAGCTAAATAAATAACAAATAAAAGTGAATCCCTTTGAACCACCTTAAATCATCACCCAGTAACAGACATCTATGACTGAGTCCGGTCAGTCTGAGCTCATGCATAAATAATTACGCACCAGAAAACACTAAAAGCAGGTCAGGGGAGGTTTTACAGTCTGCTGAGGACCGATCTTTTATTGGACTGATCTTTTAGAAGACCCTGAAATGGTTAACCAGCCAAAGAGCCCATAAGCATTACCTAAAGGCTTTTCTAAAAGGACTAAAGTGTGGAACGCAAATCAGACATTCTCCACTGGTGTGTTTTTTTACCGTATTAATCCCAAAAATGATCAAACTGGAACCATTCAGCCAACAAAATAAAGCAAACATGAACTAAACTCAAGTGGACTAGAAATAGTAAAACTTCAGATACAAAGATATCCAGGATAGGTGTCACAGGACAGTTACAGTCTTAGAGACTATAGTGATGTCTGTGCAAGCTGATGCAACTTCTCAGATGTACTGTGGTAGCACTATAAATAGTGGAAATACGTTCTTATTGCCCATTTTAATCCATACACACCCATATTCTTGGGGAAAACCTCTAATGAAGCACTCTTAACAGTTGTAAAGATCACATCAGTCCTTTAAATCACATACAGACCCATTTCCCGAGGATATTGTGGAACAATTTTGACCATTCTTACTTTTATATTCATCCTTAAGATCATCAAGTAGGCAATGCCCAACCTGGAATGGGTAACTAGCCAAAAACCTACCCTTTTACATATAACGGGACCAGAACCCTTCTTAGAGATTTTAAAGGCATAAATGGGATTCGATTTCACACTAAAGGTTTATTCTACATCATTTAAAGGGTGTTCTATGGCCATGCAAGAACCTAAAGTATACTTACTAAAAGTGGACCAGGGCTTAATAAGACATAATAATGATCCATTTGGACCACCTTAAATCAGCGCCCAGTTACTGACATCTATGGATGAGTCCGGTCAGTCTGTGCTTATGCATAAATAATTAAGGACCAGGAAAGACTAAAAGCAGGTCAGGGGAGCTTTTGCAGCCTGCTGATTTTAGGCATCAGATGGAGATGCATGGGTGTTACAGCATCTTCTCACTGCACGTGTGCTTATTATTCGAGGACAGAAGGATGGGGGAGGCGATTCCCAAATGGCTCCCCTTGCCTATATAGGGTATAAAAAGTGCAGTAGTGATGGATATAGATTTGGATTTGGAATTCCCCCCAGGAAAATACGACCCCGTTTCCTGCTCTCCTCAATTTTTGTTCCACAATCCAGTCCCGTTCCTCTCTCAGCTGGCTGTGGCTGCGGATGGGCGGATGCGACATTAAGGCTCTTCAGACGGGTTGCCAGATTCACCATCGAGCAAATGTGTCTGATCAGACAAAATCATTAACAGCACAGTGCTGATTTTCGTTTACACAAGTAACGCTGTACAACCAGGTTTATTGGTGCGTTAATAAAGCACTTGCACTGTGTATTGGTAGTAACACAGTTGGGATATCTGGCAACCCTGGGAATGAGATGCAGCTTGAAACAAAGAGCAGAAATGCGTCTTATCGGGTCGGACCTGCTTTAATCAGCAAATTCAGTTTATCCGAGCTAACTGGGAGGCTATGCAATGGATAAACGATCCTACACCTGATTGAGAACGGGCAATGGTTTTTTGGAGCTTGCACTATTTAATCCCGTGCACAATCCGTGCTTGGAAATGCACGAGCTCTGGGAACTGACAGCTCCACATCTGAGCACAAATAACACATTTTAATCAGTCACAAAGTTGGAAAGGTTGAACGGGAAATAGGCAGTGACTTTGTACGTTTATTTTGCGCCCAAAATCCCTAAAAGCAAGGCGCGCAAATGGAAATATTGCGCATGGACATAAATAATAGACAATAATGATGTCAGAATGTGTAACAACAACATGTTACAATTGTTACATCACGGTATGACTACACTGTTGGCTTTTTTCCTCTATCAATAAACAACAGGGCAGAAATCTCTACACATGCAGATCCTGTGCAAGTTTCCTGTAATGGAAGTACATTAATGACCTCCTTCCTTACACAGTAATGGACTGAAATGGACTCACTGTGATGCGAGGGATGTTCTTCTTGCCCTGATATCCCGACATCTTCACCCTCCGTTGGTATGTGATACCGTTATGGCTGGATTAAGTGGCAAAAAGGCTCGAACCGGTTTTTGCAAGAAAAGAAAAAAACGTGTGTCGAGACGCCGAAAGACGGACCGAAGCGCGAATTAAAACGCACAGGAAGAAAGGAGATCTGCCTACAAGCTGTGCTGCTGCTGCCCCTTTTCTCCACTAATGCGCCAAGACAGAAGAAGGAGATGACTGCGCATGCGCATAGCCCCCGCCCTGTTTCATATGGACAGCCCGTCGGATCCGCCCCTCCTGTGTCCAGCACATGGGTGGAGAAGTGGATAGTTGGGCAAATCTGAGCCGTGGACAGCCCTGGATTTGCAAAATCTCTGCAAATTAAATGAACTTCATTAGCTACTATGGCGACTGATAGACTGGAGGCTACTTGGTCTTGATAGACTAGACTAGTTGGTGTACTGGGAACTTAGAGGGGCACAGCTGTACCCCTCTGCTTGCCAATCAATCGAAGGGGCACAACTGTGCATAAAAAATAAGTCTGTTAAAAACTAAATAGCTTACCACTAAAGTGGGCGTTACTCTGCCATTGAGAATTTTAGAACAAATAAACACCAGAATTTTTAATTGTATTCATTTTGTTTATGCTAACATAACTGATGCATTTGCTTTGGAAAGATGCTGGGGGATTACTGGAAATGTGGTGAAAATTACTAGGGCACGTGTTCTAGTAAAGTGGGTCTGATGGCACCCATGAATTAAGCATCTAAAGATAGACCAAATGGCTGACATCCAAATGTGGTATCCAAGTATTTGTGGAGGGTCTCATTTCAAAATCATGGGGATTAATATGGGATTGGTGCTGCTCTTACAGCCTACAATGATTAGTGTTCGTTCAGCTATGAGAGCTTTAGTACATTTGGTATGGTGACTGGTAACCCTAACTCTTACCCTAACACTAAGGGGAGCCTCCAGTCTTCTAGAAAAGCTCTCCACCAAGTTTTGAATTATCTTCCTTTCAAGAACAATAGTGAGGTCTGGATCTGATGGAGAACAAAAGGCGTGACTAACAGTTGGCCAAAAAGTGTTGGATGGGACATGGTGGAGGTCATTGCATGGGGGCATTGTCATGCTAAAAGGCTCTTCCCAAAGTGTTGCCACAACACTAGGAAGATAAAAGTCTCTAGCATGTTACTGCATGCTGTAGAATTAAGCTTCTCTGGAACATAGGATCCAAACCCTAAAACTTCATTCCTCCTCCACTAAACTTTACAGCTGCCACTGTTGCCAGTGTTCCGCCAAACCCTGGATTCATAAGATGGTGAAGTGTGATATATCACTCTAGAGTGTTTCCATTGCTCCGGTGTTCAACGGTTTAGAGCTTTACATCATTCTCGGCAACACTCCACTGTGTGAGACCGCTGATCTGTGGAAACTCAATCCATGAAGCTTTTGATGCCGTTCTGAGACAGTCTGAACGCTACATTTCCCCAAACCGCTCCACTGGAAAACTGGAAGCAGATATTCTATAGAATGTCATTATAAACTGTAGCATTTAGATTTCTCTTCAGTGAAGCCAAGGAACATGGTAACAGGGAGACTAGCTTGTATAGATTAAGAAGGGTGTCCTCACACTGTACTCAGTTGCCTTGTATCGTGCCAGGGCACGATTGTCCCCTCTCAATTCCCCCGCTGACCTGCACTCACATTATATGGTCTTGGCTGGAGCGCACTTACGTCATCATAATGCGAGTCAAGACACACAGCACAGTGGACTTTATGGTTGTATTTTCTGGCTTTTTTAGGGCGTTTTGGATGTGCTCTCATATGACTTATTAATCATACTGTTGTTCTTATAATATATTCACATGGTTTGTTCGGTTTATCCTGTACAGAGAGTAAGAGAGAAGCCTGTGTTGGGGTAAGAGTTTGGTAAGAGTCTTTTAGCACGACAATGCCCTCCAACTCTTTCTGGCCGATTGTTATTCATGCCTTGTTGTTTTACAGCAACTCTGGATCTCACTATTGTCCTTGCAGTAACGCTCCAAAACCTGTCCAAATGAACCAAGTCTTCAAGCGTGCCTGAGCGCAGTGCAGCATCCCTGGCCCAGGCACTGAGCGATCAGACTACTCAAATGAACCGTACTTTGGGGATCTAGTCTGGATCGCCTAATGTTAGTACACCTTAAGTTTGTTTTGCCAACATCAGTGCCTAGTTAACAACAGACACAATGTTACATCGAAACTAATCATACATACTCAGATCGGGCCAATTTAGCATAATCAATTAACCTAATGCATGTCTTTGGAATGTAGGAGGAAACTGGAGCACCAAAAGTAAACCCACGTGGACACGGGGAGGACATGCTCCACACAAGTGGAGTCCGAGATTAGCATCGAACCGGGACTCTGGAGCTGTGAAGCTACCGCGTTGACTGCTGCACCACCGTGCCGCCCAAGTACATACTAAGAAGTTGCTAGCACCAACAATGGCCAATGGGTATTCTAAAAAAACACTACATGGCCAAAAGTAGCACATCCACATGTTCTTACTGAAGAGCTCATTCCAAATCTCTTCGGAAAAGGTTTTCTATTCAGTTCTAAGCCTGGCTACAAAGTTTCACTCTGATTTTTGGAACTGATGTTTGGCAAGAAAGTCTGAATATCCATTGACCAAAAGGTGTTGGATGGGGTTGGATGCATGTCAGTTAACTTCTTCCTCACTACCTTACTAGACCATTTGTTTAAGGATCTCGCTTTGGGCATTATCATGCTAAAAGTCAAGTCAAGTCAAGTCAGATTTATTTATATAGCGCTTTTTACAATGGAGCATTGTCTCAAAGCAACTTTACAAGTTTAGATTATCTCCTAATAACTACGTCCAATCCCAAATTGAGCGAGCCTAGGGCGACAGTGGCATGGAAAAACTCCCTAGTTCTAGAAGAAAACCTTGGATGACCAAGACTCAAAAAGGGGAAAAAAAACCCAACTCCTTGTGGCGGGTAGATGAATAAATCAAGAGCGAACTAAAGTTGGAGTCAAAGTTCGAATAGATTTGAAGTAATGCACATCGACATTAAGTGGGTCCGGGTATGATTATTGAAATCTAAGAGCGAACTAAAGTCATGGAGTCAAAAAGAAGTTCCGAATAGAATGTGAAGTATGCACATCTACATTTAAGTGGCCCGGGTAATGATGATAATCTAGAGCGGAAACTAAAGTCAATGGATCATGGTCGAATAAATGTGAATTATGCACCAGTGGAGCTCCATCAGATGTACATCATGTTGGGGGCCGGAAACTGCCGGAACACAGCTCGAAGAGAAAACAGAAAATTAATTAGTTTTGATTAAGAGTCACAGTGTCTATTGAACAATCCACTGGTGCCAATGTCAATCATGATGCCAAGTTAGCATGAGACCCCGGCAGCATTAGTTATTGCAGCATAGCTAGAAAGAGGAGAACTGGTAGGTACCGCAGCCAAGAGGGATCACATGAGACATTGGCAACCCCATGGGAGGCAGAAGACAGCAGCCCAGCGTCTATGATCACCATAAGACTCTTTGGCTATGAACCCCCACCTCTGCCCTTAGTCTAAGGCAAGGATGCACGAGTCAAGATCAAGAGTACCGAAGCCCAGTTCAGCCAGACCGCCCACCCGACACTCCTGGCTAACGGACAAGGCAGGCAGGCCAGACATGACTCCAGACTCCGGCCCCATTGACCCAAGCCATGTATCCTGGTCTAAATCTAGTCAAAAACCTGCGTAAATAGGTATGTCTTTAGCCTAGATTTAAAATTTTGGAGAGTGTCTGAGTCTCTAATGAAAGTGGGAAGTTCATTCCATAGTTGGGGGGCCATGTATGAGAAAGCCTTTCCCCCTGCTGTGACTTTTTTAATTCTAGGAACTAAAAGAAGTCCTGAACCCTGCGAACGAACTAGACGAGCTGGATTGTAAAACTCTAAGAGTTCACTCAGATAATGTGGGCCAGGCCATGTAGAGCTTTAGAAGTTATAAGAAGTATTTTGTAATCAATGCGGAATTTAACTGGTAACCAGTGCAGTGATGATAGAACAGGAGTGATATGATCAAAGTTTCTAGTTCGGGTTAGCATTTGGGTGGCTGCATTCTGAACTAATTGAAGTTTATCATCCAGTAAATAAGGCGTTACAGTAATCCAACCTTAAACGCATGAACCAGTTTCTCTGCATAATTAAAGAGAGGATATTTCTAAGTTTAGCGATTTTACATAATTGAAAGAAAGCAATTCGACTGATGCTGATAATGTGCGCATCAAAGCAGAGATCTGAATCAAATATGACACCTAAGTTTGTTACAGATGGACAGGGCAATACTGGACAGCCATCTAGTTTTACAATAGATGTAGATAACCTGTCCCTCACAGCCTTGGGTCCCACTAATAGAACCTCAGTTTTATCTGAGTTAAGTAAGAGAAAATTAAATGACATCCACTCTTTTATTTCCTGTACACAGTCCTCAATTTTGCAGATTGTAAGGCTGTCATTAGGTTTGGCTGATATGTACAGCTGTGTATCATCTGCATAGCAGTGGAAACTAATGCCATGTTTACGCATAACTGAGCATAGTGGCAGCATGTACAGAGAGAATAAAAGGATGCCAAGCACTGCCCCCTGAGGCACGCCATACTTCACTTTTGAGAGCTTAGACCTTAGATTATTTATATGAACAAACCGGTACCAGTCGGTTAAGTAGGATTTAAACCAAGAAAGTACTAATCCCTTAATACCTACAGTATTTTCTAGCCTGTTTAGTAAAACATCATGATCTATAGTGTCAAATGTTGCACTTAAATCTAACAGAACAAGAAAAGAAACACATCCCTTATCTGAGGACATTAACAAGTCATTTAGTACCATAATTAATGCTGTTTCAGTACTATGATGGGGTCTGAAGCCGGACTGAAATGTTTCATAAATTTCATTCCTTTGGAGGTACCTGCAGAGCTGCTGATAGACAGCTTTTTCTAAGATTTTGGACAGAAACGGTAGATTTGAAATTGGTCTATAATTAGATATCACACAAGGGTCAAGATTGGGTTTTTAATCAATGGTTTGATGACGGCAGGCTTAAAGGATTTCGGCACATAACCAAAGCTAAGGGATGAATTTAAAATAACTAACACTGGCTCTATAATACTAGGTATTACTTGTTTGAGTAAACAGGTAGGAATTAGATCTAATAAACATGTTGATGACTTAAACGAGCTGATAAGTGTGGATAGTTCAGTAATAGTAATTAGGGTAAAAGATTCTAATCTTGATTTACAGCTCATTAAACAGATGTCTTCACTAGTGCTGCATCTGGAAGGTTGCTGAACAGTTTGGTGATGTGATGAGCATCGAGCTTGATGCCTACTGTTTTCTATCTTATCATTAAAGAAAGTCATGAAATCATTACTGTTAAAATTACACAGAACGGGAGAGTCACTTTCTATAGGGTTTTTTGTTAATTTGGAAACTGTATTAAAGAGAAATCTTAGATTATTCTTATTTTTCTCTATGACTGAGGAGAATTATGCAGCTTTAGCTTTAGTAAGGGCATGCTTATACTCTGCCATGCTGTCCCTCCAAGCAATCTTAAACACCTCCAATTTACTATGTCTCCACTTGCGCTCTAGATGCCGTGTTCTTTGCTTTAAGGTATGGGTGTGGTCATTATACCATGGTGCTAGCCTTTTTTTCCCCTAATGTGTTTGACCCTAGCAGGAGCAATCATATCCAGGAATGAGCAAAACACACATTCTAATTGGTCATTTACACACTCAAGATGATTGATCTCCGTAGGTGTATTAAATTTCAAGTTTGGTATGTTTTTAATAAACGCAGCTGGAGTAGCAGATGAGATAGTGCGCTTGGTGTGATAACGAGGCAGAAGGATTTTATTTATTAGTGATAGCTCAAATACTAAAAGATAGTGATCTGAAATCGAATCACTTTGTGGGAAAATATCAAGGTTATCTATATTGATACCAAATGTTAATATTAGATCTAATGTATGATTACAGCGGTGGGTTGGTCCCATCACATTCTGAGTGATGCCCATGGATTCTAAGATGGACTGAAAGCAATTTTAAGTGGATCCTGCTCATTGTCAAAGTGAATATTGAAATCACTTACAATTAAAGCCTTATCTGTTGACAGTACTAAGCAGGAAAGAAAGTTAGCAAATTCCTGAAGAAATTCTGAATAGGGACCAGGAGGGCGGTAAATAGTGATAAGCTGAAAAGATTGTGGTTTTGGCTTCCTTAAGGATGGATCAGTCACATTAAGAATCAGTATTTCAAAAGAATTAGCCTTGTAATGGGATTTAGCTGTAACACCTAACTCTTTGTCAAAAATTGTGGCTACGCCTCCCCCCCGAACATTTGGACGAGGGCGACTAGCATGACTGTATCCAGGAGGTGAGGCTTCATTTAAGACCAAATATTCATCAGGTTTAATCCAAGTTTCAGTGAGACAGCGAGCGTGTAAGCGTTTATCAGTGATCATTTCATTTACAATCACTGCTTTGTTTGTAAGTGATCTAATGTTAAGTAATCCTAGCTTTAGTCTAATGTTGTTATTTCTTTGGCAGCTATCTGTGTTTATACTAATGAGGTCATTAAAACAGACTTTTTGAGAGCGTTTACGTTTAGGACAGATGCGGGTAACAGACACAGTTTCAATATGTGGGATTCGAGTGTGCGTTGCGATGGCTACCTCGAGACATTGGTTAAGCCGTCTGTCGCTGCCTGACCCTGCTCTGATCGTCAGCATGAGACCGCTAACCAGATCGTGGGCCATAAGACTATGGGCAATGTTGCAGGAGATGAGAGCAGCACCCTCCCGAGTGGGATGGACACCGTCCCATCCTAAAAGGCCAGGCTTACCCTCAAAGGCTGTCCAGTTGTCTATAAAGCCCACGTTGTTTTCAGAGCACCACTTGGACAAGTCTTCCCCTGCTGCTTCAGTTCTCTAGAATGTCTTTGTCATGCAGTAAGATTTCCCTTTGCTGTCAATCCCTAGAACATTATTCCACTTGCATCAACCTTTACAGCCATCTCTGTGCACCCTACTGGCCTAGAGAGTGTCTCCAAAGCTCCATTGTTTAATGGTTTAGGACTCTACACCATTCAAGCCAACAGCTGACTGTATGCAGCTGCCCAGCCATGGAAATCCAATCAATGAAGCTCTTGATTAAGAGTTAAGAGCTTTCCTGATGTTGAGTCTTCTGGCAGTTTGGAGCTCAGTAGCACTCTGTGATTATTTAATGTATGGTCTCACAATTGTGGCTCCTACATGTTTCTACTTCACAATAACAGCACTTGCAGCTGACCATGGAAGATCTAGCATGGTAGGTTGAAGGGATGTCTTCATAGTTTTGGCTTATGCTGCACACTTGATCAGTTATACTCACTGGACAAACTGAAAGATACCTAATAGCATGTGATACTTCTATTACTGGGAGAGACTGAGATTTTTGCCACTGCTGGTAGAACCGTATGAGCGTACGCACCAATACCTGCAGATTTAGCTACTTCTTTCACACTATGGCCTTTGGCAAACCCAAATGCAATCACTCATTTTTGCCTATCATTAACATCTGCTTAGGACCCATTTTCCACACAATGAACGAGACATTCACTGCACTGTACCGCCTCTTCTCAATCAATGTCAAAGTTTATAGCCTGATCCCCCTTGTGCATCGCCATCTGCAGGAACCTGAAGTTACTACAACCTTACACACACAAGGTGACTGTTTTTTGTCTGGTGAGTAAACTTTTTAATGAATTCGTTAAACACTTTCCAGGCCAGTGTCACAGGGTGCAGGCATAAGCACGGTCCACATTGGACAGCCGTCTACTGCAGGGTCTGCTGTTGCAGGTTGATCCCCTTAATAACTCAGGCCCAGCCAATAATGCTGGTGTAACCTATAATAAGGTCATCGTGGTGCAGAACAGGCAAATTGCCGATGCTCCACCCAAGTGCCTACAGATGGACTTGGTCTTATCAAACTAATAACACAAATAACAATACAAGAAAGTATTATTCATTCAACTCCTCAGGGACAGATAGCACTAAGATTAGAGCATCCACTGATCACTCAAAATATTCAACCACCTGGATCCAGATTCACGAGAGCTTTCATCAGAAAAAACTTGCGAAGGTTTTGAAGCCAAACACTGAGAAGTTCATAAGAATGTTACTAAGCAATTCTCGAAAAAAACATGAGAAGATAATATACTATCTTAAGAAAATCTTAATGATTTCCTTTGCTGGCTATGTTGCATTTCACAGCTTACAATATACGCCGTGAGAAACGTTTTGAATTGCTAAAACAATGATATATCTAATCGAATGGTGGCCTAAGACTTTTGCACAGCACTGTAATTCATGATGCCACTGCCTCCCTCGCCATCTTCCTCCCTGTTTTCTTATTAATGGCATTTTAACTGCGTATGTATTTTTAATATCTATTACCAGGCCAGTGCAGGTCAACAGTCGTCTGTCTTTATTCTGAAGAAAGCTATTCGTTCATTTTCATGCTGATGGATGGCAAATGGAATTATGAATCATATTTATTAATTCTCCATTGATTACAAACTAGCTCTAACATATAAAGCTCTACATGGCCAACCCCCAAAGAATCTGAGTGAATTTGTAGAGTCTTACAGCCCATCTACGCATAAGGGGCTTGTTTAAGGGCTAAACAACAGCAGCCAGGATTAACCTTAGCCAGGGTTTGGTTAGCAGTCCAGAGTCCTAACCATTGTGCCACCACTGTCCAGTGATAATTATTTGGATGCCAGATGCCATTGCTGCAAAGATGTGGCCATTAGGCAGTGATAACAGTCATAATAAGGACCCAATCAGGAATAGCCAAATACCATTGTGATCCCAGATTTGGCCCCAGCAGCACCTTCTAGCTAGGTTGGGCATCATGGAGGGATGGCATGGACTGAGATGGAATGGCACCCTGTTCAGGTAGCATGCTCAACTGTACCCTATAAATTCCCCTGCAACACCCTTAGCAGGATAATCACGGTTTAAAAAAAAAACAATAATATTAATATTAAGGCACTCAGGTGACACTGTAGCCCAACGTACTAGCCATCACTACAGGGACATGGGATAAAGTGCGGTGGTGCCTTCCAGCAGGGTCAAACGTCACATGAGGACATCATTGGCTGGGTCAGACGGAGAGGAGGCTAGTTCTGCAACAGTGACCCCTACCTGTCATGCAATGGGCCAGCATGTCGTCCAGGACACACACACATCTGATCACTGTTCTTCAGGGACATGTGCCAGAGGGCTGACCAGAAAAATAAAACAAGAAAAAACATAATAATAATAAAAAGTAATAATTGGGTGACACGGTAGCTCAGTGGGTAGCACTGTCGCCTCACAGCGAGAAGGTCCTGGGTTCAGTCCCAGGTGGAGCGGTCTGGGTCCTGGGTGGATTTTGTATGTTCTCCCCATGTCTTAGTGGATTTACTCCGGATACTCCGGTTTCCTCCCACAGTCCAAATGCTTTAGGTTAATTGATTACACTAAAGTGCCCCTAGTGTGTGAGTGTATGTATGAGTGTGTGAGTGTGTGTGCCCTACAATGGACTGGTACTCTGTCTGGGGTTGTTCCTGTCTGGCACCCTATGCCTCCGGCTAGGCACCGGCTCCCCCACAACCCTGATCTGGTAGAAGTGGATACAAAAGTGAATGAATAATAATAATAATAATAATAATAATAATAATAATAAATTATAAAAAAACAATAATAGCAAATAATAACCATAACGATAAATATGATAATTATACAAATAATAATAAACAATGGTAACACATATTGACAACAGTAATGGTACAAATGCAAATACAAATAATAACAATTAATAATAATAATAATAATAATAATAATAATAATAATAATAATAATAATTATAATAAGATATGTAATAATAATAATAATAATAATAATAATAATAATAATAATAATAATAATAATACTTCTGAACTGCAACAATTAATTAGAAAAGAAAGAACGAAAAGAAAACAAAGAAACACTTCACCCAAGAGCATTAAGTCATTTCAAATCATGTTTTGGAGTGCAGAGGAGCTTTAAGAGTTAATGGAATAAGCTGCTCTGGAGTCACTAAGGTCATTACAGTGCATTAGTTCAGGTTCTTCCATGGTTCCTTTGCAGCACCACAGCACAGTATTGATCTGCCTCTCATTAAAGGCCTCTGTAGAGAAAAGCAAAGCCGGGTACTTCACACTGGACAGCAAAAGCTTTCTGGGAGATGTGGATGAAGCTCAGGATCATGTTACTTTTCCCTAATCCATGGCATCTTCTTCTTATTGCACAGCAGAACTGAAAATGCATCACCATGCTTCCTTCAATAGCTCTACTGATCTAACTGTAACAGGAAGAGTGAAGCAGGCTGTCCTCCATTCCTCTGCACATTCTCCGTCAACCCTAAGTCACCGGAGCCATTACACCGGCTGTGTAACTATGGTTACCGCATCGGAGACACAGAGCTCGCTGTATTATTAGCCTTAGTAAAATAAAACAAAATGCAAGCATCAGCAGGCTTTGTCTCTACATGCAATGTGCAGTCTGTCTATTTCTTGAGAAGCATTTAACAGTAAGAGCATCAATGGCAGATTAGATTAAGCAACATTACTCAGCTAAACACCGCGCGCTCCGCTCAGGCTCTCACTCTAATTAGCATCCGTTGTATGGTGGAGCCACTGGGACTTAAGGAGTTTGCTGCTGGGAAGACATTCTCCTGGCTTGAGTAAATCTGTACTGACTTTGGATAAACAGATGGATTCATAAATAGACAATGGATTGATGGAAAAAGAGACACACAGACACATGAATAAATCATTTCATGAATGGATGGATGGATGGATGGATGGATGGATGGATGGATGGATGGATGGAATGATGGTTTGAGGGTAAAGGATAAATAATTGACATAAAGAGATGAATGGATGGATGTTTGGATGGATAAACAGACACAGTTCATTTTATGAAAGGACAAATGAATTGATGAGGATGAATGGATGGATGGATGATAGGTGAATTCAAGGGTAGATGGGTTGATGGGTGGATAGATTCATGGATGGATAGGTGAATTCGGTGAATTCAAGGGTACACTGTAGATGTGTGGATGGATAAATGTAAGGGTAGATGGATGGACAGATGGATTAATTTAAGGGTAGCTCGATGGATGGATGGATGGAGGGATGAATGGGTGGATGGATGATGAATTTAAGGGTGGATGGTTGGATGGATGGTGAATTTAAGGGTTGATGGATAGATAAAGGGATGAATGGATGGATGGGTGGATGGATGAGTGAATTTAAGGGTAGCTGGAATGATGGATGGATGGATAGGTGATTTCAAGGGTTGATGGATGGATGGTAAGTGAATTTAACGGTAGATGGATGGATGATGAATTTAAGTGTAGGTAGATGGATGGATGATGAATTTAAGGGTGGATGGATGGATGGAGGAATGAATGGGTTGATGGATGATTAATTTAAGAGTGGATGTTGGATGGATGATGAATTTAAGGGTTGATGGATGGATAGAGGGATGAATGGATGGATGGGTGGGTGGATGGATTAGTGAATTTAAGGGTAGATGGACTGATGGATGGATGGATAGGTGATTTTAAGGGTTGATGCATGGATGGATGAATAATATGTGAATTTAACGGTAGATGTATGGATGGATTGATGGGTGGATGTATGATGAATTTAAGTGTGGGTAGATGGATGGATAGAGGGAAGAATGGGTGGATGGATGATGAATTTAAGGGTCGGTGGATGGATGGAGGGATGAAAGAGTGGATAGATGAGTGAATTTAAGGGTGGATGGAGGGATGAATGGGTGAATGGATGTGTTAATTTAAGGATAGCTGGATGGATGGATGGGTGGATGGATGGATGGGTGAATTTAAGGGTGGATGAATGAATGGATCGATAGGTGGATGGGTGGGTGGATGGGTGAATTTAAGGTTATCTGTATGGATGCAGGAATGGATTGATAGATGGTTTAATAGGCAGATGGATGGATATATCCCATACAGAAGTGTGTGTTGCTCGTACCCTGTCATTGAGGTTCTGTAGCAGCTCCTTGCCTGCACTCCTGCGGATCTCCACCTTCCTGTTCTCCGGGTTTGGGTTTCTCTGTCCCTCCGCCTTTTTCTCATCCGTCCACAGCGATTCCAGAGGACATAACACACCACATAGTCTGGGAGTCGGGGAACTCCTGGAGTAGGCGGCTCCATCTCCAATGGTAGACATGGCTCGGGTGGAGGAAACTGGAAGTCTAAACACAAACTGGAAAGACATGAATACAGGCTTAATGCAGCTTCTATCTTCAGTAGCTTAACAATCATCATAATGATAGACACACATGTTCTGACTGAACTGTGAACGCACAAACATCTGCAATACTCAATGCTCAACAAACATCTGTAATACTCAACGGCTTTAAACGCTGACTTGTCCTTCACAGTCCAGACTATAAAAAAGTATGTGAACCTTTAGAGTTACCACTGCAACAAAGTAAACCGTGTCATGATTAAATATTTCAGTCACGCTTAGAAGAACAACCATAGAGCTGCATAAAGCTGGAAAAAGCAAGAAGCTCCAAAAACATTTCTAAAGACCTGTGCAAAAAAAAACAAAAACAAAAAAAAACAATAAAACTGCTTATAAGAACAGGAAATGCAGTACTGTTGTTGTTCTCCCAGAACCAATCCATAATCCCAGCTGTGAAGCATGGTGCAGGGAGTCATCTCATGGGGTCCATCATTTGATGATTAGTAACAAGACAGTTAAAGTCACAAATAAATCAACACCAGAATGGTTTTAAAAGGAGATAATACACTCACTTAGAGCTTTATTAGAAACACTATACATTACTAATGGGCAGGAACTCCCTGTTGTAGCTTATTGGCCTCAAGGTTCAGCATGATTGTTCAGAGTGGTTATCTTGTCTGCAACATGGCTGACTTTCTTTTAAATATTTTCCCATGTTTATTGCTCTATGTAAAAAAGCGAAAGATACCGACTTTGAAAGCGTTTGCCACTGAATCTTTTAGAAAGATGTTGGGGCATTATGGGAAATGTAGTGCCTGTGGTGTATTCGCTTAGCAAGACCTGTAGATCTGCTCAACAATACAGGTTAAAATGGACTTTTTATCACTGGCATTGTACTGAGCACATGTCCCAGTGAGGTGGGTCTGATGATGCCCCTGGTTTGCAGGCATAAGTGTGAGAAGCAGAGCTGGGTAGGGTTGATGTTGCAGCATCAGTGAAGTGGATGATCAACTGACCAATTACCTCTCCCTCACATAGGGCCAAACGTGTTTGGTCATGACCTAGGCTGGGTTATTAGACCCGAGCACCTACATACAGGAGAAAATATAGTATATAAGATAAGTTCTGAATTAGTAATAATAATAGGGTGGCACAGTGGCACAGCTCCAGTGTCCCCTGGATTGGCGCCCAGTCTAGGGTTGTTCCTGCCTTGTGCCCTGTGCCGCCATATAGGCACCGGCTTTCCCACAGCCCTGACCAGGATTAAGCGAATAAGAAAAGGAATAAATGAATTAATTAATTAATAATAATAATAATAATAATAATAATAATAATAATAATAATAATAATAATGGGATGGCACATTGGCGTAGCGGTTAGCGCAGTCACCTCAGAGCTCCAGCGTCCTGGGTCGATCACACCATTGGACTGCACCTGTGTGGAGTTTGCATGTTCTCTCCATGTCCACATTGGTTTATTCCAGGTTCTCCGGTTTCCTCTCACATTCCAAAGACATGCGTTAGGTGTTAGTGTCTCTAAAGTGGCCCTAGTGTGTGAGTGTGTGTATGAGTGTGTAAGTGTATGTACCCTGTACCCTGGCTAGGGATGCTCCTGCCTTGCACCCTGTGCCATGATCCTGACCACAAGTAGGCGGATAAGAAAATGAATGCAGGAATTAATTAATAAATAATAATAATAATAATAATAATAATAACAGAACGCAGCTGCTATCCATACAACCACATACAACAGTGCAAACAGTCATTTGTATTAAAATATATTTTTTAAATATATGTACTGTATATATAAACCGTGTGATCATTAAGTCCTGTTTGTAATTCATCATGCACGGTTTGGTTTCACTCGCTTTTCCTGATGGTGCATAGAATCAGCTACAAACAAACACAGCTTTTCATGCAAACGCAGGATCTCTGCTCTAACCGTGATGTGTGTGTATGTGTGTGTTCGTTGTGTGTAGGTGTGTGTTCGTTAGATTAACGTTACCGTGCAGCAGAATCAGCTGGATTGGATGAACGGTGCTGAAGCGCTTCAGACCGGCTGGAGAACCAAACCTGGGTGCTGCTCGTCCGGAAGTGATGCACTTTAAGCGGGTTATAAGAGCATAATGTCTAAAGCACTGAGCTCCGGATCGATCAGTCTTCAGGATCCTTTTGTTTCCGCGTGACCGCCCTGACTGCCCACTTCCCACGCGCGTGTGTCTCTCTGCGCCAAACTACTCGACCATCAGACAAGATGCCGGCTGGACAGTTTCCTAATTGAGCCTGTGGAAAGTTTGCACTTGATGTCTGGAGTAAGGAGTTCGGGTGGCGGCGAGTCCGCGGCGGCGCGTGCTGCCCCGCCCAGGGCGCTGTCCGTTCAGCACCGCGCGCGCGCGCACACGCGCACACAAAATACACCGGCAACCAGCCATAACGCCCATGGAGAACACCGGTATCTCATTTCCCTTTTATTTTAGGAGTGTTTCACTGAGCATTTTTTTATGGAATATGTTCACAGAGGTGCAATGATCCTAAACCATGAACGACATGACGATACTGCAGTTACAGTCAGCTCCAGAAATATTGGCACCCCTGGTAATGATGGGTAAAAGACCTTCAATGTCTTTGTGGTTTTCTTTATCTCACACCGAACATATAAGAGCAGCTTAACCGGTTGTTGGCACCCCTGCATTTGTACTTTGCCCATCCTCCCTTTGCCAACATAACAGCCTTCTTTCTGTTAAGCTTTCTATAAAGCATGAGGTGGCTGAATGTCTCTCCAGATCCTTTTAGACCCCCCTTTTCTGGGTTTCCCTGAGGTTTAGGTCAGAAAATGTAGGGTGGCCATGTAAAATGCTCTATTCAGACATCACTGAAGCATTTTTGTTTGGTTTGCACCCAACCACCACCCTCTGGTAGCTTCTTGGCAGAGAAACTTCCCATCTCCGCCAACAGGCGACTGCTGGGTCCTTGAGCAAGACCCTTAATCCGCAATTGCTTGGATATCTAATTAAAAGATTGTACCAGTTGTAAGACATGGATAAGAACACCGGCAAAATGCCTAACTGGAACTGGGACTTCATAAAGCAAATGATGGTGGGAATCTTAACAAGGTTTCTTTGCCCCTTTGGAAGCATTGCAGATCCCTCATCATACTTAACAGTGGGGATCAGGTTCTTTTCTAAACAATCATGTTGCAATGGCTATTCATTACAGGAGCAAGGCAAAATCGATACTAGTCAGTCACATTCATACTGGACCAATTCGGAGCAACCAGTTAAGCTAATACATGTCTTTGGAATGTGGGAGGTACCCAGAGTAAACCCACACGGACACAGGGAGAACATACAAACTCCACAGAGGTGGAGCCCAAGGTCTGGATCAAACCAGGGAGCTGTGAGGCAGCTGTGTTAACCACATGCACCACCCTCATGTTTAGAAAACACCAAATCCACCTTGAGTGTTTACTGCCTCACAGCTCCAGAGATCCCCAATTCTATCCCAGCCAGGGGTACGTCTGTGTGGAGTTTGCATGTTCTCCATCTGTGTGCGTGTCCAAAGAAATGCATTAGGTGTTTGTGTGTGAATTTGCATTCAGACCATTTTCCAATCTTCTACTGAGCCCATGTGAATTGTAGCCTCAGTTACCTGATCTACCTGGTGTGGTCATCTGCTGCTGTAGCCCATCTGCTTCAAGGTTTGACGTGTTATGCGTTCAGAGATGCTCTTCTGTAATGAGTGGTTATTTGAGTTGCTGTTACCTTTCTATCAGCTCAAACCAGTATGGCCATTCTCCTCTTACCTCTGGCATCAACAAGGCATTTTCACCCACACAGCAAAAAGTGACATAAATACCCAGGAATCATATTTCATTGAACGAAAAGATCACTGCATGCAAAAATTATAGAGTAAGAAGCCACATTTAACAGTATCTGGTGTGCTTTTTCATCGTAGACAAATGGAGAATAAACTTGGTCTTGTAAGTTGTGTGGCAGGTAGATACAGTGGTGCTTGAAAGTTTGTGAACCCTTTAGAATTTTCTATATTTCTGCATAAATATGACCTAAAACATCATCAGATTTTCCCACAAGTCCTAAAAGCAGATAAAGAGAACCCAGTTACACAAATGAGACACAAATATTATGCTTGGTCATTTCTTTATTGAGGACAAATGATCCAATATTACACATTAGTGAGTGGCAAAAGTATATGAACCTCTAGGTTTAGCAGTTAATTTGAAGGTGAAATTAGTTCAGGTGTTTTCAATCAATGGGATGCCAATCAGGTGTGAGTGGGCACCCTGTTGTATTTAAAGAACAGGGATCTATCAAAGTCTGCTCTTCACAACACGTTTGGGGAAGTGTATCATGGTACGAACAAAGGAGATTTCTGAGGACCTCAGAGAAAGAGTTGTTGATGCTCATCAGGCTGGAAAAGGTTACAAAATCATCTTTAAAGAGTTTGGACTCCACCAATCCACAGTCAGACAGATTGTGTACAAATAGAGGAAATTCAAGACCACTGTTACCCTCCCCAGGAGTGGCCGACCAACAGAGATCACTCCAAGAGCAAGGTGTGTAATAGTTGGTGAGGTCACAAAGCACCCCAGGGTAACTTCTAAGCAACTGAAGGCCTCTCTCACGTTGGCTAATGTTTATGTTCATGAGTCCAACATTAGAAGAACACTGACCCACAATGGTGTGCATGGCCAGGGTTACAACAAGGAGAAAGCCACTTCTCTCCAAAAAGAACCATTGCTGCCGTCTCACTTTGCTAAAGATCTGTGTAACGCCGAAGGCTACTGGAAGAATTGTTTTGTGATGATGAGACCAAAATAGAACTTTTGGTTAAAAGAAAAGCTTATGTTTAGAGAAAGGAAAACACTGCATTCCGCACAAGAACCTTATCCACCTGTGAAACAGGTGGTGGTAGTATCATGGTTTGATCCTTTTGCTGCATCTGGGCAGGACGGTCTTGCTCATTTATGGAACACTGAATTCTAATTATATCATAGATTCTAAAGGAAAATGTCAGGCATCTATCCTGAACTGAATCTCAAGAGAAGGTGGGTCATGCAAGCAAGCAACGACCCTAAGCAACACAAGCCGGTCTCCAAAGAATGGTACAGAAGGATAATTTTCATGTTTTGAATGGCCAAGTCCAAAGTCCTGACCTTAATCAATGGAAATGTTGTGGAAGGACCTGAAGCGAGCAGCTATTTGAGGAACCCACCAACATCCCAGAGCTGAAGCTGTTCTGTACTGTCGG
The DNA here is from genome assembly GCA_025084515.1 of Ancistrus triradiatus. NCBI lineage: Eukaryota > Metazoa > Chordata > Actinopteri > Siluriformes > Loricariidae > Ancistrus > Ancistrus triradiatus. The sequence goes on from JAJAGP010000291.1 coordinate 240,392, forward strand.
AGAATGGGCTAAAATTCCTCCAAGCCATTGGTGCAGGACTGATTCAACAGCTACAGAAACTTTTAGTTTTCTGCACAGGGGGCACAACCATATACTGAAAGCAAAAAAAGGGTTTTTCAACATACTTTGCCACTTCACTAATATGTAAATATGATCATTTCTCAATAAATAAATGACCAATATAATATTTTGTGTCTCTTTGTTTATTTGTTTAACTGGGTTCTCTTTATCTACTGTTAGGACTTGTGTGAAAATCTGATGATGTTTTAGGTCATTTTTATGCAGAAATATAGAAAATTCTAAAGGGTTCACAAACTTTCAAGCACCACTGTACATAAGTACACAGTGGCTTCTAAACTACAGCTTTAGAAAGGAAGAGGTCAGTGATCAAACATAGTGAAAATAATCACCTCAGAACAAGCCAGGTGAATAAAGTAGCTTTCCAAAGCATTCCAGAAAATAACGTAATAAGAAAAAAAAAACAATTGAAGCAGTTACTCAAATCTGGAGGAAATGCAAAGTAGTGTTTTATGCTCATTGACACAAAAAACATTCTCATATAGAAATGTGGGAAATGTCATGCAGTTCTGTCTCAGGCAGATATGTAAATAATTACAGGTGTGGTCTGATTAGACACCGGATCTTTCCACAAGAGGGTCTAAAAGTGCTTCCCCTGCCACCCTATAAAAAGGCTCTCAGATGCTACTGTTGGTTAGTGTACCTCTTGGTGAGAGATTGCTAAACATGCCTCTATGACGCACTGAAAGACATTTTGCCCAGTTCACAGGCTTTGAGAGGGGGCGCATCATTAGACTGAGAGAAGCAGGATGATCACTTTGGGCAAACTGCCTGCCATCTGGGCTGTTCTGACCCAGCTGTTAGTAGGTGCTGGGACCCAGACAGACCCCCCGGTAGAGAGGATGATTTGAACCACCGACAAGCACGAGCAGCTCCCACAGTTTTGTTTTCCACCATCCAGATTCAGATTCACACCCCTGTCTGTGTCCGGACCATTTCCAGATGCTTAGCGGAAGGAAATTTGTTGTCACGGCATCCATTGCGTGTCCTGCCATTGACAGCTAGCCAGCTTTGTTTGGAGTGGTGTGGTGAACAAGAAACCTGGACTGCTACAGACTGGAACCATATCATCTTCAGCCACGAATCCAGGTTCTGTTTGGGATCTGATGACAGTCGGGTTTGAGTATGGAGGCCTCAGTACTGAGGTACCTACAAAGGATGATATCATGGTTTTGTGGGAATCGGATTAAGGAAGATGAATTTATCATGGACAAATCTGATTACATCTAGAGGGTTAGGTTACAGAGTGTAGTGAGTAACGCCACACACACACACACACACACACACACACACACAATCCCCTTGGAGAGCATCACAACACCAGTTTCAGCCTATCGTGATAGAAGAGCTAATGATCTGGGCTCCTCCCTCTGCTGATATCATGGGTCACTGGGAGGTGACTGGGCTTTATAGTAGTCATGCAAGACCTGCTTGGGACTTCGACTTTGCGACCCCAACCGATGCTATGCAGCAATTTATCATTCATTTAGGAGGAACAGATGCATGATTCGGTGGAAATTAAAAGTGAAGGGAGCATGTACAGGCACACGTGTACAGCTGCAGATCTAGGAACAAAGCTTGCTGACTCATCAGGTTGCGTCTCAATTCTTCTCACGTCTTTAACGCAGACACACCCTTCGATTCCCGCCTTAGCCACTAGAGAGCACTAGAGGCCAGTGTAGATGCAGACCAGCGCCGGTTGTTTCCTGCCAAGAACTCTGTGGATCCGGCAACACATGAGTCTTCAAACGAAGATAACCTATACTGAACATTGATAACACACTCAGTACCAAAACATAAGACACAAACTAAACAACTAGAATCATGAAGCAGCCATATGAAAGCTCATGAGCTTCCTAAAAATTGTGAAGACAAATCTGGAGAGCAGAGACCTCCATTAAGATTCTTGTTACCTGCTCTTATATGAAACCTTAAATGAACCTTCAGTACTAAGTCATTCCGCCGAATGGGTTCCATTTGCATGTTGTAACTCTTAAACTTCATTTTCTATAGTTTTTCAAAACTGAATCTATAAACAAAAACATGACATCCACACTAACAGCATTCTACTGAGCACATTCTACTGATTTTCCAAAATATGTATTTTTACAATAAACAAATAACATCTAAAAATAATTTCGGTAACAGGATAGTAAGTTGAGGTTGACCTTCTCGGTCATAGTTACAATATCATCAAATATAGAGAAAAATAAGAAAGAACTTACTTCCGGTCTTCTCATGGTCTCAAGATCCAGATGATACATAGAACATGTAACTAGTGGTTTTATATTATGGATTTCTTTATATTATATTTCTTTATATTATGGATTCTGAATCATAACATTTCATTGTAAAGTCTAATATTACACCAGGGACAGCTACCAAATACTAGTTTTCAGTGTTCCAGGTAGTTTTTAGAACATATATATTAAAGAAAATATAATAATTAGAATAAAATGTAACAAACAGACTATGATAAATTAAATAGAATACAATATTATGAAGAGTACAATAAAATAGAGAATATAAAACTATACCACCTTGCCTTAGAATAAGGGCGGAGCTGGAGGTTCATAGTCAAAGAGCCTTATGGTGATCAGAGACGTTGTGTTGCTGTCTTTTGCCTCCCTCTTGGCTGTGTTACCTTCTGGTTCTCCTCTTTCTAGCTATGCTGCTATAGCTAATGCTGCCGGGTCTCATGCTACACATGGCATCAGTGATTGTTAATAGACTCTGTGCTCTTAATCAATAAGTAACTACATTTTCTGTTTTCTCTCCAAGCTGGGTTCCGGTACCAGTTCCAGCCCCACACATGATGTTCATCCGCTTCAGCTTCACTCAAGAACTTTTCCTGCTTAGACTCAAGATCCTGGAGTGACTACATAATGCCGATGTGCATATTTTAAATTATTTTATTTGAACTATCACTATAAAGTCTCATTTGTTTAGATAAATTAGTTGAATTCATACATTTATCATCTACGCCACCCAAGGAGGTCGAGTCAATTTTTGAGTCTTGGTCCTCCCAAGGTTTTGTCCTCATAACACTTAGGGAGTTTTTCCTTGCCACTGTCACCCTAGGCTTGCTCAATTTGGGATTGGCCGTAGATATGAGGAGATAATCTAAAATTATAAAGTTGCTTGAGACAATGCTCCATTGTAAAAAGCGCTATAGAAATAAATCTGACTCGACTTGACAGGAAGGCGCAAGCCACTCCCTTAAATTCTAGTCTTTGAAACTGATTGTCCTACATGCAGTTTCCTTTCACCTCCCAAAACATGCCAGTAGGTGGATTTCGTTCTCTAGTTGCTCCCAGGTGAGTAAGCGATGGACTGGCACAGGGCCAGGGTGTGTCTGGGTTTGTATCCAAAACTCACGACCATGTTACTCCTCTAACAGCACTGAAGAGGCTGGCGCAGTGAATCTTACTGAATCTGTTCTGACGGCTTTACCTCAGGCGTATGACCCTCAGGTTTGCCATGCATTGCCATAATCAAACTCAAGACCAGTTTCCACAGCTACAGCTGTAAACACCCGCACTTCCGCTTTGCTGAATCTTTTGTAAAACTGGATTTGACACATTCCCTCCCATCTTTGATGTAGACGATTCAGGCAGATTAACTCAGGGTGGATCTGATCATCGTGGCACGTTATTAGGAGCAGTGACCCATTTTAAACCCGTACAAAAAGAAATCTCTCGTGCATGGTTTGTTCTTCAATTTTAATGTCAAAACGACTGAACTGATGGGGGGCATTAAATCAGAATGCATGCTCACTTTGCTGCGCGTCAGATATTTGAGTCACTGGGTTGTCGGCTAACGTTAAGCAAGAAAGACACACAAACAAAATAGACCATACCATTCAAACAAAGATCTCAGGAAAAAGAAAAAAGTGTTGCATGCTTTTCTTGTGTCAGCGTAAGTATTCTCCGGGTACTCTGGTTTACTCTCATATTACAAAGACCTGCGTTAGGTTAACTGGGCTCTCTAAACTAGCCCAGTGTGTGTTTATTGGCTGCAGCTGTAACCTTGAGCCTGTTATGGATACAGTCAGTGATGCTGACATGATGTTCATAAGAATAAAAACCTAGTGCAGGGTGTCTGTAAAGTAAGTCCCACTTTTCCACAAGTATTACTCAACAACGACATAAATAAGAGACTGTTTTCACCGTCACGTGCCATTTAGTATATCCACTTGGGAGCCACTCCACTTGGGATCGAACCCAAGACCTCCTTGATCTGTGACGGCGCTACCCACTGAGCCACCATGCCACGCAATTTAGTATTCACCAAACTAAATGTCTTTGGACTGTGGAAAGAAACCAGGGTGAAGCACCCAGGGTGAAGTCGGGTCAAGTCCAGGTTTTTGTTGTAAGGCCAGTCACTAGCACCCTTGAAAGGTCAGTTGTGCTCCATTTGGTGTCAGGACGTCTGTATGTGTTTGCCCAGATGTGTTTCTGCCATGCCAGAGGCTCCCGAGTCCCAGTGCTCATCAGGGTAGGGTCTGGGTCTGCTTCTATAGTCCCCATACATCAGTATCCACGTACTTACTTTACTTCCTGTTTAACTTTCATCTCACTATATCATAGGACTGATCCAAATCTCCAGTGATGCACTCCATTACGTCCATTCACACCTTCTAGCCCTGATATAAATACCCATTTACTTACTAATGAAAGAATGAACACAAACCACTGCTTTAGGCTTCTATACTTTGTGAAATGTATTTGATGAAGCTGCAAACGAAACGACACGATCTTTAATGATGCTTCTTGAGTAATCCTGTCCATTCTTTGCAGCATCAAGCTCCTCGAATCAGAGCTGAGATTAGCCGAGGCTTTTCACAGAACTGAACAGGCCACCATTCCATGTACCTAATGGACCACACACCTAAATCAGGTCAGAGATGCCTTTAGGTGTCTAGTTCTGCTTCCTATCACAGTTCAGTCTGTACTGATAGTCCTCATCTTTCATCTATGAAAAAGATCTACATATCAAGCCTTATCAATGGTCGTGGGACCCTGGGTCTCCTGGAGCTACCACAGACCCAGCTCCATGGACATGCAGACTCGGACAAACTTGGCAGGGGTAGGTCATGTCACGGAGCACCGGTTTCCACCTCCAAGTCTCTCTGGAGAGGTGAGATCTGTTAGTCAGACGGAACGTCTGTATGGGTGGGGAGGAGTCCAGTCACTGCCGTGTGCCGAACCGGCTTCCAGGGTTTGTGATCCCGGTTCTTAAGGCCGTCACACACCAAACGTGGCGGGGAAAAAGCGATGCACAAACGCAAAATATTCAGTTGCTATTTTTGAGCCTCAAAAACTTTTTGGAATCCTTTCACACCAATAAAACTTGTGACCGCCAGTTGATTTTAGGTCTATCCAATTACACACCAAACATAAACCTTTAGTCATATAATTTTGTGGATACTGCTTTTGTACCAAATCATGATTATAATTCACCTGTTGACATTACCCGTTTCAAATCACACGATTTAGCTTTTTTACCCCATTACTAGCCCTAAACTGCCCCCGTCCCAACTGTTTTTGGAAAGTGTTGCAGGCCTGAAATGCAGGAATGGATGTTTATTAAGAAATGAAACACCAAGTTTTCACTGTTACCAAGAAGGAAAAAGCTGCCAGGAGAGAGGCAGACTGAAAATACAGGAGCTGCTTCATGAGGCGCTGAAAAGACGGTGATGGGTCAGTGAGTTTTTGGTATGATAGTACTTATACATCAACTCAAATTAATGAATTTACTGTCGTCCACACAAACAGCATTCTGGCTTGCCAGGGGCCGTCGAGTTTCTGGGTTCCCCCGGGTAAAGGGGGTTGGGTCGGAGATGGAGAGAGCCAAGCAGGAGCTACATCAATGCAGCAACACTGCAATCGGACCATGCACGTCGGTCCAAACACTAATTCCTGCATAACTTTAGCATTAAACTAACTGTGCTGTTAGTTACTAAGTAAATGAGGCAGCAGACTGCATAGTCACTATACTGGTCTGTTGTAAAAATAGTCTTATACAAGTCCTTTAGTCCGGGAAATATGGTAAATAACTTCAGTCCAGATCAGTGTGTGCTGGATATGGAATTTATGATTTATATCAAGCAAAAGATCGATTAAAACGACTACATGAATCAGCTTGGCTTAAAGAATTCACTCTGATATAAAGGAAAGTCTATCAGAACTGATTCCATTTAGGATTCCGCATTTCCCAGTCACTAATGTCAGTACAAAATTTTGGGGTCACACCCTCATGATCCGAGGCGTTAAAGTCTCTTAAGAGTTTGGTTTAGCTCTGCCCCCATCGTACACACCCCCAAACACAGAACACTGCTTCAACAAAACTACAATCACTGCTCAGAATGAATACAAGAATAGAAATAAAAGGAAAATGGGGAGAAAGGTCTCCCTAATCTCTTATAACACTGATTTTTCTAGATCAGCAGAGCATGCTGGGAGTTCCAAGCAAGAGACGGGCTCTACATAAAACAACTGTACCAATATAAAGACGGATAAGAAAGGAAATTAGGGCGGGGGGAAGCATTATGGGGGCGTTCCTCGTACAAACTGCAACATTCAACTTTCTCCCATCTCCACATGGGCCACGGCCGAGGCACTTCATCACGTCTGGTGCTCAAAAGGAACTGGCAGGCGGAGTCGTCAGTCTCTTCCCAATGTACACCCTGCAAGAGGAAAGCCTGGTCACTGCCGCATTTCGGTTGGCAAACAAGCTACGCCATGCGCTGAAATATCCAACTCCAAAACAAGCAGTGCATCACAGGGCTGGCCAGGGGCTGCTGTCACAGGACCATCAGACGATCCCGAACTGACCACCCCTCCCTCAGACACAGCCGATCATGCCTGCATGTGACATCCGACCCAGCTGGAAGGCACCGCTGGCCTTGAACCCAGCTCCCTGCAGTCATGGGATAGGATATTCACTAATACCTGACCAATTCCCCATAAATACTCACTGTACATACCCAGTGTGGAATGGAATTTGATTCTCAGCTTTCATAGTAGTTTGGATAAGGCAGAGGGGCAGGAAATCCTATACTGGGATTTGGGAGTCTACATGAGTTAAGGAGAACCCTAAAAATATACCTCCGATACACTGCCAGTATTAATCCATGTCTATTCTCAATATGCACCTGAAAAGATCAAAAGCCTCGACACTGAGGGTTAGGTTTACACTCTCCCTTTGTGTTTCTGCCTCTTTGTGCTGCAGGTAAGTGAGGGCGTGGTGTGGCTCGGACACCATCCTAGGGCACACCTAAAACATGCACCATTATAGGAATAGGTTCAAGATACAGTGGGGGGGCAAAGCATGCTTTTCATTTCAGTCACATAACCAGCATAACAGATGTGTGTGTTTCTGTGTGTGTGTGTACACACCCGAGCCCCAGGACAAGCAAGTGTGAGAGCAGCAGTGAGGGAAGAAACACTCGGAGGAACTCGGCAGAGAAAATGCCTCCTTTCTTCATAGCTCCAGTTTTCCTCATGCTGAGGGTGACGGCTCTCCGAGGGTGACGGAACTGGAACTCTCTGACATGGACACACACACACACACACACACACAACAACACTTTTGGGTTAACTGGCTTTGCACAGGTCCTGTGCACCCTAACAGTACAGAGTTAAACACTACAGACACACGAGGCTAACTTAACATTAAAGAAGGGTGTACGGTTTCATTCCCTTCCAGTCTACTTTGGAGTGGATGTAAACAATTAGCATTACATACTTGGGCGGGACGTTCTCAGGCCTGCTGGACCAGTCAGCCACCCAGTCAGAGTCCTTCATCAGAATCTCATCATCCTTCAGCTTCTCCAGCTCTGCCTGAATGGAGACACATAAACAACTGAACAAAGCTCTGGAGGTTCTCTGAAGCTAGAATAAGCTACTCCTTTCATGTCCGTGTTCATAAGTTGGTGTTATTCATCTTTTAAGACCCCAAATCAGAATGAGTCGGGACGGTATGGAAAATGCAAATACATCACATTCCTTTGCCCTCTGTTATTCCTTCTCCTCCTTGGACACACATTTTACTTGCTTATAAAATGTTCAGGTTCGGGACAATGTTAATAAAACTTATAGTAATCTTATTAAGAATTAATACGACTCCAAATCAGAAAAAGTTGGGACAGTATGGATAACGCATATAAAAATACACTGACTTATATCTCATTGCAGACAGTGTGAACCTGCGACGTTTTTCTGGTCAACTTCATTTCATTTGTTAATGAACATCCATTCCTGCATTTTCAGGCCGACATGACGTTCCAAAAAAGTTGGGACGGGACAATTAAGGGCTAGTAATGTGGTAAAAACAGTAATTAATGATGTGATTGGTACAAATCCTGAAAAGCCCGAGTTTGAGGAGTAAAAATGGACGGAGGATCTCCAGTTTATCAACAAGGTTTAAAAACTAATGTTCCTCAAAGAAAGATTGAAAGGGATTTATATATTTCTCCCTCTACAACGCATAACATTAAACGATTCAAGGAATCAGGAAGGAAAGTTCATACTATAGGCAATGAAATTCAAAGTAAAAATAATAAAATGGGTTTATTTTTTTATCTGAATTTTCCATACAGTCCCAACTTTTGCTGCTTTGGAGCTGTAAATATTTAAACATGACCTTAAAAGGCCAAGACATAAGTCAGGAGGGCAAATGTCGCCATACAGACTCTCTGTTCTGCCTGCATATACTATTTTTCATTCATTTTCCCCTTTTACCCTCACTTTATCCTGGTCACATGTGCCTTCATAAGGAGTTGGAAGGGGTCGTTGTTGTAGAGCAAAGGGTTGTTTGGAAATGAATACAGTGGAGCTTGGGCAGTGGTGGTTCTATCAGGGTTGTACTAAGCTGATAATGGTGGGTCATTGAGCAAAGGCTTTAACCCTCTCTGATTTAGGCGTTTTATGACTGACCACAGCCTGCACTGCTCTTATGAATAATGGCAATAAAAGCCGTCACGGCCGACTCTGTAACCACTGATACCAGGCTAATATGAGCCTCCGATACTGCACAATGACAGCTTAGTGGTTAAGGCTATGGACTGCTAATCATCCGTTCTAATCCCTACTTCGGTAAACACATCACACTGTGGTGGTGTACTGGCATACTGCACAGTGAAGAACCAGAAAGCAAGCTGCTTAACTGTACAGATCTTAGAGACAGTATGTAGAGAAACAGAATACAGAAAATTGGAAGAGCACTGTACAACATTCAGACCAGGACTACCTGACTTTCTCTTCTTTCTACGTCGAAGCTGATCTGACCTTCATCCTGAGGACTGCGAGGACGTGTGGGACTGCAGGAGAAGAAAACACAAGTTCTCTAACATGACAAAATACGTCTCCATACTCAAGCTATAGTTATTCAAGAGCAGCAGATAAATAGTCCTGAGACCCAGGGAAACTAAAGTTTGATCAGTTCAGTCATTTTGAAGTAAAATAAGTCTATGACATGAAAAAAACATGTCACAAGGATTTTTTTTTCAAAAACACTTCGTTTATTTTTCATCAAATGTCCTTTATAAGGGACAACAGGACATGGTGTAGTAATTCTCTTTATGTATTTTGTGTTTCTCTTCTGCATCAGATCAAAAAGTGAGTCCCAATGTCCACTACAGAGGACATTAAAAAAGTGCACTTGAGTGGTTAAACAAGAGCAGATCAATAAAAATTGCTTTGAAAATGAGCTAAAACTGTTTTCTACACAAAACATGTAAATTGTAGGCTTTAGAAAAATCAATAATACATATTATTTAACAATGTACTTCTCTTGCGTACATAAAACGTGCTCGCTGAGATTGCAGCCATTTTGAAAAAGCCAGAATGTCCTCTAGATGGCGTTAAAGCTTTTAGCTCTGCAGATTATATGGTTCTTGAAATATTCTTCGTGAACTCATGAGGATATGGATAATAATACAGCAAGGTATTGCTAGCATAATAATGCAAGCTGACGTCGTGCTAAGAGGTGGTTGCCAGCGATAACAAAAAGCGGAATTTTTTTATGCTGCTTATCAGAAATAAGCTTCCATACAAATTAACGTAGACAGATGTTGACGGAATTGAAGCTTCTTCACCAATAAACGTTTATTTTTTATATTACAAAAAGTATGTATACACAGGGTGAATATATAAATGAACACCTGGCTCTAAACACAGTGTATATAAATTATTACTATTATTGTGCCGTTTGTCTTCCACTGGCTCCTACCTGTCACAGGAGGAGTTGCTGCGGCTGGACTCGTGCTGGGCGTCCAGCAGGATCTTCTCCATATCTCCGTTATGGATAGAGGACGAGGATGGCACGTGCTCCAAACCCCCCACACTTCCATCATCCTCTTCGACAACATTGGCCAGACTGGGTGTGGCTGGGGCACCCGGAGCCTGTGATGTCTCCTCTAAGTTCTTGTTCATCTCAAGTTCTACCCATGAGCCTAAGCAAGAAAGAGCAACATGACAAGTCGGAGCCAGAGGAAGCTACTGCAGTCCTACACGAACATGAATACACAGGCGGATCGCATTTGCATGGCTCCATCAAAAACACGCCAAAACAAACCGAGAAACAGCAAAACGTGGATTTGAATAAGCCATTGAAACACAGGCTCTCACTGAGCTGTGAAAGAAGCTGTAGAGAAGCTTGCCACTACAGAAATCCCACACAGTTTCTAGATCTATTATTTATGCAATAGATTATGCACTTTTATGAACATTTAGGAAGGAGGTTTTATAACTCCGAAGGGTTTATTGATCATGATTACACTTCAGTTCTCCAAAAGACCTCCAAAACACATCTAATGAACCTCATATCAGCCGAAAAAGTAACAGAACATCCATTATAAAGTTCAGCCTCAAGTTCTCGTCATTAACATCAGATTTAAACATGAACTGAGGCAGAGGGGTGGATGACGGTGTGTGAGGTGTGTGTATTTGTACATCACTCAGAACTCATAAGGGGTAGCTGTTGCTGCCCTGAGGAACACTCCTCATTGGGCTTCTTCCTCAGACAAGGTCAATGATGTGTTTGTGTGGTGCAAAACCTGACTGGAAGGCACAGTTGGGACTCGAGTCAGCATGGCGCTGGGCGTTCTGTACACACTGTGAGCGGATACCATTTCTCCTACGTCATACGCGCATAAGCAAGCTGAGAAGAGCGCATCACGTCAGCCAGCCCTCGACACGGCGGATCGGCAGGGATTATTCCACCGTACAGCCTGTGCTTACTCTCCTCTGCTCATAAATGGCTCGTCTTCAACAGCTGTCCATTAGGCAAGACCATAAGCAACAGCAAGCCGTGTTTGCAGCGATAGAGTGATCCCTAACCTCGCACGAGCATGGTTACCGTTGCTATTTAGGTCAGGCCTGAGAAACACAGAAGCCATTAAGGTAAGTTGGATTTAATGGATCGATTCATAACGAATAACAACAGCAACCCCTTCAGTAAGCACAAGAAGGATCAATAAATAGAGTTAAATGACTACAAAGATGATGGCCAAACGGAAACAGAACGCAAGCCAAATCCTGTTGCTGCCAATGTGATAATTAAAAGCCATCCAAAGTGTCCACTGTTACAGATAAATCACTGCAGTGACTGTGGTAACAGCAGTATTACATTCCAGTATTATACTGTACTAACAAGCTGCATAAGACTACAGATGAAGGAACATGGTGATCAGCTCCATGGATTAGTCCTCAAGTCTGTTATGGGATCCTTCACAACGTTTCCAAAAATGCCAGGCTGGTTGAGTCCCACTGTACAGACTGCATTTACACTTATACTCTCACTAGGCAAGCCAGATGATCTCACGGGGTTTACATTATCCAGAGTAACCAAGCCTGTATTAGAAGGTCAGTGTCGGTTCATTGAGGCCATGAATATTTTTTCATATGTCTGCCAGTACATTCTGAAAACAACAGCACATAGACTGGCCGACCAAAAAAAAGGTCACCACCTGGATTTAACTAAGCAAACAGTTAAATAGTAAAAAAAAAACATGTCAAAAGACACAATGTGTTTTCACACATGGATTGGCCACCACAGAGTCCAGAGCTGAGCCCCATTGAGAATCTTTGGGATGTGCTGGAGAAGACTTTGTGCAATGGATCAATGCAACTTTGGACAGAAACAAATGTTGTGACATTGCAGAAGCAATTCTGTCCAGAGTTGCATTCATTTTCCCGAAGATTTTGTATTGATGATGGGAGATTTGTTTGGGATCATTGTCATGCTGGAACACCCAGCCACGTTCCATCTTCAATGCTCTCACTGATGGAAGGAGGTTTTGGCTTAAAATCTCACGATACATGGCTTCGTTCATTCTTCACTTAACACGGATCAGTCGTCCTGTCCCCTCTGCAGAAACACAGCCCCAAAGCATGATGGTTCCGTTTCTGCAGGATCTGAGTCCCTCTTGGTGTAGTGTGTTACTGATGGTAGCCTTTGTTACGTTGGTCCCAGCTCTCTGCAGGTCATTCATCAGGTCCCTCCGTGTAGTTCTGGGATTTTTGCTCACCGTTCTCATGATCATTTTGACCCCACGGGATGAGATCTTGCGTGGAGCCCCAGATCAAGGGAGATTATCAATGGTCTTCCATTTTCTTACAGTTGCTCCCACAGTTGATTTTATTCACAGCAACCTGCTTGCCTATTGTAGATTCACTCTTCCCAGCCTGGTGCAGGTTCTAAATTCTCTTCCTGGTGTCCTTCAACACGCTCTTTGGTCTTTGGCCATTGGTTGAGTTTGGAGTGCTGACAAAAAGGTTTGAGGCTGTGGACAGTGTCTTTTATACAGATAACGAGGTCAAACAGGTGCCATTAATACAGGTAACAAATGGAGGACAGACGAGCTTCTTAAAGAAGAAGTTATAGGTCTGTGAGAGCCAGAAATCTTGCTTGTTTGTGGGTGATCAAATACTTATTTTCCACCATGATTTACAATTGAACTCTTCACAAATCCTACAATGTGGTTTCCTGGATCACATTGAGAGACTGTAGGTTATACACCATTTAAAACGTGTTTTTAATTCCTTAAAAAATAGACATGTTGAGCTGAAAATCGATGTAGTACATCACAAAAATAAATATCGCCATGTATTGCTGTATCGATTTTTTTGCACAGCCTTAATGTGCTGCTTGTGGTAGTAATGCCATAGAGCGTCTAGTTCAGTTTTTGGGTGCGATTGTAACACTATGGAGCCATGGTTCCCAACCTGGGGTCCGTGTTCCCCTCAGGAGGGCGCCAAATATCACAGGGAGTGCACAGGGAAAATACAATTTGCATGTTACACAAGATTAATAGAACACACTCATTGGAATAAATCTGCATATTAATTACTTAAAAATATATTTAATGAGCACATGTTTGATTGTAAATGTCTGGCTGTCTTGAAAAGAGAAAAGGAGCCAAACTGAAAAAAGAAATGTTTGATTTTAGCTAAGCGTTTCGCTTTTTTTGAAAAAAAAAAAGCCAAAATCAAAAGGAAACCCAAGAGAAAATTAAAAAAATCTATAATGTGTTAATTTTTCCAAATAAGATTTACAATGAATAACTTTATTCTTTTGGTCTCTGTGTGGGGAGACTGGGGGGCAGCTTTTTTTTAGATATTTATAGGGGGGCTACAAGAAAAAAAAAAATACAGGAAGCACTGCTACAGAGCACATAGCCTTATATTGGGCTGTAGACTGTGACGGTACCACTACTGAGCATTTAACTGAGTTTTAGACTGTGAGGGTAACTAGTAGCACTTATATGGGCCGATAGATGCACTATTAAAAATAATGGGGAAAATATTTGAGATATCTGGCTCATAAACTGGTATTACTGAGTGGCTAAAACTACAGAGATGCTGAGACTCAGAGAGGGTGGAGCCATTTATGAGAAGATGCTGTCATTATGATCCTACGTGGCTCAAGTGCATGGAAAAGTAACTAGAATTTGGTTTTCTTAGCCCATACTTGTTTGAAAGACAACCAGTCTGATGAAAAGTCAAAAGACAGAGGGGTCCTTTATAAGCCTTGCATGGTCTGGCTTGAGCTTTATTTACAGCCTGGTGTAAAGACAGTCAATGAGTGCTACTGTGTCCCTGTATAACCCCAGCGCCTCACAAGAGCCCAGGCAGGAACACACTGCATCTCCCTGCCCTGCACACACAGCCAGCCTTATTTTCATGACTTGGCAAATTAACACAAGTTTCCTAGTGTCATACTTTTGCCATCTCCTCTCAAACAGCACGATATTTCATCCCGTGTCGAGTCGCCATTTTTATCTGTGTGGTGATTATGAAACAGTCATTCCCAGGCCAGCAAGAAAGAACGGATTTATCACAATCACATGACTTCCTTAAGCTGAGTAAACATGAGGGTCACGTGACTACAGCCCTCTGTCCCCGCTCAGAAAGGGAATTTGGGATCCTGATGAGCTAGCAGGAAGCATGTCAACACAGCATGTCTGTAATGGAGAATGTAAACGCATAAACACGACGACATGAGTTACAGGTCTGTGAGAGCTAGAAATCTTGCTTGTTTGTGGGTGACTAAATACTTATTTTCCACCATGATTTACATTAAATTCTTTAAAAATGTGATTTCCTGCATTTTTTTCCTCATTTTGTCTCTCATAGTTGAAGTGTACCTACAATGAAAATGACAGACCTCTCTCCTCTTGCTAAGGAGAACTTGCACAATCAGTGACTGACTAAATACTCATTCCCAGTCTGATCAGGCTGCTCTGAGCAGCACTAAATTCCATGGTTAACTCCACGCCTATTGTCCACTTTTCCCCCGTCCAAACTTTTGACTACACATCAAAACATATCCGTGTGTCTCTTAAGTCTCATGATTAGGGTTTCCTTCAATCTGTGTAATGCTATTTGTAACGCTCATACGAATCTAGCCAAAGAAATCCTAATACCGAAAAAGTGAAGAGGCCGAGGTGAAGTTTGGAAGCAGTACAAGTTTGTTCACATACGATCAGAGTGGCTCCACGGTGAGCAAACAGAGCAAAGTGGACAATTCAGGAATAGCCCGAACGCCGCCTGAGAGGAACGGGGGGGTGTAAAAGGGCGGAAACTCGAACGTGCAATGAAGTCAGAGGGCTAGCCACTGGAGCAGAGCCTAATCCTGTCCGTGTCAGTGAGCACGTAAAGCATGTGCACGTTCTCCACCGGGCCAGGAGTGGAACGCACACTCAGCACTTCACTGCTGGCAGGACAGTCAGAGATACCGATGCCAACACTCAGTCCTGGATCTCGGGACGACTTGCGCATCTGCTAGTATTCCTGAACGTTTTGGACGTGTGGAGCGTGTCGACAGTCGCCCTCAAGACATCTGACTCCACAATAACAAACGAAACAGCCTACCATTACACAGGAAATAAATAAACAAGAAATGCCACTAATTAACAGATAACTGACACTAGAGGTGGCCAACGTGACAATACGGAGCGTATCGAGGATATCGGCAGTGCTTAATGAACACTGACCAAATGTAATGAGCCTTGGATGAACTGCAGCACTGTTTTGAATAAAAATCACCAAGTACAGGATAATATTTGAAGAGTAGTTTTTAAGAATCTGTCGCTACCGAAGGCATCATTCGGTTGGCTGTTGCCATTTCTGCAGTGGTCAGCCCTGCTACTGCTTCGAGAACAAAAAAGGGGGTTAAACCGTGAGAGAAAAGTCAACAATTGCTGCAAGCATTAAGCAACAAAACCGCCTGATTGCAGATTCCTTACAGGCAGTGTCATCTGTCTGTAAAATCACAGGGATGTGGTCTGGTCTGGGCTAAAACACTCAGAGCACCGCCGAGTTGAGTTGGGTAAAAAAAACAGGAGGTACTTCTGCCGAAATTTCTCAGGGGAGACGAGATAAAGACTGACCAGGCAAATTCGGGCGGAAATAAAATTAGCACTTGTGGAAATAAAGAGGAAATAACCCCAGGACCCCATGTCAAGCCACGTCAAATTTACTTATAATGTGCATTTTAGAACACAGCATCATCCCAAAGCAGTTTGGCAGCCATCTAGGCCCATGCACTTAATAATCGGATCATAGTCAGATTTCTGCAGTTATCTGGTTATTCATGTGGTCATGTATACAGCATAGCCAGATCTAGAAATCTGATTAAGTAATCAGATAAAGAGAGCTGGATTTTACCCCAGTAATCGGAGTACTCATAGCACACCAGTTACCCAATTATAATCGGATTTGGCAATCTGTGCATGTGGGCGGAGCAGCTAGTGGAAAAACATGGTTGCCAGGTCCACATTCGTAGAGATTTCGCTTCTTTTGGGGTTGTTTAGCAGGGACGTTCCTAATAGTTTTAGGTTAATATTATCAGAGTTGAGAGACATGGCATTTCATTTGAGAAATGGCATGGCATTTGCAAGATGGCATTTCGATCTAGACTTGGCTACTCAGGCAGGCGCAAACTATTAACGATTAAAAATCCAATGCGCCAAGCTAAACATAAATCATAAATTCACGTCGGTTCACTCCCTTCAGTCTTTTGTCTGTTGCTAGGCTACTGTCAGCACCTCAATGTGTACCTTGGCAAAGGCTTTTGTTAATTTAACACAACTTTTGTACACTGAAATACAACATATTTACGCAACAGACTTAATAATCAGATAACTGCAGAAAATCAAATTTAGTCAGTAACCCCATCAACGAGTTTACATGAGCTTGCCTAATCCGATAACGGGAAGCCTCCGGGTTTACACGGCTCTGGGAAAAATCAGATTTCTACTCTGCAACCAGCCATTAATCTCACCGATTCAAACTTTACAAATTAAAGAGTTAAATACTTAATTTGCTCAAGCATGTACTGCATTTCAGAGCCAAAAGTGTTTGGTTGCAGTTTCGCCACGTTTAATTCTGGGGTTGCCAAATCCAGCAAGAAAAATAAGCCAAAGATCAATAGGAAAAAAAGTCCAAAAAAGACAAGTCTGTTAGAAAAAGTGGACCTGGCAACCGTGCTGGGTTCTCTTGCGTGCATGCGCAGACTGAGAAAAGCTACACGTGCTGAGAAATCCGATTACAGGACTAAAATCCAGCTCTCTTTATCGGATAAAGAGACGTGGGATATCGGAGTACGCAGTTCACATGGCCACATGAACAATCGGATAACTGCAGAAATGACAAAGCATGTGTTCAAACAGCATCTGCAAATGTGAGCAGCTTTTATAGCCTGTCTGCCAGCATCGAACCCGACTAACCATGCCCAGACATGCCTAAGACAACATCTGCACATCATCTGCACTGGGTGCATGCCCAGGCATGCATGGACTGACCATAACCGATTGCTTTGTGGGAAATATACGATAGCTAGCAGACTTTAAATATGATGGGCTATCAAAACACTTGCTTATATCTACATGTCTCTAATAGTATTTTAATCGTCAAAACAAACTAGTCCGCTCTGCTTTTTTATAGGAAAGTCGAACA
The DNA here is from genome assembly GCA_025084515.1 of Ancistrus triradiatus. Taxonomy (NCBI): domain Eukaryota; kingdom Metazoa; phylum Chordata; class Actinopteri; order Siluriformes; family Loricariidae; genus Ancistrus; species Ancistrus triradiatus. Next base: position 257,932 of record JAJAGP010000291.1, read on the forward strand.
ATGTTCCCTGTAGATTCATCAGGGGTAACAAATGTACATAAACATACATAAACAGAGCTTGGGTGACTTTCAGTACATGCGTTCCACATTTTATACAGTTTAAGCTGGGTCAGCGTGTCACAAATGACTGTGCTGATTAACTAATTAGATATAAAGACGTTTCGTACAATTTAACCTGCCACCTCTTTCTGTTTGCGAGCTAACCAGCCAAGTCACGGTTTAGACGCAAAATCATTCACTAAATTTGAACAGACATTCTAGGTCTTTCCCTTCACTTCCGTGACGGGAAAAAATCTGTAAGGAGTTTTAATTAATTCGAATACATAGGGGGAAAAAACAAACACACATACCTACCTACAATACCCATGTTTCAGTCGTCTTGTTGTCAACAGCGTCCGCGTTTTCGATTGGTTAATATTCCTATCAAGGATGCTTTAAGTCCCGGCTCTTTCGCGCAACGCGCAATCTCATTGGACAAACCGTCTGTCAATAACATTACGAACCCTGCCGCCTCCCCTCTGAGTTGTTTTGAACTCCAAAGAAGCGCTTTTCACACCAAACAAACGGTTTAAAAAGTCTAAAAAAGGGCAGATTAGACAGATTAAAGTCCTCTCTGTCGGTATATGCGAATGACAGCGTGTATCAATGAAGACAAACGACAGTACGTACCGTTTAATCCCGACTCTCCGGTGCTGTGTGTAGCAGCTGCGTCCGACATTGTGTCTCTGAGGCGAGCTTACGTGTGACTGTCAGCGCGAGCGCGACGGTGGGCTCGAGCACACGGGCACGCGCGCGATAATAATCGCCTCACCACTTAAACACGGGCTAAGATAATAATGAAGTCATTCTTTATATTTACTCTACTCTATTTCGAAACATGACTCCTGGGATTCGCTTCCATTCGGCCACAAGAGCATTAGCGAGGACAAGTTTTAAAAACAACAACTATCTTTAAACTGGTGTCAGAAGTGTTGGATGGGATTTCGTAAAGGGTTTTTTACAGGCCAGTCCAGTTCCTCCACACCAAACAGTGGAAACCATTTCCATATAGAGGTCACAACAACAAATGTACAGAATATTGTGACCTTATTCTACAAGCAGGTCAATAAAATGAGTCGACCTCCCCAATAAATACATAAACAATACTCTGTTTTTGCTAGGTGTAATGTGAGTAGCAAAGTGTTGTGTATGGGCATGGAAATGGAGGCAGGATTACTGTTATTTACAAGTTATTATTACTCATCCAGCGAGTCAGGAGCTGTATATTGATTTTTGCTGTTTCTGTGTTTGTGGAGAGGTCAAAACTGGATCGAATCAGGCTTGAAACGCAGTTAAGATCACCTCCAGTGTTTCTTATCGTCCCCCATAAAGCTGCTGTTGGACGATAAGACCTGACTGGTAGTTTAGTGTTCCAGTCTCAAAAGTGATGGACTGGTTGAGTTCAAAGCTCTGTGTGAGCCAGTCCAGTTCTTGCACATCAAACTCAAGACATTTCTTTATGGAGCTCAGTTGTGCTTCACTTTAACATGAAGGCTCTAAACAAACCACCTTGTACCTCAAAGCCTTTGAGCCACACGTCTGGCTTGACTTGACCCCACTGTCAATACACATGGAATACAAACGAGAAGATCCTTCTCTGTAGCCTACTGCACCCAGGTAGTGGTCTTTCTATTATCTCTGTTGGAGTGTAGGTCAATTTATTCCACTCAGAATTAGTGTCGATCCCCTCACCCTTTATCAGTGTCAGATTCTGACCAACACCACAACCCTCACCAGATTTCAGTTTCTGACCACATTGATTTGATATTGGTTTGGTAATTGCAACAGAAATGTGCTGGTGTCGCATCCAGGGCTTGCTTACCCTGTACCCTGTGCTCTTTGGGATAACTGGTTTAATTGTTGTTGTTTCTAATTATCTCCTATATTTCTCCCAAATTTGGAGTATCCAATTCCCCAGTCCCCCCAAAAGAAGAGGTCCACAGGCTGACAAATGCCTCTGCCCTACCCGTAGCTGCTGACCTTTCCTTTTCACTGACAGACGATAAACGAACAAAGCTCATTGCATCTGCCTGCCATCTTCGCCAGCTCCTTGAGTAGCCAGAGGGGTTGCTGTGCAGCAGCAGGAGATGAATCTCCATCTGAGCGTCCCATCCTCAGACAGCCAGTCGTGTCTGAAATTGCATTTTAAACCAAAGCTGCTATTTTAAAATGTGACACTCAGCATTTGAACATTTTTGCAGGGGCGTGTAGGACTGTAGAAACCATATCTGCATCAAATGATAATACACCCTAAACAGATCTAAGTAGACAGGGTCCGGCATATAGCATGTATAAAGAGCCCAAGTGTGTTTACTGTCAAAGGCGTCTTGTTTTAGGAGATCCCTCATTGCCATTCCACACGCACCCACTCCATACAGGCTGCATGAAAGTCATAGTGTTACATCCTTCATATCGGTTCACACAGACTAAATCATTGTTGAGTCACAATAATTAAATCGCACATATTAAACCCGTCATTTCATTTAATTAGCAACTGAAAAAATGTTAGTGGCCACAATTATAGCTGCAGAGGACAGAACCTTCATCAGCAGGATGACTACAATCTGCGAAATACCTTTAAGTAGTATCTATTACACCCATGTTAGGTCCAGACATCTTCATATGTCCTTATCTTGAGATTTTTAAATGGCAATTACCTCTTAACTTTATTCCTGAGCTCACTCTCACTGGGTGTGTTGCTATTTCCAGCCTGAATCCTTCAGTAATGTTTTGAAACGTTCTTTTTGTATTATCACGTCTCGCTCATGTTACATACCAGAGCTGGTCACATAGATGGACAATCAATCAAAATGACTCTGAATCTGAATTATTGCTATAATGTATGTGGCACTACAACCCCAAATCAGAAAAAGTTGGGACATCATGGAAAATGCAAATTAAAGCTAGAAGAAGTTTCTTACATTTCCTTTGACTTTTATTTAATTGCAGACAGTAGGAAGTTAGAAACCCAAGATATTCCATGTTTTTTTTCTTTTCTGGTCAGCTCATTTCATTTGTAAACAAACATCAGTTCCTGCATTTCAACACATTCCAAAACAAGTTGGGACAAGGTCATTTAGGGCTAGTATAAATAGGAAAAATAAATAATGATGTGATTTCAAACAGGTGATGTCAACAGGTGATTATAATCATTATTTGGTACAAAAGCAGCATCCACCAAAGGCTAAATCTTTGAGGAGTAAAGATGGGCAGAGGACCTCCAGTTTATCAACAAATGGCAAGAAACTTATTGAAATGTTTAAATGTTCCTCAAAGAAAGAGAGGAAGGAACATACATATTTCAGACCTAACTTTTTCTGATTTGGCTTGTTTTGCATTGTCTTGTTGACAAATGCATGGACGTCCCTGGAAAAGATGTCGTCTTGAAGGCAGCTTATATTGCTCTAAAATCTCAGTGTACTTTTCTGCATTAATGCTGCATCACAGAAGTGTAAATGACCTTTACCAAGGTCTTGAAGCTGATTACACTCTGGATGGTCGTTTTAGTCTTTGGTCCAGAGCACAGTGTCCATTTCTTCCAAATAAAGATCTGGAATACTGATGGGTCTGAGCAAAATCCCCATTTCCACTGTGTGATGGTCCATCCCAGATGCCTCCGAACCCAGAGAAGTTGACACTGCTTCTGGACATGATTGTGAGGCTTCTTTTTTGCACAGTAATGTGTTGTGTTATTTCTGAATGTAACTATGTATTGTAGAGCTTGATAAAGGTTTGATAAAGTAATCTTTTGTCCATGTGGTTCTATCAGCTATTGATGAATGATGGTTCTTGATGCAGTGCCAGCTGAGGGATCGGAGATCACACTTCTTCAGTTTAGGCTTGTGCCCTTAGCCTTTACACACTGAAATTTCTCCAGATTCCTTGAATCGTTTAATGATATTATACACGAAGCGGAAGACACATGCAAAATGCTTTTAAACATTTCAATAGTTTTCTAACACATTTGTTGACAAACGTTGATTACCAGTTGACATAACACATTTAGTTGTTTATTTTTTCTTACCACATTCCTAGCCATAAATCACCCTGTCCCAACTTTTTTTGGAATATGTTGCAGGCCTGAAATGCAGGATTAGATGTTTATTAACAAATGAAATGAAGCTGACCAGAAAAAAAAACAGTATGTCTTGGGTTCATACTGTCTGAAATGAAATGAAGTCAAAGTGAAGTACTTTATCTCGCATTTTCCACAACGTCCCCACCTTTGGGGTTGTATTATAATGTGGGACTTTGACTGGTGTTGATTTAGGTTTGGTGCCTGTGGTGGCCTAGTGATCAGAAGGTCCAGTGTTCAAATCCCAAGCTGCCACTGTTGGGTCCTTGAGTAAGACCCACAATTGGTTGGATTGTACGATTGCATCAGATGTTAAAACGCTCTGGATAAGGGCGTCTACTAAATGAATAAATAGTAAAATGTGTCATGTTGCCCATTTGAGGTGTTGGTAAATGTTTTGCTTGCTCGTTAGCTCATGTTTGGACTAGACTGTTCTAACTCGGTGTCTAACTGTTTTGTAGTTCCTCGCGATAGACTTTACTCATTTGCAGCTATAAATGTTTTTGGAAGTACATGCCCCTGTCCTATTGTAAGTAGTACTCCTTTGTTTACCCCCAATTAGCTGTATAACTATATAAACTGGTTGACATTCACTTGGAGTCGGTTTCATCTGGCTGATCTTCCGTGTTGCTCCTAATACTGTCTATCGGTGCATTTTTGGCGTATCAGTCGTGTTCACTCATGTTTTCAGCGGTGTCTGTGAAGCACTTATCTACTGTTTGCACATAGCTTTGTGAAAAGTCCCTTTCATATTTGCATTATGTTACCATTCAAAGTCAACATGTCCAAGATGCTGTCTATTTCAACATTCTTTTGTCTAATTCACCCTACGCAACCAGTAATGCAGTACTTGAGTACATTTCTGACAGGATACTTTATTACACCTACTGAAGTAATTATTACTCTGATTACCTGAACATTTTTTGCTACTTGTTTACAGGAATTAAACTGCCTTCACTGCGGCGGCTTCGCTCGAGTCTCAGAAAGAAAGAGCCACGACTCCGAGTACCGTTTGTTCAGTTTATAAATACCATTTTTCCATCGTCATAATCTCTAGAATCTTTCTCAGCTTGCAACGAGAGAGACAGACAGAGATGTGGGAACAGAAAACACAGTACGGGCAGCAGAGTTCCGTCACAGATCAGCAGTCTGTACGAGTGTGAGCGAATACGCAGCCCAAACACAGGCAGAAGTGGCAAACAGATCACAACTACAATACTGCCACAGACCTGCCTGCACCGAGACCCGCGGTGATTGTGGGTGAGAGTGTGTGTAGGTGTGTGTAGGGCTGGATGGTTGAATGGATGAGCGGTCGTGTGGTTTGAGGACAGTATTGAGAGAATTTATTGAGCGAAAAAAAAATTCTTTAAACAGAATTAAAACAACCTAAACAACTTGGCAAATGTCGTCGAGAAGATAAAAAAGAAAGGAAAAAAAAACACGAATGGCACAAATGAGTAAATACAGGGACATCTGTATGAGCGGGTTCGGACGAGGCATGGGCGACTTCATGTTATCGAAACATTCATTCCAAAATCGTCAGCAGAGTTACAGAAGTGCCTTCAGGTGCATCCTGAACTCCGAAGACCTGTGCTTATTGTTTCGGAACGGGACATTAATCGGAAAGCCCACCTTTTAAATATCGCGCCAACACGTCTGAGCCCCTGGCTCGTCAGAACCCGCCCCAGAACACAAGAATACAAAAACCTAACGCGGATGCCGTGGTAAATGTGACGCCCTCGCGGAAAGCGGGACGGGTACAGACTGTCGGGCGTCGGCTTCGTCCCGATGATAATGAGGATGACAATGATGATGATGACAGTAGTGGTGATGGTTCTCGCAGAAACTATTAGCTCTAGTTCGTCTTTAACCATTCTGAGGCGCTCCCACCCGCTCGGGGGGGGATGTGCGCGAGCCCGTTTTAGTTGCCCTTCTCCTGGAAGATGTAGAGGTTGTTGGTGGTTGCCACGGCGATGATGTTGGCGTGCGGGTGCCAGGCCGTGTGCAGGATCTTCTTGTTGAAGTCCAGGCTGTCGACGCTGATCTCGTCCTTCTTCCTCTTGCCGCCCGCGCACACGCGTCGCGGCTTCAGCACCTGCCGGGGCTTGCAGCTCTCGCGGCAGGCCTCCAGGGTCACGTCGCGCCGCTGCGTGCGCTCCAGCATGCGGAAGAAGTTGTTGTACGAGCCCGTCATCACCACGCTGCGCGGGCAGAGGGAGCCCAGAGTTAAATCGGCACACGCTGGATGTTCCCAGTGTTCACACACACTATTTATATACAGTTCAAACCTGCTGTCTGACTGCCTGCTGTAGTATTTGACCCCTCCCCAGCCATCCAAACCACTAACCCACTATAAGGAACCAATAACTGGAGCCTGAGAATCAAATTCCACACCGAGTGTGTATGTTCTAGACGGTGTGTTTACATGCCCTTAATAATCTGATCAGACGGATTTCTGCAGTTATCTGACTATTCAGGTGGTCATGTATGCAGATCTAAAAATCAGATTAACAAATCTGACAGAGAGCTGGATTTTACCCCAGTAATCGGATTTCTCATAGCATGTTCAGTGTGCTCATGTTCTCATGGTTGCCAGGTATGCTAATTCTAAAGACTTGGCTCTATTTGGGATCTTATTCCATTGACTGCAGTGTTTTTTCTCGCTGGATCTGGCAACCCCGGAATGAAACGCGACACGGAATTACACCTTGTGGAGACTCAAACGCAGTATATACTCAAGACTATGAAGAATTTGCTTATTTAATGAAAGTTTGAAGATGACATCACCAGATTATTGGCTGGTTGTAAAGCAGAAATCCGATCTCTGCCCGAGTCGTGTAAATAAAAAGCTTTCTGATTACTCAAGAGCATACAAACTCTGATCGGATGACTGACAAATCTGATTTTCTGCAGTTATCCGATTATTAAATGCATGTAATATTCTTAGTGTCTCAATGGCATTTTGCCTCTACCGGCACCTTCCACTTCCTTCCTATCAGTACGGATAAGACCAATTAGTGAAGAAACTAAGAGACAGCAGAGAGTTTACTATTTTTATTTACACACCTTCTAGAGCTCTCCAGTCACACAACACACACCCCACCCACCAGCAGAGAGGGAGATAAAGAATGAGGGAGCAAGAAGGAAAATCTTTAGTGAAGTCAGGAAAGTTGATGTCACTAAATGTACAAAGGGCTTTAAAAAGAACCAGGTAAGGCCTTTCTACGTATGAACTAATGGATACAGAGCTCCTGCTAACAGAATATTCATTATCTGAGACTTAAAAAAAAAACAAAAAATTGCTAGCACATCAGCTATTTCATGGCAGGAAGAGATATATTGTAACCAAACTGGTTATCTGTGTCAGGTAATATTATAGCAGATGTTATTTGGGTCGTTCCTCCTATCTGCTAGGGGGCGATAGGGGGCCAGGTGTTCAAATACAGGAAGCTAGATAGGAAGTAGCTGAGAGTTGACCTTCAGGCATGTGGACTCGCCACTGGAATCTCCTTTTTTTGGAGTTTTGAGGCTCATTGTGAGCATTTTCTTTCCTTTTCTTGGAATGCTGATGCTAAAATGTTAATGCTGAGGTAAAAATATTAAACATGTGGTTTGGGATTCACTTTTACATTCTTAGCAGAAAGAGATTCTTACATTACCTGAACACTACAGCCTTTATGGTGAAAACGGAGGATGGTTTGAAAGTTGCAAAGTTTCTAAGACTGTTCTCTTCATCCCAAGATGCACCTCTTCCCTTGCTAACTCCAGGGACTGCTATTCATCAGGTGAGACCAAGCCATCTGTTCTTTCTATCTGGTCTTTTTTTTGTAGGTATCTAGGGCATTCAGTAAGCATGGGCTTTATAGCGATTGTGCTTTGGGGGTTCTTCGCCCCTTCTGTATCCAGATAGAGCTAAGCCACATAATGTGCGTGTAAATGCAGACGAGATGTATTTATATCGGACTGAATGGTGGGCGGGTCCAAACAAGGAGCTGATGTACATATTATACAAAATACAGCATGGATATTAACTGGACCGACTGGAGAGGCTTCGACTGTTGAATGGACATGCATGTGGCTAGGATCTCTCATCATTAAAGGATGAAGAGAGCAAGCATAAACAGGGTCAGTAACTACAGGGAAATGAATTTAAATGAGTCTTATTGAAAGGTATTAAGTAGAAAAGTCAGAATCATTTGAAAGGCAGAAGCAGAACAGTTGTATTGTGTAACTGAGATATGCGTTTAGCTTGTGTGTTGTTGTAATGATGACAACCCTGGTTCGATAGAACAGCTGGGTGTATAAACATGACCTGCTGTGTGTAAATGTCGCAAGCTGTGTGTAAACATTACGTAGCTCTTACCAGCTGTGTGTGAGGAAGTTGCCAGATGTGTACAAACTACTAGACGCATATGGGGGTAAACCCAATCAACTCTGTGTGAGAGGTCTAAAGTTTTGTCTGCAGGGACCAAACGAATGACATCTGTGCAAACGCATTCATTCCTAATGCACTGAGACCTTAAAAACCCCACTGTGTGTGTGTGTGTGTGTTGAGGGGAGTTTGGGTAGGGAGGGCCTAAACTTTTGCACATGCCACATTTGAAGTCAAATTTCCATTACAAGGCATGTAGACTACATTCAAAAACGTCACCTTAACTCTGGCTGGGCTTTGTTTAGTTCCAACGCAGGTCACTTAACGAGCGCCGCCCAAACGTTTGCTCAAGGCTGTACGTGTTTAACCGCCCTGGTCATAAACACCAACAACCACAGTCAGGGATCCCCAGATCCTCCCCAGCCCTGCAGCCAGTGATAAGAGGCACTTCAGTAGATAAGCTCCGTCTAAGGATCCCGCCCTAAGCTGTCACCAGTGCCGCTCGCCCCGAATACGAACCTGCACCCATGTGATCGAGAGCTATTCATTTCTGAGGAACAAACTTGGCTCTGGGGCTCACCTGTCGTTCCCGCTCCAGCAGCACTCAAACTTATCGAAGATGCAGTCGTTTTCGTAGAGCGAGCACAGCTTACTCCTGAGGTATTCATGAACCTGCGGGGGAGGACAGCACGAGGGCAAAGTCAGCAGGGCTAATGACCGGTTTGACCGTCCCATCATTTTGGGGATCAGTTAGATCCCATTCCTTGTTTAACTATATAATGGTTGTCATGTTAATGACCCAATTTCATTTCATTTTTACTGCCCCGTACACACTGATGTCTTTAGGGTCAATTTGACATCAGGCTTCTTGTTTGTAACATAAAAATATCAACATTTTACACACAATACTGTGCAAAAGTCCCCAATAGAGAAGGCATACAATTGTTTTAGCAAAGGTATAACGACCATATATGATTATTTACCTGTCTCTCTATTAGAATACAACCATAAAATACAGAACATTTGTATAGTATTAAGAAAACTGAAAATGGAAAAAGAAAAACAGCTTCTGTAGGCTACAGTGACAAGAACCAACTTGACTGATCATTGCAACAACATATGTATATATAAAAAAATCGTATAATAGAAAAACAACACTAGAACTCAGGGATATGTTTAATAGTGAAATGAAGAGCATTTCCACACACAATGTGAAGGAAACTCGAAGGACTGGGACTTAATAGTGCTGTAGCTTCAAGAAAACCCCTTGTCAGTGAGGCTAACCGGCAAAAACTGGTTCAATTTGCTAGGTAGCATAAAGATTGGACTCTGGAGCAATGGAAGAAGGTCATGTGGTCTGATGAGTCCATATTTACCCTTTTCCAGAGTGATGGGCGCATCAGGGTAAGAAGAGAGGCGTCTAGTGCCTACCTGTGGGGGCGGGGCCATGATCCGGGGTTGCTGCAGTGGGTCAGGTCTAGGTTCAGCAACGTTTTGTGCAATGTAATAACAAACAGGTTACTCCATCAATGGATTTTTTCTTCCCTGATGGCACGGGCATAATCCAATATGACAATGCAGGGATTCATTGGGCTGAAATTGTGAAAGAGTTGTTCAGGGAGCATGAGCCATCATTTTCACACATGGATTGGCCACCAGAGTCCAGACCTGAAGCCCACTGAGAATCTTTGGGATGTGCTGGAGATGTCCCATCATCAATGTCCCATCATCAATACAAGATGTTGAGGAAAAATGAATGGAACTCTGGATAGAAAATGTTGTGACACTGCAGAAGCTTGTGGAGACGATGCCATAAGTAAAACTAACGGCGGTCCGACGAAATATCGGAGTGTGTAACCTTTTTCTGGCCAGGCAGTGTACGAAAATGTGCCTCCCCAGAACTGAACTGCTACTCTTGAACGTTTCTCACACATCCAACACGACAACCGACCATTCACTTCTACTTCGTCATAACAGGATCATTCCCACTGTTTGTTATTCAGTCTGTGTGGGTTTTGCTGTTAGGGCTGATCAGTGCATGTGATTGTTCTTATCAGCTGCCAGACAAAGTATGATCTGTTACGAAGCAGTAAACAAAGTGATGTAAGCATTACTACACTTATACTGCCCGGGAGTTCAGGAAAGAAATCAATAAATTTCAGTTGCACTGACTGGGACTGATTAGACCTGGGTGATAATGCATATACATGGCAAAATACACCATGCACCGCCACCTAGTGGTTGCTACTATAGCTGCAACATTGATTAACGACTCGGTGTCAGCATAATTTCGAATGGGCTGGGGCACAGACTAACAATTAATGTGATTTTGAGATAATGGCATGGACTGATACCTGTGCTGATGAGACTAATATTCAAAAATAGTAGAGAAAATGCAGAGAAACGTTTTTGCAGCTCAAACTAGTGAGGGACAAGTGAGTGAATAAAAAAGACGCTGAGGGACCAGTGAGAGTGGAGCCATTATGAGAAGATGAATCATTTGTTGCTTTGGACTAAAACCAAAAGATGCTGCTCCCATACACACTACTCTAACATTGTTTTTTTGCAATTACTTACACATTTTCCTTTTTACATAAACAAAATGCTGTTATCTGGTAATAACTTGCTAAATGGAATAAACCTTTTTATTTACAGAGTGCAAACAGAGGCAGTGCGTTTATAGCTTACATAAATGTTCATTTAAGTCCAGCAATTGTGCGTCCCATTTTTATTATTAGTCTGATCAATTATCAGGGAAAAAAAAAAAAAAAAAAAAAAAAGTAATCAGCCATTGGCCGCCCTGCTTTTTAAATATTGGCAATTAAAAAACCCATATTTTTCGATCACTAATACAGACGTCCTCACGCCTTCATGTTATGAAAATTTCATTTTCTTTCTGAACACCTTCTCAATCCGATTCTGTAGCCTCACCTGATACGTCTCTACCGGCCGGTTCTCCATATTCAGGTCCCAGATTTTGATGGACAGGTAATCTCGGGTCATCATGTAGCGCCCACTGTGGCTGAACTTCACGTCCGAGATGGAAGAGATGATTTCTGAGAAGAAGGAGCGGTTGCTGGGGTCCTCCGGCTCCTCAAATACTGGGGGAGAACATACAGATGGGAACGGACACCAGACAAAACAGGAGGGTCTCAAATCCATTAAGTCTGGTGTATCTTTTATTTTAGTTCAATTGTCTTCCATGAAACACGATTTGCATCAGTGTTGTTTATCACATCAGAATCAGAACGGAAACAACGTACAGTTTTAAAAGCCACAGCTTTTAGGTTTGAGTCGGCTTGCTTGGTTCAAGGCTATTTTTAAAAGCAGTGACCCCTAGATTTTGTTTACTTTTAACTACACAATATTTTATACAATGTCCTTATTATTAAGGTCATTAACCTACTTAACCATATATTACTTTACAAGATATTAGCTTTTGCAGTACAGTGAGTTTTCATGTCTTAATGTGCTAATGCCCATCCTGTTCCATGTGCTGCAGTGTGTGTGTGTGTGTGTGTGTGTGTGTGTGTATATTGTGCCACTCACGTTTGGAGTGCTTGTCGCAGAGGGCCGAGGCGCGCATGTCACACAGGCGGATGGTGCCTTTGCTGCTGCTGTAGACGAAGGTGTTGCACTGGTGTGGGTGAAACTCCGCCGCTGTGATCACCTCCGTCAGCTCCTCCATGTTGGCTGGCTTAATGTCCACAATGTCTGACAACAGGTTAAGATGCACACACCTCGAATTCTGAACTGGCATCAGATTCATGCTTTAGTCTCAGTTTCATTTCATACTGCAAACATGTTCATCCACATAAACATAGGACACGGAGGCAGGCAGACACACACACACACACACACACACACACACACACACCAACCAACTGACCCCCAAACGCACACACTTTTGTCTTGCTATCCTTGTGAGGACTTTCCATTGACATGAATGACAATGGAGGACTACTCCAGCTAATTCATGCTACACCTACCCCTCAACCTCCATAACCTAAAGCAAGTCTTTTGGCTCCTTTGGTTTATCAAATAAAAGGTGCCATTTTTTGTAAACAAAAAAAGCAGGACAGGAAAAACAGTCATCACTAGTCAAAATCTTAAGCCATGTCATTTGATTTGGCCCAGACCAGTGTTAATTTCATTGGCGAATTATTTGTCATAAATTTCGTCAACGACTTTTTTTTCACCTACTTAAACGAGACGATGACTACATTAAATTGAATGAAAAACGACAAAAACTATGACGAAAATAATTGACGAATAAAAACGACGAAAATGTTTGACAGAGATGACACCCAATCAGATCTGACTCATTTTTGTGGAAAGGCGGGACATGTTGGATGGCGATCCAATCAGTAATGCGGTAAGACGCAGAGTTTGATCTAAACCCGGGAAGACGGTACAGCTGGTTTCACTGGGCAATATCAACACCTGAGAGAAAGCGTCGAGTCGACATAGTGGAACGTTTCTCATTTGGTGCCAAGGAAAGCAAGACTCCTTGTAAACCGTGTAGGACGACTATCTCCGGTAAAACACAACAAATTGAAACGACATCTGCACGCGTGTAAACCGCGGCTAAGCTATCCCCACCTCAATGGCAGAGCTCCTATTTTAGCGGTATTACGGTAGCGCGCTGCAAACGCACTCAAAGTTCATCACGTTCAAGCCAATATTTCCGCTAATTCAGTAGGGATTAAAACATGTTTCCAGTTCGTGACGTGGATATATTTTTACTTCGTCTAAAAAGTGTTCATACTATCTTTAAGGAGTATTCTGGTAACATAACCGTTTTATACTGCAATTATGAATAAATGCATATAGGGCAAGCACATGTATCCGATCTTATGTTTAATAATTGTTTATGTTATTGCTTATGTTTATCTGTTATTCCAACTTGATTCTATTCTACATCTCCTCATGAGTGTCCACACCGAGTTTGAAGCAGATCTTTGACGGACACGATGCGTTTTGGTGACTACTTTACCGTATACTATTATTATCAACGCATGCAAATAGACCTGAGCTTATATCTTAATTAGATCTTATAATATATCATTCATTACAACTTGATTCTATTCTAGAATGTCCGCACCGAGTCTTAAGCAGATCTATGGTGGAAATTCTTAGTTATTACCACTTTAACATATACTGTTATTATCAATGCATGCATGGAGATGTTTCATTTTGTCTAAGACTTAAATAATTCAAGGAAAACATTAAAAACGCATTCACATATTCCAAGCTTTACATTCATATTTCGGTCAACTGAATCTACTGTAGATGTAGTTGACTAAAACTAAAAACAACTCCTGACTAAAACTAACTAACCCTTCTGTATCTTCTCTGTATTTTTGTACTAATTGGCCTCTAAAGGCCTCTGCACTGAGAGAACAGAGACAGAACAGTTTGAGAATTTATCATCTGGCTGCGTTCTTGTACATGATCGAGCACGATGCAAAACGTGGAACCGACACCAAATAAGAGCCCTGACTTCCCCCTCCCCCTTATCCCAGGTGGTTACTGAAGCGGGATACTGAAGCTGCGGTCGGTGATTTCCAAGTGCCACAGGTTGATGCGCAGGTCGTCGGCGGACAGGTACGTCTCGTTGTCGCTGTTCACCGAGATGGAGTTGATGTGGTAAGTGTGGGCGTTGGCGAACACGCGCCGAGGACTCGCCTCCACCATCAGGTCCATGGGCCTGAACACGGGCACCTAACGCACAGCCCCAAGAACACAAAGGGGAGAAAGCTTGAAACTCTTCACTTCAGGATGGCTGCTCAAACCATTAAGAGTAACCACATATAATCTCTACTATTAAATAAGAGAATCGATTACATATTAATATCCTAGCAGTAAAGGTACTGGACTATGGACCAAACGGTCCAGGGTTCAAATCCTACCTCTGCCAAGCTGCCACTGTTTGGTGCTTGAGCAAGACCCTTAACCCACAATGGCTTGGATTGTAATATTCACTCTGGGTTAGAGCGTCTGCTGAATGCTGGAAATGTGAACATACTAACCCGCAGAGTGGTGATGGTGGCCGAGTCTCTGCAGCGGCCGTCCTCCTCTTTCAGATTGTAGCCCTCCGGTCTCTTATCACGTTCACTGATTTTCCACAGTTTTATAGTTTTATCTGTAACAGCACAGAGCAGGAATGAACATCTGCACTCACTGGCCTTCAACAACAAGAACTCTGATATAAAATCATAACATGTACTTGATTAGCTACAGTATGCTCGATGAACCAAATAGTGATATAAAAACAGGTCATGTTCTTTAATACTGACTAAAGAACTTCTGCAAGAATTACCATTTTACCAGCTGTCTCACACAAAAGGGCATTTCAATGCTTGCCTTCAACTCTTACAGCCTAAGACAAGTGAGGTTATCGTAAGGTTAAGAAAACATTTAAGAACAGAATGTGTTCAAGAATACCACTCGTTCTTAAGAAGAGAGTTAAGGGAAAAAAAACAAAAAAAAAACAAAAATAAATAAAGATAATCAAGACGTCATTAGAAGAATAAACTTTTGTAACTTTTTTCCTAAGAATGAAGTTAAGAGAAAACACACTTAAGAAGATTTTTTTTCTTAAGAAACTTTCGTTAATCTGGCCCCGGTCCATAACATTTATGTCAGTGTTAGCTCAGTATGCTAACCCGTGTGACGTCAAAAGAGCCTACGACAGGCACACAAGTGATGGCACCAGGGTGCACTGTGGGAAGAAGACCAGCCATTGGAGGTAGTGTAATTATCTGGAATGCTCCGCTTGAAAACCCTGGGTTCAGCCATTCACGGGACGTTCATTTAACGCGGAGCGCTCACCTAAACCTCGTCACGGACCAGGTAGCTTTGAACGTTTTGGCTAATCGGTCTTTGGCACTTTCCAGCCCCCTGCCACTGAAACACTGACCGTTCGTGGAGAGCAAAAACTGTGCGGCGTTCTTCTGTGGCAGCCAGCGGATCTTGTTGATCTTCTCCTCGATCTCCAGGCTCTTCAGGTAGTCGAACTCTGGCTCATGGCTCTGGAACGTGCTGTAAACGTTGTACTCGCTCCGGCACTGCGCCTGACTCTTGTTCTGAGGGAACAAGGACGGGTTTAGTGTCCCAGATCAACTCTCAATCGCTTGGATTGTTGGACTGTACCGGGTTCGAGTCACTCTGGATAAGACAGTCTGCTGAATGACTAAATGTAAAAAAAAAAAAAAAAAAAAAAAAAGACACCTTGGTGTCATGCCCCATTTCCGCCCTCACCCCATGTGCACATGTTCCAGCATTCTGTTGGTTAAAGGCACTTACAGTGGGGCAAAAAAGGTATTTAGTCAGCCGCTGATTGTGCAAGTTATCCTACTTAGAAAGATGAGAGAGGTCTGTAATTTTCATCACAGATATACTTCAACTATGAGAGACAAAATGAGAAAAAAAAAATCCAGGAAATCACATTGTAGGATTTTTAAAGAATTTAATTGTAAATCATGGTGGAAAATAAGTATTTGGTCACCCACAAAGAAGCAAGATTTCTGGCTCTCACAGACCTGTAACAACTTCTTTAGGAAGCTCTTCTGTCCTCCACTCGTTACCTGTATTAATGTATAAAAGGCTGTATAAAAGACACCTGTCCACAGCCTCAAACAGTCAGACTCCAAACTCAACCTTGGCCAAGACCTGCACCAGGCTGGTAAGAGTGAATCTACAATAGGCAAGCAGGTTGGTGTGAATAAATCAACTGTGGGAGCAATTGTAAGACATAAAAGACCATTGATAATCTCTCTCGATCTGGGGCTCCACGCAAGATCTCATCGGGGTCAAAATGATCATGGGAACGTTGAGCAAAAATCCCAGAACTACACGAAGGGACCTGATGAATGACCTGCAGAGAGCTGGGACCAAAGTAACAAGGCCTACCATCAGTAACACACTACGCCGAGAGGGACTCAGATCCTGCAGTGCCAGGCGTTATGCCCCCCTGCTAAGCCATAACATGTCCAGGCCGTCTGACGTTTGCCAGAGAGCATATGGATTGATCCAGGAGAGAGATTGGGAGAATTCATGTGGTCAGATGAAACCAAATAGAACTTTTTGGTAAAAAACTCAACTCGCAAGTGTTGGAGGAAGAAGAATGCTGAGTAGTTGTGCCATCCTACTGTGAAGGCATGGGGGTGGAAACACATCATGCTTTGGGGCTGTTTTTTCTGCAGAGGGGACAGGACGACTGATCCATGTTAAGGGAAGAATGAATGGGGCCATGTATGGTGAGATTTTAAGCCAAAACCTCCTTCCATCAGTGAGAGCATTGAAGATGGAACGTGGCTGGGGCTTCCAGCATGACAATGATCCCAAACACACCACTCGGGCAACGAAGGACTGGCTCCGTAAAAAGCATTTCAAGGTCCTGGAGTGGCCTAGCCAGTCTCCAGACCTCAAACCCATAGAAAATGTGTGGAGGGAGATGAAAGTCCGTGTTGCCCCAAAACATCACTGCTCTAGAGGAGATCTGCATGGAGGAATGGGCCAAAATACCAGCTACAGTGTGTGCCAACCTGGTGAAGACTTACAGGAAACATTTGACCTCTGTCATTGCCAACAAAGGTTATGTTACAAAGTATTGAGTTGAACTTTTGTTGTTGACCAAATACTTATTTTCCACCATAATTTACAATGAAATTTTTGAAAAATCCTACAACGTGATTTCCTGGATTTTTTTTTTTCTCATTTTGTCTCTCATAGTTGAAGTGTAGCTATGATGAAAATTACTGACCTCTCTCATCTTTCTAAGTCGGAGAACTTGCACAATCAGTGGCTGACTAAATACTTTTTTGCCCCACTGTATGTATGTGTGTATACACACAAACACACAGATTATATATAAATAAATGGGTATTAAATAGGCATTAAAAAGCGTGGGTGGTGCTGAGTTTTGGTGCATCTGATACCTCAGTGTCTTGTTGGAAGATGACGACGCGGCCACCTTTGTCTCCAGTGGCTAACAGCTCCCCTGAGTGGTTGAACTCCACGGTGGAGATGATATCGGCTGTTGAATGAGAACACACAGACACATCAAGTTCTCTCCACCTTTTCACAAGGAAGACATGAGAGGTTCAATTCAATTCAAGAAACCTTGGGTTCTGGCCACATACTCTGGTCACTCATAACATTTAAACCACCTGCCTAATATCACGCGAGTCCCCCAGATGCCGCCAAGGCTCATGGTCTCCCGGGATCCCACTTGTTTGTCCAGCACATCAAGCATCTGTGGGATCGGACTGCACTCTGGGGAATTTGGAGGCCAAGGCAAGACCATGAACACTTCGTCATGTTCCTCAAACCAGTCCTGAACAATGTTTGCACTGTGGCAGGGTGCATTACCCTTCTGAAGGAGACCACTGCATTTGGAGCATACTGTTGCCATGAAGTGGTGTACTTGGTTGACTGATTAATTGATTGGTGTTTGGGTGTACTTGGCCTGAAACAATGTTCAGGTAGGTGGTACCATACACATGAAGGTCAGGACCAACGATTTCCTGAAAGAACACTGCCCGGAGCATCACACTGTCAAATTTTATTCACTTCTCCTGTCAGGGGTTTTAATGCCATGGCTGAACACTGAACACAGAGATAATTAAATCAAAATATCTATCTAGAGCATGGGTTCCTGTACAACATTAGAGTATCAAACTGAACAACAAAGTTTTATACAAAATAAAAACGACTGCTGAACTATGCAATACACTCGAGGTTGTGTGTTACGATGAATAACATGGCAGCTGTAATATGACCTCGAGTGCTCTATTGCTTTTATATGACATTTCTGACAAAATAAAGAAAGAAAATAAATCAAAGTAGCACTAAATTTCACACTGAATATGCTTTAATACCGATGATACCTTCTGCCAAAGAGTAGGTCCACCACAGATAACTTCTTGCTGCACAACGCTAACAATCCCTACCTTATATTCTAGTTTAATACTCTTCAGTTTTCATAATATTTCATCCTCTCGAATTTATTAGTCTGCATGTTATATTTAATTATTTGATTTTTAAAATATGTTCAATCTTAATATTCATTCATTAATTTCTGCTCAATCCTGGACAGTGTCGCGGGAGAGCCAGTGCCTAGCTGGCAACAAAGGACACAAGGCAGGAACAACTCTATAGACAGGGCTCCAGTCCATCATATGGCACATACTCAAATGCTAAGGGCACTTTAGAAACTCCAATTAACCTAACACCCATGTCTTTGGACTGTGGGAGGAAACCGGAGTAAACCCACATGGACACGGGGAGGACATGCAGACTCCAAACAGAAAGGACCCAGACCTTTCCACCTGGGATTGAACCCAGGACCTTGTTTCTGTGAGGCGATGGTGCTACCCACTCAATATTTATTTATATTCTGTCCATTCAAACTATTACTATAATCTAATTAATTAAATACTAAGATAATTAGATCTTGGTTTAATTCTTACATATAACAACTAAGCCACCCATGGAGGTTGGGTCCCTTGAGGAGTCTTGGTCCTCCCAAGGTTTCTTCCTTATAATGGCTAGGGAGTTTTCCCTTGCCACTGTCACCCTAGGCTTGCTTCATTTGGGATTGGCCTTAGATGATAAATTGTAAAGCTGCTTTGAGACAATGATCTGGGGTTGGTTTTCACAGTCTGGCCTGGACGTCTTAGTCAGTGCATAGAAATCTAAAAACAATTAAAGTTGGACAGTCAAGGTTTAAGGGCCTTGCTCAGTGGCCCAAAATATCATCTTGGCAAACCTCAGATCAACATGGGTCACCACCAGTGAGGGCAAATGTTTAAGGTCCTCCCTCCAATCTAATATAAAGCCTTGGACAATGCAACAACTGCAAAGCAGGGCCAATTCATATTGAGGCTCATGGTTGGTATGTTCTTCTATCTGCAAATGTTTAGTCACGCACTCTATTCTAAACCTGATGGCTTAATATCCACGCCTAACACGCACCCACATCCGTCCAAAATAGCTCCCGGAGACAGCAAGGTGCACGGGGATGAGCCTGACTTGCAGGATGAAAGCTGAGCTGGAGACTGAGTCATACGTTAACCCTCAGCTGCCCAGTGGAGCAGAACAACAGTGCAGCACAAGACCTTTTGTGAAGGCTGAGGCACCCTGAGGCATTCATATGAATTAAGAAAATGGAAGCACATAACAGAAGACCTCCACCTTTCCAAAAAGAAAAACAAAAGGTAGAACAAATGTAGCAGTGTTGGGGGTCGAGACTGAAGAAGCTGCTCAACGTTGGAGTGGCATAACCACAACTGACCAATGCTGTTCCTGTTGCAGTGGATCTCACCTGAGCAGCCAGACCTGTTGAGGATTCTCTTATACAGTACTGTGCAAAAGTCTTAGGCCACCATTAGATTTGTTGTCTGAGCAATACTATAATGACCATATAGACCACACTGATGATTGGATCCCAAAATTTTAAACTGGAATTCGTCCTCTCTAATACTCTAACCACCAATCTCCATTCCAATCTTTGTGAGCTTTAGTATGAAAAAAGTGGTTTCTTAAAAAAAGCAACATTCCCGATCAAGCTTCTTCAGACTGTAGAAGGTTCAAGGGGAGGTCACACTCAATACTTACCACTGCAGCCTATAGAAGCGGTTTTATTCTTTTTTTTTACAGACTTTAATGCTACATACAAATTTCCTGTATTTTCTGGTTGCATTCTAATAAAGAGACTGAGAAATAATTACATATGGTCATTAGATTAGAACCACTGTTTCAGCAATTGTATAATGGTGGCCTTAGACTTTTGCATGGTACTGTACCAGTCACATGAACTCAAGAAGACCAGGATCTGACTCAGAGGACACATGACCACATATCAGATACATATTGGATTCCAGTACCACGTATTAATGTGGCCTAGATTGGGAATTGAAATGGACTGAAAGGCTGGAGAATGATGGTGGCTCACAGTGGCTGGATGGAAGCGTCTGATTATTTATCTAAGTGCATTCTGATCTGTTCATGATCACAAAAACCACAAACTAGAGCTTCCTGCACTCATCTTCGCTCGTGTCTTTAAGTTGACGATGTGAAAAAGACACGGCGAAATCTCCAACACATTGAGAGAAGGAAATTAAAGAAAGTTTTTAGACAAAAACTTGGTGTGAAGCTTCCACTACATTAAAAATCGCATGGTGTGAAAAGGCCGAGTTTAGCCAGTTACACCGCCATGGAAATACAAATCGGAATCAAGCCACCTCCAACACCAGACTGGCGGTGTCTGTATGTTTGTTTTTGACAGCCCGATACGTATCACACACCCCTAACTGGAGTACTAATCTGAACTTTCGAATCCTCTGCCAAGCTGCCACTGTTGTTTCCTTGATCAAAGTCCTTAACCTCCAAACACTCGCTTTAGTTGTCGCCCTAGATAAAGGAGTCTGCTAAACACTATAAAGGTTTTACAATGCACCATGCCAAGGGCTCCAAGCAAAAGTCTTTCCACTATAGAACTTGGAATGAGGAATGCGATCAAAGTTCAGTTTCCAATCGCTGCCGAGCACTCTGCTTTCTCTGAAAGGTAAACAGCAGTCGAGGTCTGACCGTGCAAACTCGGCGCTTGGCGACTAGAAGTGCCAGCAACAAGCTCCAGCATGTGGGCTGATGTTGACGCTCTTGGCAGCAGTAATGGTGCTTACAACCAGGAGCTCGCTTACTAAACCATACATGGATTCCTGTGTGTACGTGTCTGCACAAAAACCAAGGACATGCAGCAGTCCTGAAAACGGCTGTAAGCAGACATCCCTCGTGTCTGACCCTGGTACACTACTCCCAACAATAACCAGAAATGGTCAGTGGAGATGACTTCATGAATATATGAATGGAGCGTTACTTATTAACAAGAGAGATAGCGAAGACAGGCGGAGCATAAAAGCTAAAAATACCGGAGTGTGTGAGTACAAAGTCCTCTTATTGGTGATTTAGGAAGTCACAAACGCATTCTTTGGCGGTCCGTCGAACAGGTTATCAACAAGTAGTAGTAGTTTATTGCAATCCCAGCATAGTACTGTGCAAAAGTATTAGGCCACCAGCAGAAGAGGTACCATTGGTTTAGCAAGAGTGTGATGAATACAGTGGCAAGTATTCAGTGTTTCCTGCCCTTACACCTGAGCAAAAGCAGCATCTGGCAACTTCATCGGGATGCCAAGTTGACCCTTCTACAGTCCACAGAAGCTTGATGAGGAACAGTTTTAGGAAGGGTAGCAGCCAAGAAAACCCTTAGGAATCAAAGTGAAAAAGTTAACATTTTATACAGTAGGGCAAAAAAGTATTTAGTCAGTCACTGATTGTGCAAGTTCTCCTTAGAAAGATGAGAGAGGTCTGTAATTTATCATAGTATGAGACACAAAATGAGAAAAAAATCCAAGAAATCACAACATGGTGGAAAATAAGTATTTGGTCACCCACAAACAAGCAGGATTTCTGGCTCTCACAGACCTGTGACGACTTCTTTAAGAAGCTTTTCTGTCCTCCACTCGTTACCTGTATTAATGGCACCTGTTTGACCTTGTTATCTGTATAAAGCACACCTGTCCACAGCCTCAAACAGTCAGACTCCAAACTCAAACTGGGTTTGTTTTATCATTTTGTCTTTCATAGTTGAAGTGTAGCTATGATGAAAATTACAGACCTCTCATCTTTCTAAGTAGAACTTGCACAATCAGTTCAGCTCAAGTGCGTTCAAAACTTTTTTTGGTGCAAAATTCATAAATCCACGATTTTTCCGGATTAAAATTTTTCCACGATTTCTGTTGAACATTTCCCAAATATTATATTTCCCGAATATTAAATTGGAATTTAAGTTATTTGGGGGTTAAGCTATCTCATTCTGCTGCCTCTAGTTCTGCTTGCTAATGACTGGACTAATTAAGAAAGCCTAAGATAAAGGCATCAGCTGGACGAACAAATGTAAAGTTACAAAGGTAATAAGTTCATGGAAGTTTTGTTTCTGTGAGAAGGAAATGACACGAGCAGGCAGGATTTCCTGCCTCACAGTAGCAATCGTAACCTTGATTTTGTACAGGGGCTTTGCATGGCTACTGATAGCTGATCAGGGGATGAGCAGAAAGTGCACAACCTATTAAAGGTTCTTATTAAAGGTTCACACTGAATAACTGATACAATGGTTTCTAAATAAAACTGCTCAAATACCTCATGTGGACAGTCTGTGAAAGGTTCAGTTACAAACTAGCTTTGGCCAGTTCTCGTCGTTCATTCGTTCCAGAAAGGCTGGTCGAGGATCGAGCAAATGTTTCCCATAAGGAATAATGTAACTTGTGAATCTGTTCCAGACCCCGAAAAAATCCCCCATGTATAAGGCATTATATGCATTAATGGAGTTGTGATGTACAGGTGCTCCCTGAGTTATGATGGAGATATGTTCAACAAATCCATCATAAGTTAAATGGTGGATCACGAACTGAGGAGTGTATATATATATAGTGTGTACAAAAATCTTGGAAAAACCTTTCAGTGAAAGTGAGAGTTAAACGCAAAACACTTACTCTATCGAGGAACTCAGGGTGCTAGCGTAGCTGCTAAGCTAACTACAGCCTGTGTTCCTTTTGGTTGGCTCTCATAACTAACCACTTTAGGAATCACAGAGACTTATTTGCACTAAGAACACAGTACTGTAGATGTAAAAAAACAACAACAAACAAATACAATAAACAGCGCAGATCTAAAACATCATCAGATTTTCACACAAGTCCTAAAAGTAGATAAAGAGAACCCAGTTAAACAAATGAGGCAAAAATATTATACTTGATCATTTATTTATTGAGGAATATGATCCAATATTACATATTAGTGAGTGGCAAAAGTATGTGAGCCTTTGCTTTCAGTATCTGTTGTGACCCCCCCCCTGTGCAGCAAATAACTGCAGCTAAACGGTTTCCTGTGGCTGGTGAACTCAGTCCTGCACACCGGCTTGGAGGAACTTTAGCCCATTCCTCCGTACAGAACAGCTCAGCTCTGGGATGTTGGTGGGTTTTTCCTCACATTAGCTGCTCGCTTCAGGTCCTTCCACAACATTTCCATTGGATTAAGGTCAGGACTTTGACTTGGCCATTCCAAACATGAACTTTATTCTTCTTCTGTAACCATTCTTTGGTAGAAACGGCTTGTGTGCTTAGGGTCGGTTGTCTTGCTGCATGACCCCACCTTCTCTTGAGATTCAGTTTCATGGACAGATGTCCTGACATTTTCCTTTAGAATTCTCTTTATTATTCAGAATATTGTTCCATCAAGGATGGCAAGCCGTCCTGCCCAGATGCAGCAAAAAACAGGCCCAAAACCCTGGATACTACCACCACCATGTTTCACAGATGGGATAATGTTCTTATGCTGGAATGCAGGGTTTTCCTTTCTCCAAACATAATGCTTTTTGGTCTTCATCCCTCCACAAAAACATTCTTTACCAGTAAGCCTTCTGGCTTGTCCACGTGATCTTTAGCAAACTGCAGACGAGCAGCAATGTTCTTCTTGGAGAGCAGTGGCTTTCTCCTTGTAACTCTACCATGCACACCATTGTTGTTCAGTGTTCTTCTGATGGTGGACTCAGGAACATTAACATTAGCCAATGTGAGAGAGGCTTTCAGTTGCTTAGAAGTTACCCTGGGGTCCTTTGTGACCTCACCAACTATTACACGCCTTGCTCTTGGAGTGATCTTTGTTGGGCGACCACTCCTGGGGAGGGTAACAATGGTCCTGAATTTCCTCCATTTGTACACAATCTGTCTGACTGTGGATTGGTGGAGTCCAAACTCTTTAGAGATGGTTTTGTAACCTTTTCCAGCCTGATGAGCATCAACAACTCTGTTTCTGAGCTCCTCAGAAATCTCCTTTGTTCGTGCCATGATACACTTCCACAAATGTGTTATGAAGAGCAGACTGATAGATCCCTATTTTTTAAATAAAACAGGGTGCACACTCACACCTGATTGGCATCCCACTGATTGAAAACATCTGACTCTAATTTCACCTTCAAATTAACTGCTAAGGTTCACATACTTTTTCCACTCACTAAAATGTAATATTGGATCATTTTCCTCAATAAATAAATGATCAAGTATAATATTTTTGTCTCATTTGTTTAACTGGGTTCTCTTTATCTACTTTTAGGACTTGTATGAAAATCTGATGATGTTTTAGGACATATTTACGCAGAAATATAGACAATTCTAAAGGGTTCACAAACTTAAGCACCACGGATTCTTCCTGGGAAATTCAGGCGTCATTGTTGAACCCTGCTTTAGAAGTATCTTATTCAGTAATGTGAGAGAGAAACATTTTTAACCTTGAAACTCGCAGAGCCAACCGACTTCCAACTAAAGATAACTGTACTTCAGGTTAATGGTATGTGGTCTGCAGCAATGTTTATGGAGGTGAGCCGTGTGAAATGTCCACACAGATGCCAGAACCCGAGGTTTCCCAGCAGACACTGTCTAATGTACTTCACCCATCAGTGGTTTAAAACTGATCGGTGTATAACGCCCTATTAGCACCTTTGTCTACAAACATGCCAGGAATATGGTTTGAGAAAGAGTTCTAAAAAGGTCTAATGTGAAAATGCAGAACATAAATGTTACTGTGGGCTTGAAAGGGTTAAAGCAGCAGACAGTGAAACTTTCTTTAGCTTTGAGGAAAGGGTCCACTCACCTTCTGCTACGTCATCGTCGATCGCCCCTTTCACCTGCGAGAAGCACCACTGCACGTCGTTGCCCCCGCCTCCGGCGCCTGAAGCCAGAGAAAGTGGGTTAGATCCCGCCCCCAATCACAAAGCAACCGATCAATCACAGGGCTACATTTAACCCTGAATAATAATTACTTTAACGAAAAAAGGCGAGTGCCATAGATCATCACAGCACGGTTGACATTATAAACACATGATCTTTTAGGGATGAAAGAAACCTTGATTGAAAATTTGTTTTTAAGACGTATCTAACACTTAAATTCTTTCAAATTTCACAGTAGAATTAAAAAAGTAAGCTGAAGCAAACTGACGGTCCTTCGAACACCCATGACCAGGATAAGCAATGAAAAAAATCTTTGCTTTCAAATGATTTATATATTTTGAGAGCAAAACCTGTATTTGCATTAACAGAAATCCTGGCTCATCTAAAAGCGCTCAGGGTGGGCTATACTGCTTCAGAAGATCAGCAAGATGGGCCAGAGCGAAACCATGTAAGCTTTTACCTCTCCACAGACGACACAGATGGCTGAGATTGAATGAAAACAGCCCATAAATCTGAAAAGCTTATTTATAAACAGAATAAAAAAAGTCACCAGTCCAGCTTCGGTTAAGCTTCTTCTCATGATGACGTACAACATCATAATTTAAAAATTAACTCCCATTCCGTCAGCCAGCCACATTAAATCCCGTCTACACTGCAGTATTATTAAGCTGCACACACACCATGACAGAACATCGTACCTGGAGCTGTACCGACACTTCTTCCCATCATGCTTTTCCAAATACCATTGCCTTCCCCTGAAATCTGTCCGGAACAAACCCCTTTAGAGGAGAAGCACGTCCAGTCTGCCTCGTAATGAGAGTTTCTATTTGAGGAGCGTTGACGCTGTCTGAACATGCTGCCTACACGGGGTGCCTCCTCCCCGATGGAATGCAGGGGGAGTGGCAATATCTGATATACAATAAGATTACTGTTGAAACTCCACATCTTTAGGGGAACTCGTCGTCTCTGCAGGCCTGCATGTGCAGCTTGGTTAAGCTGGGGAACCGCAGGGTCGTAGGGTGGGCCGCATAAAAACCCTTTTCACTCCACGTGAGGGCATGAAGTCGCACAACCTCGGTGTTTTCTCAAAACATTCGGGCTGAACGGTCTTAACGCAGCCTGTGAAGCCATAAACGTTCTGCTTTCACAGGGTTTTGACTCACGGTGACTCACAATTTGTTTTCCATCCGACGTGATGTGAATTTTGCCGCATCCGTCTGCACTCGTTCTCAATTACACCTAACATTAAAGTATGACTACACACGGCTCGGCTTGGGTGCGCCGGCCGCTCCGCCGCGCACAAACTACTTCCATTTGGCTGTCTAAGAACTGCATATGGTTCAGCTCAATTTTAGTTGATTACATTTGAAAGGACTTGATTAAATAAACTATAGAACTTCCCTCTGTACTTCAAGAGAGGAAGATGAACGAGAATAAATTATTGCAATGGACGAAGGCAAACCAGGCACTGTGCGACAGTTACCCAGTACAATTCTAATAATCGCTATAAATAATTACGACACAAAGCCGTTGCTGCTGTAAACAGCTGGTCACCAACAGCCAATCAATGCTGCCCACCCACAAGCAGAGGCAGGACTTGGTGTGAGTGTAAGTGTAACTATCTTACCGGTTCTCATGCTCACGTTTGGACTAGAGACTGTTGTAACTCGGTTGATGTGTTTAGAGACTTTTTTGTGCCAGTTCCTCATGTGTGTGTGGATGACTTTCCTCTATTTTTGGACCTAGCTGTAAATGGTGTTCATAACTATGTACCCGTCCTATTGTAAGTAGTACTGCTTTGTTTGTCCCCCACCGCCTGTACATTCTCTCTAACCTATAACTACTGTATATAAACTGGCCCATTCTCTCATCGAGTCTCTGGTTCCATTGAATTAGGACAGATATGGCGGCAGACTTTCCCGGTTTAACGCTCCATACTAAACTCTGATGTCTGTCAGAAAGCAGGAAAAGTGAATCAATCCGTATAAAAGCAGGATGTGAGGCCACGTGATGAAAAGCTGTCTGGCTGGAAGTGGCACAGCGGGATGGGACGTCCATAACCTCGCACCATTACACAGACGTACAGAGGGCCAGCACAGAAGAGCTAAAGGGGATCACACCCTGTATGATATAAAGATGAAGAGAAACCGGTCCGACTGCTTCTGAGTGTACATCATGCCCCACGAGAAACTGGATGGATTACGTATTAATCTGAGCGATTTGTGCGTGTAGACAAATGACGGGTATCGATCCTGTCAGGGTGCAGCTACTGACTCACATCACGCTGCCTTTGTTTTCTTTAAGGCTGGTCATGATTAACATCATAAGTGAATCTTGATCCGGTGCTGCATTTGCATAATGGCTGAATCCATCTTTATTTATACAGAAAGTAGAACCAAATGTTTGAACGCACTCCATCAGGTTAATAATGCACAGTGTGAACTGGTTTAATCTGGATTGCTTTGGTCCACAGGTCACACCAGCTGAGATGGGTGCAAATATCAGGGCAATTAATAAATAATATACATGTTAAATATTAAAACACACCATCTAGCATGTATTGACCCCAGTGGTGACGCCCGGGTCTCATCAGGGCACTGCTCATGAGCGCCACACCACACCAACGCCACGTGGTTGGAGTCTGCTGTGGCTTCTCGCTCTACACGGCGATTATCGATGACAAAACTAACATATCCATTCATATCCCTGTTCATTTTTTTAGATTTGGTTTTACAAAGTTAGTAAAGTTTAATATCCAAGTCAAGTGAGGTATATGGTTTATTAATTAATGATATCAGACTGATATCAGGGATCGACCACTATGCAAACTTATATATCGGTATCGGAACTACCTGAACATCCCTACTCTGAACATGGCGCCCAGATGGCTGCTCCCTCCTTGGAAGTTATCCATGCTTGACTTATATAAACTTTACACCAATGTGTGTAAGGCGTGTCATTACAAATTGGGTGTTTGAAAAAATTCGACTATCAGACTACACGAACCAGTTCCATTCCGAGAGCCCAACATATTTAGTCTAAGTACCAGCTTGCGATCCTCCTCCACCTGACCTTGTGTACTTTCATTTGTGTCCATTGTCCATTGTCTCGCTGCTTCTTACAGAGATCATAACTGCTTTTAATCTTAATACCAAACATTCTGGTTTTAAAATAGCAATAATTCCACAAAAAGGAGGTCTGTACTGTACACAGCCAGTGTCGCGACCGCGGACCTACCGGACTACATTACCCAGCATCCATCACTCCTCCTGCGTCATCCCTGCATTTGTTTGTGTTCTGCCGTCCTGATTTAGTTCGGCTGTTTCTAGTTTCTGTCTCATTGGTATCACATCATTCCTGTTCACTGTGTTATGAACCGATTGTGGACTCTCTATGCCCAGGTCTTCATTTCGTTACCACTCTCAGTTCTCCAGGGTTTTATTTCCGGTTTCGTAATAACGCTCTGCTCTGTACCGGCGTCTAATGTTCATCTCCCGCTTTCTGCCCGAGCCTGACAGTCGGTAACATGACCACTTACTGATAAAGCCTGAATATGACTGAGACAGTGTAAACAACAACGTTCTGCTCGTCTCTTAAGCACCAAAGATGTGAATTAACCTACCGCGCTGACACACAACTTGAAATTCCACCAGTTTTTAACGTTGCACTTATATTAATAATTTTCAGTGTACTGTGCTGGCATGTTCGCAAGTTCTTTAGTTGAAGGTTTGCTTCTAGGGGACTTACTCAACTTGTACTCCTTAGCCATATAAACAACAGATCGTCATACTTACAATGTATCTAACAAAAACACAGACAAATGATCCGACAGTGAAGTCAAGTAAAAGCAAAATTTGCACAACTTACATTACTTCAGTGTAGCGGTTTCAACCTCCTTAGATAGCGGCTTAGATGATCATAGAAAGACAATTTGCAACTTTTTGTTTCTGCGCTTTTGCCCAGGCAGGATGGGTCCCTATTTGAGTCTTGGCCCACCAAAGGTTTGTCCCCTATAACGTTTTGGAAGTTTTTCCTTGCCACGGTCGCCTCACTCCTGCTCGGGATAGGGCTTTGAGCCAGTATTTTGTAAAGCTGCTTTGAGACAGTGTTATAAACAGCCCTATACAAATACATTTGACTTGACCTGATGTATATTAGGTGGTAGGTTAAACAGGAAAAAGGTCAAGGTATGCAGACCAAACTAACGCAAACAGTGCAACGGTTCAAACGGGCCAGACATAAAAAGACTATTAACAAAATATACCATTCACACTATATGGACAAAAGTATTAGGACACCCATACATAACAATTACAGGAGCTTTCACTCCATCTCATTCCAAACCCATAGGAATTAAAATGGAACTGGCCGTCCCTTGTGCAGCTATAACAGCTTCCACTCTTCAGTGAAGGCTTTCTACAGGATTTTGGACTGTGTCTGTGGGGATTTTTGCCCAACTAAGGAACTAAGGGGCATAGGCCAATATGTTTACAGTTGACACAACACAGTCAGGCAGGTAATGTTCTCCTGGCATTCACCAAACCCAGACTTGTCCATCAGACTGCCAGATAGAGAAGCATGACTTGTCAGTCCAGAGTCTAGTGGTCACACTTGGCACTGTGATTGTGCACTTGGTGATGCCAGGCTTGCATGCAGCTGCTCGGCCATGGAAACCCACACCATGAAGCTCTCATCAGGTTTAGAGCTGATGTTAATTCCAGAGGAGCTTTTGAACTTTGGAAGTTGTTGTAACGGTGCCAAGACTTTAGCAGCAGATCCTTTACATCCTGTACATTTGGAGGCCAAGTCAACACCTTGAACTCTGTCAGGCTCCTCACACCATTACTGAACAAGCATAAAGCATAGAGTGCTTTAAGGGAATACCGTTCCCATGAAGGGGTTCACTTGATCAGCAACAATGTTTAGGCAGGTGGTACGCGTCAAAGAAACATCCACATGAACGCCAGGTCCCAAGATTTCCAGCATATGATGGCCCAGAGCATCACACTGTCCATCTAATGCATTCACCTAGCTCATTGCTGTATATATTTACTAAAATGTACATTAAAGGTTCAGCAATATAAACCCCCATTTCTCCTAAATATAAGCAACTAGGGTTTCAATTATATATTATAATTTTATAATCACTTTAAAAAGTTACAGCATGAACTTAAGAAGATTTAAAAACACAAACTATGATAACGCAGCTAAAACCACCACATCATGCACCTGCTTTGCAAAGCCGCGCTATTTAACCCACCTCTATTGCGACACCTAAGCTTTGATTGGCTGTTATTTACGAATGGCAGCCGGTCCCAAAAGTTATAGCCAATCGTATTAGAGGAGGACGGA
Source organism: Ancistrus triradiatus (assembly GCA_025084515.1). NCBI lineage: Eukaryota > Metazoa > Chordata > Actinopteri > Siluriformes > Loricariidae > Ancistrus > Ancistrus triradiatus. The sequence continues at coordinate 288,557 of JAJAGP010000291.1, forward strand.
TAGCAGCAACCAATCATTGCACAGGAGGTGGGACTTGTCGGAATACGAGTGGGAAAACAAGAACGCACCCTTAAATATTTCTCCAAAAATAACATACAGACCGCATTTAGAAGTAAAAATATAACTACTTAAAATGTGGACAGGTTGGACTACATCGGTAAAGGAGATAAAGTTAGCCAGAGAGCCCGAGAGGGAGGGAAAATCTGAATGAGCTGCAACAGCTAACATGCTAACTCGCTAACCTGCGAGAAAAGCACTACGAGGCTCGTTCGGATTGAATGACGGGTTACACGCAGACATAACAATGCACCGCTAAACCCACATTAGCGTAGGAATAAATCAATAAAGCCGCAGCCGCTGCTGTGCTCAGGTCTGGTTAGCAGGTTAGCATTAGCACAGTTACCTGCCATGGTGAGACAGAGGGAATGTGAGCGGCGCTTCCGATCAGCTGGAGCCGTGTGATGGTGCAGGAGCTCCTCGGGTGGAGGATGGAGCGCAGGCACAGGAGCGCAGATCTCAGTCTCGGTGAACGATAAAGCAGCACTTTTTTTACACTCGATCTCCTTCTGGTTCTCCTCCTTCAGCCTCCAGCCTTTTCCTCCCACACTGCACTGCACTACCACATTCAAAATGGCGCAACCCCGCCCTGCACTGACACCATCAGCAGGCGCCGAGATGCTGCACGAACCCGCCTTGTGATTACGCGCAAAATCAGCGCCAGGATGCTCACTAATAATAATAATAATAATAATAATAATAATAATAATAATGTAGCATTGTTATATTGGTGCCGTATATCTACGGCAGCCCAGGTTCAATCCTTAACTTACTGTCTGTGGGAAGTTTGGCATGTTCTTCCCCATGGGTTTTTTCCTTTGTAAAGGGTAAAACTGCCCAAGTGTTCGTGCAGCACAGCTACAATCACATCTTTTATCATTCTCTATAATAACTCTGTGTTTTCTCCAGTGTTAAGTGTGAAAGGGAGCCCAGTGTTGGTGCAGCACAGCTACACAGACTAGGGGTTTGATCCTGACGTTGGTTCTGCACAGCTGCAGCCTTACATATTCCCTCTATTCCCTCTATTTACTACCTGAACCCTAACCCTGTGATCACGCTCCATGTGCTGGGATTCAGTAATAATAACATTACTATCAATGATACTAGTGTACAGAGCCTCTCCTTCTATTAGCAGTACTGAGCTGTACAAGGTAAACATACTGGCTGACTGACCTGCCACGTTTTATGGAATAATTACTACTCTTCATCTTGAAGTACTAAAAAGTACAGCCACAGCCTGCCCTCTCATACTCTCGACTTTTAAAATAGTTTGTGCATTGTGTACTAGACTATCAAAATGGAGCCGACACCAGTTAAGTGGAGCTTCCAACAGTTTTTTTTTTTCCAGTCCAGATTTTTATTTCCTATTAAAATTCTTTTAACCTCTACAGCAACTGATACAGTCTGACAATGTAAGGTCCAAGCAGTTATGGGTTAAGGGCATTTTTTGGGCATTTTTGACCATTTTTAAGACCTTCTGGTCAGTAGACCAAGAACTTCTCAGCTGCACAACCATAGTCCTTGGGTGTTGATGCCCAAGGCTCATTGATGCATGAGAGCACCTAATCCTATCTCATCTGGCCTGAATGGACAGAGTTGCTGAGGTCCAAAAATGTGTCAAAATACACAGTGCAGCGCCACCTGCTGAGTATGGGGCTGCCCGATCTGGTAAGAGTGCTCACCATGCTAACCCCTGTTCACCATCAAAAATACAAAGGACATGGGGAGTATAAGAAGCAGACCTTGGAGCAATGGAAGAAGGTGGCCTGGTATGGTGAGTCCCATTTTCCATGGACGGTCGGATATGTGTGCGCTGTTTACCTGGGGATTTGATGGCACCTGGATGCACTGTGGGAAAAAGGTGCGAGAAGGTCTGGGTGATGTTCCGTGGGGAAACCCTGGATCCGGCCTTCATATGGATGGTAATTGAGACAAAACCCCTACAACCTTTTTTACTCTGTTTATTCTTGTCAGGGTCATGGGAGTTGGTATTAGTCTGGACCATTTCCCAGAATTCAAAGGTTGCAGACAAGCATGTACCCCAAATAGGGTGCCAGTTCATCACAGTACTGATTAGGGGTTCAAGACCCTGCCTTAGTGGTGCTTGAACCGGCCTCTTGATCACCAGAGGTAGGACATTTTTGGTGGGAGAGTTGCATTTTGGTTAACTGGCACAAGTCCATGACCTTCAGGTCTCTGAAAAGGGGTGCCCTCACAGCAGAGTGAGTGGGTGTGTTTGTAATTTTATATTACTCTTCTTTCCATTCCTCATAAATCTCGCACTTTCTGGTTGGCACACTTGCATCGCTTTTATTGCTGTTGGCTCTTTGACCAGTTCTGTTTGCACTGAATTCTGCTTCACTTTAGATAAAAGCATCTGCCATATGAATACATCTAAATGGAAATGTACACATTCTGTACGTCCCTGGCAGAATAACAACGTTAGACATGAATATAAAAGCTTCTTACGCTGACAAAGCTTGCTGCTTTCATACTTTTCAGGAAATCCATCTAGTGTCTCTTTTGACAGTGAGGAAAACACTTTGCTTCAGGTGCTGAATCAGAGAGTGTACCTATAGCAGCTCCAAACAGGGTTATAGTTGTGCCTGCATAAGGAAATGTCCTACGGACGATGACATCTGCTAAATAGTGTTAGTACCTCTCTAGGGATAAATGAGTTTACGCAATCTTTTTCCTACCCAAAACACAATCGATTTATATGACATGTTAAGCATTTAAAGCTGTCTTTTGGCACCAGAGATGTGAGGCTAACGTAGCAAAGATAAGCATCATGCAGCAGTGTGTACATCATCTAATCCTGCTCAGGTAAATCCATTTGTATTTACGTAGTTAAAAAATAAAATAGAGAATTAAGTCAGTACTAACATGGAACTATATTAGAATCAAACAAAATCAGAACAGCATTAACATCAATCAAAACTAAATCTACTAACTGCAAACAAAATTACAACTATAATAACATCAAACAAAATCAGAACTACAGTGGTGCTTGAAAGTTTGTGAAAACTTTAGAATTTTCTATATTTCTGCATAAATATGACCTAAAACATCATCAGATTTTCACACAAGTCCTAAAAGTAGATAAAGAGAACCCAGTTACACAAATGAGACAAAAATATTATACTTGGTCATTTATTTATTGAGGAAAATGATCCAAATATTACATATTAGTGAGTGGCAAAAGTATGTGAGCCTTTGCTTTCAGTATCTGGTGTGACCCCCCTGTGCAGCAACTAAACGTTTCCTGTAGCTGTTGATCAGTCCTGCACACCGGCTTGGAGGAATTTTAGTACATTCCTCCGTACAGAACAGCTTCAGCTCTGGGATGTTGGTGGGTTTCCTCACATTAGCTGCTCGCTTCAGGTCCTTCCACAACATTTCCATTGGATTAAGGTCAGGAACTTTGGCTTGGCCATTCCAAAAACTTTATTCTTCTTTGACCATTCTTTGGTAGAACGGCTTGTGTGCTTATGGTCGGTGTCTTGCTGCATGACCCACCTTCTCTTGAGATTCAGTTCATGGACAGATGTCCTGACATTTTCCTTTAGAATTCTCTGATATCATTCAGAATTGATTGTTCCATCAATGATGGCAAGCCGTCCTGCCCAGATGCAGCAAAACAGGCCCAAACCATGATACTACCACCACCATGTTTCACAGATGGGATAAGGTTCTTATGCTGGAATGCAGGGTTTTCCTTTCTACAAACATAACGCTTTTCTTTTAAACCAAAAAGTTCTATTTTGGTCTCATCCATCCACAAAACATTCTCTCAATAGCCTTCTGGCTCGTCTACGTGATCTTTAGCAAACTGCAGACGAGCAGCAATGTTCTTTTTGGAGAGCAGTGGCTTTCTCCTTGCAGCCCTGCCATGCACACCATTGTTGTTCAGTGTTCTTCTGATGGTGGACTCATGAACATTAACATTAGCCAATGTGAGAGAGGCCTTCAGTTGCTTAGAAGTTACCCTGGGGTCCTTTGTGATCTTGCTAACTATTACACGCCTTGCTCTTGGAGTGATCTTTGCCGGTCGACCACTCCTGGGGAGGGTAACAATGGTCTTGAATTTCCTCCATTTGCACACAATCTGTCTGACTGTGGATTGGTGGAGTCCAAACTCAGCAGTCCATCACAGGGGTCCGCCTTCACACCACCCAACCTTCATGCCGCAAAACTAACCCATGCTCAATTCCAGCATCTCATCAGTGAGCAACCAGAGCGTCTCACCTTACCTCCGAATTAACAAATGAACATTTTATTGGATTGTCTTGATTATTCCTGTGAAATATGTTAGCCCTTTTCTTGACCTTCTCAGGCCACGCTGTGTGCACACAAAAAATATTGAGCTGCCCGTATATTTGTATTCAGAATCTATTACCTTTTTTTGTGTAACTGTAAATAAGGCAGCAGATGGCCGTGTTTCAATTCTGCACTGTGTGGTCCTTAGGAACGCCTAACGAGAGCACTCTATCACGGAGCAAACTGGATTTAAACACCACCAACAGGTGGCAGTGTTGGATCGTGGTAGCACCGATGAGCATCCAGGTTGGAGGTAGAATTTGGGACTGGAAACGGATTTTAAATCTATTATTCAGTCTTTTGATTCGATGTAAGAGAAATGGAGTTGAGATCAGTTATGGCAGGGTAACTTTATGGGTTAGTAAGGATTGGGATCAGGATTTGGGAAATGTGTTTCTTTCCATGATGCCTGAAAGGAAACGGGCTGGTTAAAAGGGAAAAAAGAAAACCTTTAAGTTTTTGCTCAGGTGGTGGCAGCGTTGCCCCATCACTCTCAACCATGTACTAGAGAGAGAGAGAGAGAGAGAGAGAGAGAGAGAGAGAGAGAGAGAGAGAGAGAGAGAAGTAATGGAAGAGAATAGGATAAGTAACGATGGAGGGATAACAGGCAGGGCAAGGTTCTGGATCAGCCGGTGTCACGGGTTTCAGACCGAATATTCGGCTGGTGCATTTTCTCCTGGAACAATTCCTCTATCGATCAGCTTTGAGCGACTGCCTTTTAATTAGCCAGTGTGAGGTATGCTAATGCATGCTAGAGCTCCAGGCTGCTAAACTTTTCTAACTACACCCGATTACTCCATTCTCTCATTCTCCCAAATGACACATCCACCCAGGGCAAGAAGAAATCCATGAACTCTAGTTTTGGGTGCGTTCCTTACAAACCACTGCGGATGAGTAACGGAGAGGTCACCCTGTAGAATTTGCACAGCATTCCAACATCTTACTGTATCAGCCTGACTCCATCTATCTTTGTTCAACCCAGTCCTTCTCTGACTAGATGCTGGAGCTGAGCAACCACCACTGGACTTCAGTGGAAGCCTAGCACACCTGCTCTACCCACTGCTGGGGATGTGGATTATGAGGAACGTTCTTGGGCCCCATCAAAAGATATTTCAAACCCTGCCACGATCCCTTAACAGCATTTATAGCACTATTGCATTGACCCATTTGTACAAGGTACAAATCCAAGCAACTGAGGGTTAAGAGCCATGATCAAGAGCCCACTATGGCACTTAGGCAATGCAGAGACCAGAACTCTCTACCTGCTGGTCAATAGTTAACCAAACAACCCATAGTGCCCTGCCTCACTCCTAGAGCAGCTGTGGTTTTGACCTTCTGTAGCATATACATTAGCGATAACCCCTTCAGCCCCTTCATTTACAAACTTCCATATCGCAGTCAGTTTTCCAAAGTTCCAGCTCATTTTTCTTTGGTACTTCGGCACTCATGTCAAGCATTGACATGTGGGATGATAATAAGTCAGACAGAATTAACAGAACTCAAATAGGTCCTTGTGATTCAGGAAGAAGTGCCATAGTAATGGAGGCATAATGGTACCAGACTACTATTTGGGGTGTAGTGTTTAGTGTGAACTAGTTTAGTGTAACTTGACTTTCCCAAACAGAGCTTAGCTGCACAGTAGCTTAGACACTTTGCACAGTGTTTGTAAACAGTAATATTAATTAACTAACACATTAATTAATAAATTATCTAAAAATGAATAAATAAGTTAACACAACAATGCTTATGTTCATATCTTTTATAAAACTTTCAACACTTACTGAAAATGAAAGTGAAACTTTACCATGTTGTTTTCTGCCTGCGATTGTCTGCTCTCTGTCAGCAGGTGTCGCAAGTATTGAATTATACTAGTTTCTGTCATTCAGATGTGAATTAAATATATATATAATACAGATTTTGATTTCGCATTATAATTTTTCAGACATCAGTCTTTAAGCAAACGGATGTTGATCAAATGGGCATTAAAAAGTAGTATATCTGGAGATCTATGTCTCCAGTTAATACACGAACACCTGAGATATCATTTAGAAGCTCTGAGTCACTCATTATTGGCTTTGTCATTAAAATTAGTGTCAAATTTTGGTGTCAATAAAGTCAAACAGCAGTTTGTAATGTAATAAAAAATTTTAATTAGTCATTTCAAGCCCGATGCTGCCTTACCATGCTAATTTCTGCTTCAGTTCTGATAATGAGGCCAGAAAAAAGCTTAATCACAGACCACAGACCAAAAACTCATTGGTGCTTTAGGAGAATGAGGGAACCCGAAGGAAAAGAGGAAAAACAGTCATTTGAAAGCTTATCCAGAGGTCACGATACAGCGCCTGAGTCGATTCATTTTATAATGTTTCCACACAGTGCAGGCAATAGATATTCCTGGTTTTTGTAGAGTATAGTTTAATATTTTCTTTTTTTTTTTTAACTGGGTATTTTGGAGAGACCAGTGTATTTTATTCAATGAAACATAATTAACCATCAATAAGTTTAAAGGATTAACCCCAAACTTTGCAGGGTGGAAATAAATATCTGGTGATACTTATAATTTTTGGTGGAGAAAGTAACAGGGCCCATTAATGCTCTGATTTTATATACTAAAGTAAAATGTATAAAAACATCTAGATTTTTTGGAGGTGTTGCCATTTTTCAAGACCCCTCATTTATTTTTCTTGCAATCTTGGCTGATTAAAATGTTAGGATTTGGGTATGCAATTTCAGACAGAAAATTAAATTATGAATTAAAATCATGGTGTGTTACTAATAGATGAACCCCTGAGCCACCACTGCCCATGCAGCTATGAGAAGTCATGAAGTTTAAAAAATATTAACAAAAGTCCTTAGGGGCTGTAACGTTCCAATATGCAGACTCAAACCAAGTCGGGCTACAACAGCGACACCCCCTTATGACTCAAGACACCATATTTCGTATGTTCCCAAAAGTGGGTGGCTCGGTGGGTAGAACCTCACAGCGAGAACGTGGTCTGGGTCCTTTCTGTGTGGAGTCTGCACGTCCTCCCTGTGTTCACCTGGGTTTACTCTGGGTACTCCAGTTTCCTCCCACAGTCAATGCTAAAGATGGCCCTAGTGTATGAGTGCGTGTGCCCTACCATGGATTGGCGTCCTGTCTAGGGTTGTTCCTGCCTTGCACCCTGTGTCACCGGCTATGCACCGGCTGTTCCATGACCCTGTCTAGGATTAAGCTGATAAGAAAACGAATGAATGAAGGAATGAATAAGGAAATTTGCAGCTGGTGGAAAACACATTAGGCCGTGGTTTGCCATTAGAGTTTGACACATGTTTTTCTGACGAACACCACCTGTACTTTTATGTTCCTCATGGGGATTTGCCACTGCCTCAGAAAATGCAATTAACTGATTATACCACAGAGAGACTAGGTAGATTATTGAGAATCCATGTGTATAAGCATTAATAATAAACCACACAGCACTTCCAAATCACATATCCAATAAACTTTTCTGTTCGAACGCCAGTGGCCAACATGTAACAAAGGCACAGCAATCAGTCAAGGTGGCAGGGGGTAAACAAAAGCAGGCAAAGGTCAGAACTATGGTAATCACAATCGGCAAGACTTCACGAGTGCAGACGAGCATAAATAACGCTTGCAAATGAGTTGCAATTGTGAGTTACTGAGCTCGAGTCCAGTGTCAATATTCAGGAGAGGTTTCCCCCAGGAGAGCTCGAGGGGTTATTGCTGGTGTAGGTTTTACATTATTACCTCCCCCAGAGTGGATATTTCCTGAAGCTGAATCTTTCCTGCTTTGGGCAGTTACTCTGTGTCTATGGGCAGGACACTTTTGGATGATTCCTGTGAATGATTTCTTTTCTTAATCTACAAAAAACCAGCCTGTGGGTGAATTGCTGGAGTCAAGAAGGGGTATGACCAGGTTTGCTGGTCTTCAGTGATGTTTGCTCAGCTCCAGACACAAGCATGTTTTCAGACAGGGAGACTAGTTTCTGTAAAGAGATATGGCCAGGCTTTTCCATGTTCTGTGATCAGTGAATCTGTGGAATCAGGGATGAAAGATTCAGGCAGAGATTTCTGGTTGAAGCCACTTCCTTTGAAATATTTGAGGGAAGGCTGCTATATACAGTACTGTGCAAAAGTCTTAGGCCACCATTAGATTTGATGTTTTAACAATGCTATAATGGCCATATAGAACATGTTCTTGATGATTGAACAAAAAAAAATCAAACTTGGATTTGTCACTCCATAATGCTCTTTTCTACTGATCTTCATTCCAATCTGTGCACAGTAGCCTTTTCACCCTGTTCCCCTTCTGAAAAAGTGTTTTTTTGGCTGCTACCCATTCAAGAAGACCATTCCTGATCAAGCTTATTCAGACTGTAGAAGGGTCAACTTGACATCCCGATGAAGCTGATTTTTATTTCCGTTTTTTTTAATACTGTATACAAATGTCCTGCATTTTCTGGTTGTACTAATAAAGAGACTGGGATATTTTTACATATATTCATTATATCACTGCTAAAACAATGGAATTTCTAATCTAATGGTGGCCTAAGACTTTTGCACAGCACAGCTGAAATCTCACATATGCTGCTTCTTGCCTTTCATCCAGTCATCAGCTGCTGGGGTAGCCGATGTTTTCATTTGGATGAGACTTGCAAATGATTGGGTCAACCATGTGTGTGCTGCCCAATCTATAAAAGAGTTCCATCGATTATTTTATAAAATTTGTTCTGAGGTAACATCCAATCTCCTGATTTAGACACTGGACATGTTCATTTGACTGTGGATGGTAGCCAGACAGCGGATTGATTTGAAACTCTTTCTACGCAAGTGAAGTGAATTGGACTCTCCTGCCTGATACAATTTAGTCTTCCTTAAACAGAACTTCTGCTATTTCCATAGACATTGGAAGCTTCGGTAATGGAAGCAGTCTTTGGAGAAACAATCTATGATTAGCAGAATTGAGGGCAGCTGGAAGGTCGGTGACAAAATCGATAGCTATGTAGGACTGTGGTCTTTGGGGAATGGGTAATGGATTTAATTTACCAACAGGTAGTTGCTTGGAAGTGCGCACTTGGCACAAACAGAGCATACTTAACAAGCTCCCTGCAAATAGAAGGGCGATAGAAAGCGTTTCCCACCAATGCTGTAGAGACAGCCTTCCTCAAGGGCTGCTTTTATAGTCATCACTTCTCTGTTACTAATATCATAATGTCTTTAAATGGTGATGGCCAAGCATCGAAGTGCATTTACTCAGTTACCAGTACTTAAGTATTTCTGCTTTGGTGGAGTATTTGCGTTTGAGAATTTTTAACTTCACTACACTTAACTTTATCTGGAACACCACCTACACACTACACTCATTGGCCATTTTATCAGTTCCACTTACAATAAGCACTTTGTAGTTCTACAGTTATAGACTGTAGTCCATCTGTTTCTCTAAATCCTTTGTTCGTCCCCTTTACTCTGTTCTCTAAAGGTCAGGACCCCACAGGACCAGCACAGATCAGGTACTATTTGGGTGGTGGATCATTCTCAGCACTGCAGTGACACTGATGTGGTGGTTGTGCTGGTATGAGCGGATCAGACACAGCAGTGCTGCTGGAGTTAAACACTGTGTTCACTCACTGTGCTCTCTATTACACACATCTACCTTATTGCTCCACCTTGTAGATGTAAAGTCAGAGACAGTAGCTCATCTGTTGTTGCACAGTTTGTGTTAGTCATCTTCTAATCCTTCACCAGTGCTCACGGGATGCTGGTGGCTGGACATTTTTGATTGGTGGACTATTTTCAGTCCAGGGACACTGAGGCTTTAAAAACTCCAGCAGCACTGCTGTACCTGATCTGTGGGGGGCCTGGCCATTAAGGAACAGAGTAAAAAAGACTAACAGTGTATATAGAGAAGCAGATGGACTACAGGCTGTAACTGTAGAAGTACAAAGTGCTTAAACTGATAAAATGGACAAAGAGTGTAGAAACAAGTGGGTGTACCTAATAATAAAGTGAGTGAGCATAAAATAGTGGATTTCAGAATTGATTAGTATGTGGTATGATGCAGCGAGCACTCGAGTTGGCGTAGACTATGCAAGTTGGTAAAAATATACAGGTTTGGAAAATCTGATGAATCATGTTCCCCCAGCATGATTACACAATATTCCAAAGAACATTTTGTGGTGTTACTGAAAGCTTGGCGTTCTATGTCTTCAAGCGCCCCCATAAAATGTTCAACGGTGGATAGGTGAGATGATTGTGGAGGAAAGTCCAGGACATACAGATCTCCTTGCCCTTTTCTTTTCTTCGAGTAGCTGTTGCAAAGCTTTGAGCTGTGTTATGGGTTAGTATCCTGCTGCAGAATGAATCCTTCCCCCAAAGATCCTAACACGCATTTTCACCAGCACTCTCAGTGAATATCCAGAGTGGTGCAGTAACAAAATATTCCGAATATGGATTCAGCATTTGTATTCCGTCCAAACTTTTGTTTTAGGTTGGCTTCCTATGAAGGGTGTGCTCTATGAGCGCTTTCTAACCGCCAGTGGAACCCTAAGGCTGGTTAATGAGACAGAATACTGAGTTACCGATTGTATCATGCCCGCTAGAACCCTAGCAAAGAATGTTAGCAAAGTTTTACCGGTCTGGATTCTAGTCTTTGCAGTTTAATCTTTCATTAAGGTTTCTTTTAGAAGGAACATCGTAACACAAACACATTTTTGACGAAATGTGATAAGAAGAGCAGATACAATGTAGACAGAATCTGATATAAGAACATGAGGGAAAGCTCTTCTGTATGAGATCTATGGTTTAGCGCATTAAGTGTAACTGGACATACATTCATTGATTAAAACTAGCAAGAGTCAAAGTATGAATATGTGAAAAATAAACTAAAGTACATTTACAGAATTACATACATATTTAACACCTGAGACACAGAACAACAGGTGCAATGGAACTCAATTATTTTATTTTTAAGTCTTCCACATATTATAATTGGATCATTTCCACACAGTTGCATAATTTCTCCTCACCCTGCCTTGACAAAAAGGAACATGTCCCATGTTTATTCATGCCTAAGCTGGAGGAGTAAAGGAAAAAGAGAAATTAAACAAGCAAAGTTCAGCTAAATGTTTCATCCTGTTCGGTTTCGGCCCAAAATGTTCATTTTGGTGCGTCCCTGGTTGCGAGTTGAAATCCCGACTCTGCCAAGCTGCCACTGCGAGGCCCTTGAGAAAGGCCCTTAACCTTCAACGGCTCCGTCCAGTCGGGTGCCTGTTATGTGCTATAAATGTAAACGTGCTTTTGTACATTACAGAGAGACTAATAATGTCTCCATGTTCCGACTGGCTAGACATCAGAGGTCTGCACATATTCTGACATTACACTTTCCCACTGCGGACCATTATTACAGCATCTAATGGCCTGACTGTGTGACATGGCAGCTGTATAACTCATATAAAGCAGGAACAGAACTTCACAGGGAATACAGAGCTTCCCCTTATTGTGTATTTATGCGCTCTGACTTTGTAAGGAAACGAAAACACTGCTGCCGACCTTTAATGGATGTTTAAGAAGCTAGAGCCCTAAAAGATAACACCTACAAATTCACTTAGGTGAGTGTGTGTTTGTGTGTGTGTACAGTCCAGTGTGTGTGGGGCATTCATAATGGCCTTCATTAATTCTCATTAAGCACTGTCATTAAGGGCCATTAAGCACACAATGGGATAATCACCTCTCTGGAGCTCTGACCTGTATCCGCTGCTGTCTGGGGTTAAGCAGCAACACAAAACCAAACGTGTAGTGCCTGGATATGGCAAGCTTTCCCCACATTATCATTTACACCTCTGCACTGCTATTAATCTTATCGGATCTCTTGGCAGCGCTGAGAACGCTCAAGCTGTCACCGAGAGTCTGATATAATAGAACACAATAACAGAACTCCTTATCTTGCATCTTGCACGCCAAGCTTGGATCGTTTGACTGGTTTCCCAGCCCTATAACAAATTATTTGTATAATTCCTTTCCCGCGGACAAGGACGTACTATTGGGGAGGACAAATGAAAAATGGCTATGTTATAGTAATGCGAGAACCGTGGTTTGAACTGTGCTTTGGAATTGATGCAGTTTTGGGGACGGGAAGCAATTTGGGGTAGAGTAGAGAATACATAACACAGATGGCCATTCGGATCAGAGGTATATCACACGCTGGTTAGGGTTAAACTGTAAGGGTTTTACAACTCCAAATCAGAAACAGTTGGGATGATATGGAAAATGCAAATTCTGGTCAATTTGCTTTCAGTATGCTAATAAACATTCGTTCTATATCTCGTGTTCATGCTGTCTGCAGTGAAATAAAGTCAATGCGAATTTAAGTAAAAGACCTGCTTTGAGAGTAGAGATAATTTGGGCTTCAGGGTTTAGTTCCAAAGGTTTAGAAGTTTATAGGTTAGGGGGGACTGTGGTAGCCTAGCGGTTAAGGTCCTGGACTATGGACCCAAACGTTCAGGGTTCATATCCCACCTCTGCCAAGCTGCCACTGTTGGGTCCTTGAGCAAGGCCCTTAACCCACAATTGCTTGGATTGTAAGTCACTCTGGATAAGGGCGTCTGCTAAATGAAATAAATGTAAATGTAAATGTAGAGGTTATGGTGGGAAGGAAGCTCAGATAGGTTAACAGAGGTGAGCCCGTGTAGGCTTTATATGGGTAGTCAATGTAATTAAAGGGAAAATTGAGCAACATTATCTGATTCTGCACTTTTTTTGCTTTATCACACCCTTAGAATCTATGATGACTCATTAAACATCAGACACAAGTATAATAAAGTGGGAGAATGCTAAAATATGTGGTACAGGCCGGGATAGGTTAACATTTAATCCGGGAAAGTCCAAACTCTTTTCTTATGATCTTTTTTCTTATTATCTTATCTATTTCCCCCATCATCCCTTCATTACATAATGAGCATGGATGATCAATCACAGAAGCAATCAGGGCAGCTTTTCTCTAATCTCCTGTGGTTGTGTGATTTAAAAGCAGCAGGTGTCTAATTAGAAAGAAACAGCATGGCCCCCATTACAATTATTTTATTACGCATAATTTGAACTTGTGCACGTCATAATTTAATCCTAGCATTTTGTTTATTTTTCACGCGCCTGATTGGAGTATTCGGAGCGAAGTGTGCAGCGTCAGCAGGCTTGTATGTGATACGGAGCTGATTAAACGTTGCGAGAGGGAAGGATTTCAAACCTGAGCACACACTTCTGCTTTCAAAAGAAAGCCCAGGCATGGGACTCAGTTGGCAGCTGTCTCAGGTAGTTGTTTGTTTTTTCCTTCCTGAGATCAAGGTGAAATCCATTTAGTGTTTTACTGGGTATATATTAGGTACACCTTGCTAGGACCAAAATTTGACCCTGTTTTACTTTCAGAACTGCCTTAATTCTTTGTGGCTTAGTTTCAACAAGGTGCTGGAAACATTCCTCAGAGATTTTGGTCCATATTGACATGACAGCATGACACGGTTGCCACATGGTTTGTCGGCTGCACATCCATGATGCGGATCGCCCGTTCCACCACATCCCAAAGGTGCTCTGTTGGATTGAGATCTGGTGACTGTGGATCTGTTATCCTGCTGGAGCTAGCCATCAGAGGATGGTAGACTGTGGCCAGAAAGGGATGCACATGGTCAGCAACAATACTCAGGTAGGCTGTGGGGTTTAAACAATGCTCAGCTGGTATTAGGGGGCACAAAGTGTGCCAAGAAAATACCCCCCATATCATTACACCACCATATAAGGCAGGGTGGATCCATGCTTTCCTGTTGTTTTACGCCAAATTCTGACCCGACCCTCCGAATGCCACAACAGAAATCAAGACCCAGCAGACCAGGCAACATTTTTCCAATCTTCTATAGTCCAATTTTAGTGGGTCTGTGTGATTTGTAGCCTCAGTTATTTGTGATTTGTGATGGAATGGCACCTGGTGTGGTAGTCTGCTCCTGTAGCCCATCCGCTTCAAAATTTGACTTGTTGTGCATTCAGAGATGCTCTTCTTCATATTTTGGTTATAACGAGTGGTGTTCTGAGTTACTGTTACCTTTCTATCAGCTCGAACCAGTCTCTCCATTCTCCTCTGGCATCAACAAGGCATTTTCACCCAGAGAACTGCCCTCACTGGGTATCTTCTCTTTCTCAGACCATTCTCTGTAAACCCTAGAGATGGATGTGAGTAACATTTGAGCGCATCTAGCATCAACAACCATGCCACGTTCAAAGTCACTTAAACCACCTTTCATCCCCATTCCGATGCTCGGTTTAAACTTCAGCGGCTCGTCTTGATCATGTCTACCTGCCTAAATGCATTGAGTTTCAACCAGGTGATTGGCTGATTAGATGTTTGCACTAACAAGCAGTTGAACGTGTGTGTCTGTTAAAGTGGCCAGTGAGTGTAGGCTTACATTCGACAAGTGTTTGGATAGAAAACGGATGTCTCAGTGGAATATCTACTGTTAAGTTCAAAGCCATCTAATCCCATAAACCCTCTGAAGCAGAAACCTCTACATCAGTGTGTGTGGCCATAATATACCCAGGATTTATCCTCTATCTACTCTTTCTGTTGATTTGCTTCTCAGATGACAACTCAGCCCTGGAGCCATGACCTTCATCTCTTTAGCTTTGGTTTTTTCCTCCTTAATGGCATTTTGCGGCAGCTCTTTACCAAATCAGCATCTGACATGTTGAGCGGGTCTGTCCAGATATGTGATGGAGGTTTAATAAATAGTTTTTTTATCCCCATTTGTGTTTATACCTGCTCTCTGAGTTGTGTTTCCGACATATTATTGGGGGCCTTTGAGAACATCTGAGAGATTTAATACAGTACTGTGCAATTTTTTTTAGGCAGGCTGCAAAGTAAGAACACTTTCAAAAATAGAAGCGTTAATAGTTTATTTTTGTCAATTAACAAAATGCAAAGTGAATGAACAACAGAGAAATCTAAATCATATCAGTATTTGGTGTGTTCACCCTGCTTTCCAAACAGCACTGATTCTTCTAGGTACACTCACACACAGTTTTGGAAGGATCTTGACAGGGAGGTAGTTGCAAACATCTTGGAGAACTAAACACAGATCTTCTATGGATGTAGGTTTGCTCAAATCCTTTTGTCTCTTCATGTAATCCCAGACAGAGATCAGGGCGCTGTGGAGGACTACTTGTTCTTCTTGACACTGAAGATAGTTCTTATTGACATCGGCTCTATGTTTGGGGTCATTGTCCTGCTGCAGAATACATTTGGAGCCAATCAGACGCCTCCCTGATGGTATTGCATGATAAATAGAAGATGAAGTATCTGCCTGTATTTCTCAGCACTGAGGACACCATTAATCCTGCGCAAATTCCCAACTCCATTTGCTGAAATGCAGCCCCAAACTTGTAAGGAACCTCCACCATGCTTCACTGATGCCTGTAGATACTCATTATTGTAATGCTTTCAAGCTCTTTGGAGAACAAACTCGATACAGTCAAATCTTTTAACTTTTAACTCACCACTCTGGGGCACCTGCTTCCATTTTTCTGCATTTTCTTTTCTTCAGTGCTGATGGCACTGCTGGACACCTCACGATTTTGAAGGGAAGTAACCATGATGTGTCCTTCAACTGCTGCACTAAGTTTCCTTGGCCAACCACTGGAGCTACAGACTTCAATGTAGCCTGTTTCTTTGTGCTTCTGCTAAGAGGTTGAACAACACATCTTGAAGCTCCAGTCTGCTTGGAAATCTTTGCATGGGAAAGACCTTGCTGATGCAGTTTAACTCCCTTTTTGTCTTGTTGCTGTGCTCAGTCTTGCCCTGGTGTATGAACTGTGACCTAAAACTGTCTTCCACAGCCTCACCTTTGTAGCTGAGTTTGGCTGTTCCTCATCAGTTTTAAGTCTCATACAGAGCTGTTTCTGTTTCAGTTAATGCACCTACATATGTAAATGACTCTCCTCATGAATCTTTGAGGCAAGAAACACTTACACAAATGCATGATGTGATTATGCAATCCCAATAGATCCCTGTTTTTTAAATACAACAGTGTGAACACTCACACCTGATTTACTGAAAGCAGAGGACTCTAATTTCACATTCAGATTTATTGCTAATCCTAGATGTTCACATACTTGAATATTACTTGCAGATATGTAATATTGGATCCTTTTCCTCAATACATGAGTGGCCAAATATAATATTTTTGTCTCGCTTGTTTAATTGAGTTCTGTTTATCTGCTTTTAGGACTTGTGTGAAAATCTGATGATGTTTAAGGTTACATTCACGAAGAAACACAAACTTTGGCACTGTATAACCCCTGCTCTGTTAATTAACACTAATTTCCCAACAAAAAGTACATGTGTGAAAAGAGCTGCACTGAGTCGTTTGGTTAAGCAGATATCCAGATTGAAATAGATGATTATTAACTGGACAATAAATGCATTCCTAATCTAATGTGAAAGCATCTCTCATGGTGAGTAAGTCTGTCTTTGGGGGATTACGGCAGACCTGAAGCCTCATGGGATTTACCCCAAACCACATCTGTGAGATAATCATCAAAATGTCCTCACGCCAGGTAGCTCCGGATTTCTGCCAGTCCATCTGACGCCTGCTGATGCATGAATACTTTAGAGCTTTGGACTGCATCGAGCCCAGGTGGTGTTTTCCCTAAATGCATCACTAAAACCACGTCTTATGATATTATCCCACATTTCCAGCTTCACAGATTCCATTAGTCATGATGCAGGAACTGTAACTGATGTGTGGTGTTAGAAATAAGTGCATTCTGGATGGTGGAGATAAATCCTGAAACTATTCACGTCCAGGGAAGTTTCAGCGTCTTTTTTTTAAGTGAGAGCAATGAGCGTTGTGATTTGGGACAGCCAGATTGCTAAAACGTTGCGGCTTAATTATGTAAATGCTCACACATGTTGATTGATGATGGCTGCGCATAAATAAATGAGGGGAAAAAGTCATTCATGCTAATGAAGGCAACAGACTGGAACACAGTGGGGCTGTGATTAAAAAGCTATTTTTCCTGTTGCTGCTGATTGTATTGTTATTGTTTTGTACTAGCTGTGGACAAAGTATTTGACATTATTTATTTTACTGTCTACTTTTAAGAACTACATCAGCATGTCTAATTCCCCCCCCCCCCCCCCCCCCCCCCCCCAAAAAAAAACTAAACATTATGTGTCTTACATTGATTTAATTGCAGACAGTATAAAACCAAAATATTTCATGTTTTTTCAGGTCGACCTTATTTCATTTGGTAATAAGCATCCATTCCTACATTTCAGCCCTGCAACACATTCCAAGAAAGTTGGGATGGGAACAATTTAGATCTAGTAATGAGCTAAAAGAACTAAATAATGATTTGATTTCAACAGGTAATGTCAAGCAGTATCCAGGGAAGGCTGAGTCTTTGAAAGATTGGAAGGGATTGATTCAAGGAATCGGAATTTTCAGTGTAAAAGGACAAGACCACAAGCCTAAACTGAAGAGATCAAAAAGTGTCATTCATCAATAGCTGATAGAACCACATGGACAAGGGATTAATTCATCAAACCTCTATCAAGCACTACAATACAGAGTTACATTCACAAATTCCACTTAAAACATTACTGTGCAAAAAAGAAGCCAAGCAACAGTAAAGCTTTTAGTACATAAGAGAATCACACCAACAGGCAGAATAAGAAGTGTCATTGCTTAAGGAATCCTGGAGTCTGCAGCACTGGCATGACATATAGATATGACCCCATGCAATCAATGTAGAAAGAATGAGAAAAAAAACCCCATAACAAATTGTAGAAACACCAACAGCCAATTGACTGGAGATACATTTTTGATTTAGAGATTGATTTTTGCTCCTGAGCAATAGCGCATTTGAAACACACTCCACACATCGACCAAAGTCAAATCTCTGGTTTCTTTTTATTTATTTGTGGATAAACACTCAGAGAGTGCATGCCTTTGTAAGTCCAACTTGTACCAGAACTAGAAATACCCTGCTTGTCCTGGACGGAGTCACAGTGGTATGGCACCTCTATAGGAAATGCACAGGGGAAAGCGTGGCTGGACAAGACGCCAGCAGGGGTCGCTGTTGCAGTACCGTGCATCGCTGACCTGTCTTTCCCCCTCACATACAGTCAAGTGTACCTGTATCTGACAAATGGCCAGGCTGGAAGGCACCTCTGGGACTTGAACCAAGATTGAAAACTGAGTGAGCTAATCACCTAAACACATTCATTGACAAAAAAAAAAAGCACCCAGATAGAAATGTGGGTGTATCTGTCTCAGGCAGATATGTACATTATTACAGGTGTGGTCTGATTAGACACTGGGTCTTGCCACAAGAGGGTGTAAAAGTGCTTCCCCCGCTGCCATATAAGAAAGTTCTCAGAGGCTACTTTTGGGTAGTGTACCACTTGGTGAGAGATCGCTGACTGCTAGACATGCCTCTACCATGCACTCAAACATTCCAGGTACTTGGCAGAAAGAAATCTGTTGTCATGGCACCCATTACGTGTCCTGCCATTGACAGCCAGTCACCATCGCTATCGTTTTCACTGTATCGCCTTTAGCGTCGAATCCAGGTTTGTTTTTTGGGATCAGGCGAATGTCGGGTTCCAATATGGAGGCCTTCTATCCTGCCTTTGCTATGGAGAGACACACTGCCCCAACTGGTGGCGTGATGATCTGGGGAGCAATCGCATACAACAGCCACCCCTAGTAGTGATACGAGGGACACTAACAACTCAGTGATATGTGCAGGACATCCTGCATCCATGTTTCCTCTCGTGGCAGGCCTTCCAACTGTTTCTTTTCAGCAGGATAATGTTTGCCCACACACAGCAAGGGTTTTCCAGGGATGTCTCTGCCACTTTATTGTCCCGTCCGGTTGCCAGATCTATCACCAATTCGGCATTTATGGGACCAGCTGGGACACCAGCTTCAGCAGCCTACAAGTGTGCAGGATCTACAGGCCCAGCTGCAACATCTTTGGGCAAATGTGCCACAAGATACCATACAGAACCTGTATTCCTCCCTGCCTAACTGTATCTCATCTTGTATCCATGATAGAGGCGGCCTAACAGGGTAACTAGAGCCTCCTTTAAATTGTACAGTTTCCCCAAATAAACGTATCCTTTCTCTCTAACATTGCAATCACTTACATATATCATCATTACACATATATCACACTTAAAGTTTCTCAACAGCTACTTTTCCTCCTATGTTTTTGTCAGTGAGTATGTAACACACCTCTTTTACTTGGAATGCGCCAATAACTTCTGAGTCATTTAAAATGCACCACTAATGGATCATCTGGAGATCACAGTAACCCAGACAGCACAGGCCCATGACCACAACATCTCTGCTATTACTGTAAATTTTTCGTGAAGGCTTCTACATTATATAGACAGAAGTTTCTGGACACCCAAAAACTACACTACAAAACATGGGTATTAGCATTTTGCTAATTGTAAAAGTCATGTTTGTCAAGCATGGATTTGGATTATTTTCCTTGTGGCTAGTGGCTTTCAAACCCTAAAACACGCTACGCCAGAAACTGGTCCACCCCAAGGATCGGGTCCCCCAGCACAAACAGAGTAATGTAGTGTACGCTGTTAAGTGCCAGGAGGATTGCCAGGAATTGTACATCGGGGAAACCAAACAGCCACTGGCGAAACGGATGGCACAACATAGAAGAGCTACCTCATGAGGTCAGGAATCTGCGGTTTACACCCACCTACAGGCCAGTGGACACTCTTTCAAGGATGAAGACGTGTAGATCCTTGATAGGGAGGAACGATGGTTTGAACGCGGAGTAAAAGAAGCCATTTTTGTAAAAAGGGAACGTCCATCCCTGAACCGAGGACGGGGCCTCAGAGTACACCTCTCACCATCTTACAATGGAGCCATCGCAGCCCTTCCCCAATCCTGTGTGAATGGCACACGTGGCCATTGTCGTTAATGGCTATGTCCATCTGCATATTAAACTGATCACTGGTCCCATTGTTATGCCATGGTGCTGGTACCAGTCGTTATGCAAAGGTGCTGTATATAAGATTGGGGAAGTTTTCCAACTGCTGAGACCGAAGAAGTCACTTAGACGAAACGTTTCTCCAACAAAATCTATGTCCAGATGAACAGATTCAACTTCTTGGATTTTCTTACCTGGATCATTGAGCATGCACCAAGACGTTATTTTCCTTGGTTAATGCGTCCCTTTCTAATTTAATGTACAGTGTTTAGAGAGTTTTTTATATTCTTGAAATGGCTTTGATGTGGAAGCTTACAAAAGCATTTTGCTACTAGGAACATTTCCTTGTGCCTTTCAAGAAAATAACACCAATTCACATTCTGCATGCTTACTAACTCTAATATATGCGTTTTATATTATTCATTTAAACTGCTAACACTTTTTTTTATTAATGCTGTCCCTGCCAACCAGCACCTGACACTGACTCACTACAGAACAGACTTTTTAAACTGACTTTAGTGGAAATGCTGACATATTCTAAATCGTAATAGTTTTCCTAACTGTTAGTAAATTCACCTCTTGGTAATTGGCTCTAATGGGACCTCGCTGTACACACTCACACTCTCACAGAGCTAGCATCTGCCAACGGGATGCTGAGCTTTATCTAGGTGCTAATGCATAAGCTGTAGCCTCAGGCTCCTGGTCTCTGCCCTGAAGGTTTAGAGGTTTAAATCCCATATCTCATAAAGGAGAAGCAACTGAAACTCCTCCGGTGGTTCCTCGAGATGGAGAAGTGTTTACATGTCAATGCATACTGTGCTGATCTCTGTGGAGAATCTGCCTTCATGCTAATCGCTTTTACACAAAAACATTACACAGTTTTGCCGACTGTATGCATACAAGTCCATGTTTTATAGCTTTTAACATCAAGTTACTCATAAAAAGTGATTGTAGTCAAAGTTCTTACTTTTATTGTTTACACTTATGCAAAGTTAGGGCAGCCATGGTAAATGGTTATGTTTTCTTTCCATTTGTTGACCATCCGATCAACGACTGCTTACTTTAATGACTGAGACTTTAACAATTATAAAAAAATATATAAAAGGAAATAAAAATCTGTCTTTTAACTCCATGAGAGGATCACTGGACCTGTGAGGTTTTTCAAGCTTGGACTCCCAATGTGAAGGTCAGGTTGTGCGGTTACTCTACGTTGTGATGGACTGGTGCCCATCTTATGGTCCGATATTAATGAACATGTTAATTCAAAACAAAAGAAAAATCTAAAGTATCTAGTAGTATCTAGTAGACTGATAGATATGGAGCAGAGAAGGACATAACCATGACCTGTGCTTCTCATACATCACATGACTCCTGACTCAGACCACAAAGACGAGCTTCTATTCCTCTCTGTCATACACAAAGCTATTGTTAAATATATTGATAAGGCAGAGAGAGAGAGAGAGAGAATGGATAATCTCTCAGCTAATAGAAAAACACCAGGCTCCGATATGAAAAGGTCAGCCTATGTGGGAGAGAGGAAAGGTTTCACTGAGTGTGGAGAGTGATACAGGAATAATCACATGGGGGCTTTGGCTGACATGACTGTGTGAAGTTAATATGAAGTTTACATTTAAAACATTTAGCAGACGCTCTTACCCACAGTGACTTACAACTGATACACTTCCAGCAATGGTAGGTTGAACCTTGGACCTTCTGGTCCATAGTCCGATACCTTCCCTCTAGGCCACCACAGCAACATACAGGCATGTCTAGCAGTTATTGATCTCTCACCAAGAGGTACACTACCCAAAAGTAGCCTCTGAGAGCCTTTTTAGAGAGCAGCGGGGGAAGCAGTTTTATGCCTTCTTGTGGCAAGACCCAGTGTTGAATCAGACCACACCTGTAATCATGTACATATCTGCCCAAGACAGAACTGCCTGTCGAGTTTTGCTGCAATCCGACATTTCTATCTGGGTGCTTTTTTTTGTCACTGAGCATATATGACTAGTCTCGATGGAACCTTATGTGTCTGTCACTAAAACAGGCATTGATGCTCATAGCGACGTAACATAAATCCAAGTAAACAAACAAAATTTATCCACCATCTTGGCTGGTGCCTCCAAAGGCCAACAGGGTGTGCTGTTGCGGTGGCAAAGAGGTGAACTCTCTCATGCAGTCTTCGGCTGTCCCAATTAACCTCAGGACACTGTGGGAGTGGCCTAGCGTATTAGATCCCTGGACAGACTGATCTAGGTTGGGAAATGATTCATGATAATAGTCCTTGCTTCAGACTGTTTAACAACTTGCAACAATGACTCTGACAGATGGGAAGGTGAGAGAGAGAGAGAGAGAGAAGATCCTACATAATTAATTAGACACAACGAGGGGGCGGGGATCCAAAAGAAGTTCCCAACTCTTGCCCTTACTGAGACTGTTATGATGTGCCTAGGGACAATGGTGGAAATACAGACTAGCCCCACATGCAAATGAGTATCAGCTTCTTCTTCGTGGTATAAGAGAGTTTATTGACATATATCAGAACCAAAGCGTCCGTCCCTGGGCATGTCTGCTCCAAATTGGTCCAGACAATAGATTTCTTCCACAATCATGATCCAAATCCTCCCCCAGCCGTCTGATCTCCATATTCATGTGTCAGTGTAGCATGTTGAAATTCGGCAGGCATCAGTCGTCAGCTCATTATGGACACACAAGAAGCGGGGATATGCCCGACCAACCTGAGCGCAAACCACACAAGCATGGTAATGTGCAATTCCTAACAAGGGAAACATGATGGATGTTGTATTTTAAGCACGATCCGGCCTGCCTTTGAAGCTTCGCCGGCCAAGCTTATCAGCAAATAAGTAACATCAAAGGAACATTTACATATAACCTTAATGGATGGCATGGCAGAGAGAGAAAGATTGTAAAATGCATTATAATTTTAAATGCCTTATTTGTACTTGCTGTCAATTTTGAATTCATCTTGCCATGCAGCCGGGGCTTAGATCCGAGTTTTGTGAGGTGCTTGGACAGGCAACGCTCTTTGTTTGTCTAGTCTGACCCCATGTCCACCCGCTTTCATGTGTTACCGAAATTATAGGTGCAGCAAGCATCCTTGACCAGCTCAGTAACGCTCTATCTATCATTAGGATGAAGCAACTTAATATGACTCCTTTAGG
Organism: Ancistrus triradiatus; assembly: GCA_025084515.1. Lineage (NCBI taxonomy): Eukaryota > Metazoa > Chordata > Actinopteri > Siluriformes > Loricariidae > Ancistrus > Ancistrus triradiatus. Next base: position 312,116 of record JAJAGP010000291.1, read on the forward strand.
TCAATTTAATCTGCTATAAAGATGAATAAAGTTGTTACAATAAGTGAAGTTTCACCATGATCCACACAAAATATTTGAATTTGCTTAAGAGATTGTGCCAGTGTAAATTTTGACAGCAAATTATAATTTAGTTTTAGTTATAATTTCGTCATCATAATTTCGTTTTAGTCTAGTTTTTCTCGACTAATTATAATAAGATTATATTCGACTAAATCTACAGTAGATTCAGTTGACAAAAATATAAATGCAAACATTGCAATACGTAAATGGTTTTTGAACTTTTCCCTTGTTTTCCTTGATATCAAATGACAAATGTGCCCCACATGAATTTCTTACACTTATTTGTACCAACCTGTAAATGGTGTTTGTAAGTCTATGTACCCGTCCTATTGGAAGTAGTACTCCTTTGTTTGTCCCCCCACTACCTGTGTATTCTCTCTAACCTATAACTATATAAAGTGGTTCACATTCTCTTGATAAGTCTCTGGTTCATCTGGTTGAGCCTATTGATGCTTTTTTGGCTTCTGTCAAACAAAAGTATCAGGTCCATCATAGCATCCTCTTAAGTGTTAAGGCTTTAACCTACACAGGCTCAGAACAGTACATTGCTGTATTTTGTATAATTATTGTGAATCTGCATAAATTACTACTGTGTAGATGGGAGCGTTCCACTCGTGTTTTCAGATGTATTGATCATGCATTTACGTATCCTTTACACAGTTTTGTTGTGAAGATATCCTTTCTATTTACATTACAGTAGCATAAAAGACTATGTGACCGTGGTAATGTTCGGCCAACGTCCTGTTTTTGTCATTAAATGGCTCATACCTGTATTTTTGAAAGAAATATTGAGCTTATATCTCAAAGTGCAAAGCAGTGCAGGCTTTCATTCAGTTATGTGGGAGCAGGAGAGATCATATATACAGTACATAGCATAAAAACTGTTGTTAATGATAGTTATATAGATATTGTCACAAAAGTATCCAGTCAGGGTGCAGGCAGGACCAAACTGTTTATGAACTACTTATGAAGTACTGAATAGGATGGGATGTAAATGATGTAACTGCAAATATGGAAATTCATTCTGAGGGAATTCAATCTCTAAAATGTGAATACAAAACGTTAACCAAAAAAGTAAGAACGTGGAGTCTGGAAACTCTTGTTTCTGCATCCTTACATTGAGTTCTGTGTGCTCTGAGCTCATTATGACAGTATACACAGTCTTCCATAGAGCATATAGTGATTGTACTGAAAGCTTGGCTTTCTCTGTCTTCAAGTGCCCCCATAAATACCTGATGGGGTTTAGGTCAGGTTACTGTGGAGGATAGATCATGGCACTGAATTTAATCAGAGGAAACTGTTTTTACAATCTCACCCCCAAATCCGTTTCATTTTAGTATAAAGCATACAGATTTTTTTGCAGAGCAATATCCGTTACTGGGGGTTCAGTCAGCACAAAAATATGTCAATTGAATAGACACAAATTAAAGTGCCTAGCTGTAAATGTGAGATGCTACTTACACCTTGTGCTACCAGACTGAATTTTCCATCAGATGCAGATTCACAAATATAAAAAGTGACATTTAGCTTTATATTAATATCATGACACTTTTTTTTACTGATGATATTTTTTATATGGGACAGTTTAAGAGGGTGAGGTCTGAAAAATAGGTATCTATAATCTTTTTTATATATATCTTGCTGGCACTCCAATCTCATGTTTTTGCAGTAATCTATAAAAATCTTTATACCCCATGGTTTAATTATAAAACGATAAATTTAAGAAGGTTTTTCCTCAAACTGCATTGTTAAAGCCAGTGCTGACAGACACAAATAAATGGCTAAAACAAACACAGCTCTGGTTCTCCTAGCTTATAGTTCACTTGACTTCTAGGTCTACAGATTAGTTTTCTCTAGTTTGACCCTAGCCTGGGTGTCTGAATTATAAATGTAAACCACATCCCCCAATTTACATTCAAATCTTTTCCCACTTCCATACATATCCATCTATACATACCTGAGTTATTAATGAGTTCCATTCTGTATTCAGTTCCGCTCCTAAAGCTTTCTACATAGCAATTGAATGTGTGACCTGTTCCCTACTCCTTGTGAAATATTTTTACTGCTGTAGCCTTTTCAGTTAATCTGATAAGAGAAAGAAACAGAAGACTGATTGATGAAACTGAGAACTGAAAGAAACAAGAGCAAATGAAAAAAAGTCAGAATCAACAATCAACAAGCCTCACATGGACAAAAACAAACTGATATATTTACAACAAACAAACTATCCACTGACATCAAAGTGTCTGTAGTCTGGATGAGGTTAATACTGTTAATAGTAAGAGTAATTAATACGCCTACAGGGTTAATTACAATTCTTTCCCCTTTGCTATAACCTAGGTTTTTCCAGATTAGTCTTTTCTTGGGGGGGGGGGGGGGGGGGGGGGGGGGGGGGGTGCAGCGATGACTCATCGAAGGGGTCACAAAAGACCCCACAACAACATCCAAAGAACTGCAGACCTCACTTGCCTCAGTTAAGGTCAGCGTTCATGCCTCCACCATAAGAAAGAGACTGGGCAAAAATGGCCTGCATGGCAGAGTTCCAAGACAAACAACACTGCTGAGCAAAAAGAACATTTAAAGCTCGTTTCAATTTTTCCAGAACACATCGTGATGATCCCCAAGACTTTTGGGAAAACATTCTGTGGACTGATGAGACAAAAGCTGAACCCTTTGGAAGGTGTGTGTCCCATTACATCTGGTGTAAAAGTAACACAGCATTTCAGAAAAAGAACATCATAGCAACAGTAACATATGGTGGTGGTAGTGTGATGGTCTGGGGCTGTTCTGCTGCTTCAGGACCTGGAAGACTTGCTGTGATAAATGGAACTATGAATTCTGCTGTCTACCAAAAAAATCCTGAAAAATCCTGTTTGTGACCTCAAGCTGAAACGAACTTGGGTTCTGCAGCAGGACAATGATCCAAAACACACCAGCAAGTCCAGCTCTGAATGGCTGAAGAAAAACAAAATGAAGAATTTGGAGTGGCCTAGTCAAAGTCCTGACCTGAATCCTATTGAGATGCTGTGGCATGACCTTAAAAAGGCCGTTCATGCTGGAAAACCCTCCAGTGGGACTGAATTACAACAATTCTGCAAAGATGAGCGGCCAAAGTTCCTCCACAACGCTGTAAAAGACTCAGTGCAAGTTATCACAAACGCTTGGTTACAGTTGTTCCTGCTAAGGGCGGCCCAACCAGTTATTAGATTTATGGGGCAATCACCTTTTCACACGGGGCCATGTAGGTTTGGATTTTTTTCTCCCTTAATAATAAACACTTTCATTTAAAAACTGCATTTTGTGTTTACTTGTGTTGTCTTTGACTAATATTTAAATTGGTTTGATGTTCTGAAACACTTAAGTGTGACAAACATGCAAAAAATAGGAAATCAGGAAGGGGGCAAACACTTTTTCACACCACTGTATTAAATGCTAAAATGATTGTTTGTAACATAGATATGGTAACATATCTGTGAAAACAAAACATTAACCAAAAATCCAGAAGTAGACAGAAGTAGGATATAAATTTATAGTGACTTATCTCCTTGTGAGGTGGCTGCCATGTCATCAGGTTCTCAGTCAGGATAAAGAGGTGGTCTGTCTCTCCAGAATACTGACAGCTGTATCACTCTTATTACAGTATGTGTCTCATGTTCGGCTGGAACTTGGTTCAGTGTGTTCTAAGCGTAGTGCTTCATTCCTCATGCTTTGGTCTGCCTATTTAGAGCTTTGAGCTTTGTAGTGGAGCTATATTGGTTGTGTTTATCTTCTGAAGTCTTCTGGTGCATTTCTGGCTCTTGTGTGTGAGCTTGGGGTTTGTTTTTATACACATTGTAGCTGGTTGCGTCCTCTCTGAAGTGATTTAAGTTTCTTCATTCATCAGGGTGTCTGGAGATGTTTAGAACCAGCCCCCTTGTCACTTAACAGGCACACAATGTTCTAATTTGACTGAAACAGAATTTTATGAGGTTTTTTTTATGACTAAAAAAATTAATTCCTTTTCTGAACGGGCTTTTAGTTTTTATGATTCTGTCTGGCATGGATTCATTATTTATGCATGCCTTGATTTAGAAATGGTGCTAAAAAATGAGGGGAACTCTGATGAAATGTCAGTCTCCAGCATTCGGTCTTACGGATGCTTTGTCGCTCCTCTGCAGTTCACTGAGCTGCCTAGCAGCTCTCTCACTGGGTTCGACTTCTTATCAGCCTTCAAAAGCTTCTGAGCTTCTTTCTACACTTCTTTCACCTTTTCATGAGAGGAAACAGAGGAAGATGTATCCGGAGGCATTAGTGGTGACTGCACAGTGAGCGATCCTGGACAGAGCAATGGAGAGTATTAAGAATTGAATGTAGAGCTAGATAAGTGAACGCCATTTACTCTGCATAAGGCGATTTGTACTGCACATGTGGGGCAGAGACCTAAAGGGAATTTCAATATAAATATCAACTGACAGCAAACTTCACTTAAATGGGTCTTTGGAGAATAGAGAATGGCTTTTATCCAGGGAAATAGGTATTAATCTTTTTTAAAGACGAATGAGCTTTACTGTACTGTAGAAAGATCTAGGGTACATATGAGAAGTTAAATGCTGATAGTGCACAGTTTATGTCTACCAGTCACTCTGAGATTGTACAATATTGATATGTGAATATGATTTTAATTTTATTTTCTTGTTTTACCCGTGTTTTACTGTACCAACTTGCTCATTCCTTATGATATTATATTCAATATTTCATCTATTTATGCTGATATTTTATTTACTATACTTTTTATTCTCTACTTTACAATACTCTATAGTATTTTGTACTTTGTTTATTTCATCTTAGCCTATATGTTATTCTATTCTAATTTCTTGGTCCTCCCAAGGTTTCTTCCCTATAAAGTTTAGGGAGTTTTTCCTTGTCACTGTCGCCTCAGGCTTGCTTAACTAGGGCTCTGAGCCAGTATATTTGTAAAGCTGATTTGAGACAATGCTGTGTAAAAAGCACTATATTCCCACAGTCCAAAGACATGCTTTAGGTTAATCGATTTGTTAGGATCCGTGCCCTGCCCCCAGTTTTTTGCTGTGCTTTGTTTTTTTGGTCGTGGGCGACCGGGACTACATTGTCAACAATCCCTTGTGGGACTAAGATGGCCACGGATCCTAACTAGACTCTGATTGTTGTTTTGCTTCTGTTTCTCTATTGGTTGTGGACTTGATTGCTAACTGCATGCAGCTAGGATTCTGCCTTTATAACATCATGTTTTCCCAGTTGTGTTGCGGTAGCAAATTCTCGGCAATAATTGAGTTTTCATGTGCGTTGCTTAGCTCTGTAGATGAGCCGCTAGCACCATGTAACCCTGTATCTGAGCACGCTAGCCCTGTTTCCGAGCTTGCTGCACTATTTAGCTCAGTAGATGGGTCAATAACACCCGGTAACCCTGTACTTGAGCATGTTAGCTCTGTACTTCAGCATGCAAGCCTTGTGTCTGAGCCTGTTAGCTTTGCTAATGAGTCGTTAGTGCCCCATAGCCCAGTACCCAAGCCGCTAGTGCCCTGTAGCCCTGTAATTTAGCATGCTGGCTCCGTATATGAGTCGTTAGCACCTTGCAGCTTGGTATCTGAGCCCGTTAGTTCTGTTTCCAAACTGCTAGCGTCACCTTGCTTCGTTTATAAGCACGGCGCGGTTGTTAGCTCTATTTCTGAGCTGTTAGAGCCGTTTAGCGCTGTACCTGAACAGGTTTGTTCTGTTTCTAATCTGTCAGCTCCGTTTGGCTTGGTACCCGATCAAGTTGGTTCCGTTTCCGAGCCATTGGCGCCGCTTTGTACCTGACCAAGCTTGTTCCGTTCTTGAGCTGCTGGAACTCTGTACCTGAGCTACCTTTCCAGAGGCTGCCTGATCCAGTGAGGCCTTCCCAGAGGCTGTCTGCTCAAGTGAGGTCTTCCCAGAGGTTGTCTGCTCAAGTGATGCATTGCCACAGGCCGCCTGTTCCCGAGAGGCCTTGCCCGAGGCCGCCTGCTCCCGTGAGACTTGCCTTGAGGACGTCCAGAGCGCACTGCCTCACCCTATGTTCAAGTCCTCCTTCCAGCCTCCCGCCAGCCACCCATGTCAGGTGTGGCTGCCCTGACGGTTAAGTGCCTGGTGGCGACCATGGCCGTCCTAGGGGTGGCTCTGAGAGGAAGCCCTTGGACTTTGCCAAGCGCCCCTGGAAGGGGGGATTGGAAGTCTGACTCCATACTGTTAGGATACGTGCCCCGCCCCCGGTTTTTTGTTGTGTTTTGTTTTTTCGGTTGTGGGTGACCGGGACTATCTCCCACAATCCCTTGGAGGACTAAGATGGCCATGGATCCTAACTAGACTCTGATCATTGTTTTGCTTCTATTTCTCTATTGGTTGTGGACTTGAGTGCTAACCGCATGCAACTGGGATTTTGCCTTTATAAACGTCATGTTTTCCCAGTTGCATTGCGGTAGCATATTCTCAGCGATAGTCGAGTGTTCGTGTGTGCATTTGTATGCTATGCTAAGCCACGCCACGCCACGCCACGCCACTCCACGCCACGCCACGCCACGCCACGCCAAGCCACGCCACGCCATGCCAAGCCAAGCCAAGCCAAGCCAAGCCAAGTTAAGTTTGGGATCGTTGTTTGTTTCGGCTACCACGCGAGGTTTTATTTAGTTTGCTGTGTTCTGAGTTATTGCTGCTTGTCCATTTATCCGTTATTTTTTTATTATCTTTAAAAAATCATTTTGTTGACTGAAACCTGCATCTCGTCTGCCCTCGCTATACCGCAACGTAACATGATTATACTAGAGTGGCATAATCAATTCACTTCTGTGTAAGAAAAATATCAAGAAATTGTAAAGGTGCAGTCAGAGTTGACGTGTGTGAGTGCTTCGATGTTTTGGCACCCTGTCTAGAGTTGTTCCTGCCTTGTGCCCTATGCTGCCGGCTAGCCACCGGCTTTCCTGCGACCCTGTCCAGGATTAAGCGGAGAAGAAAGTGAAAGAATGAATGTTTCATTACATATAGAGCCTTATAGTAATATCTAAGATTCATTCTTTCAGTATGATTCAGTTCAGTTCAATATGATTCATGAATGTTCAAACTGTAGTGGTCCAAATCTGAGATGCGTTTCTCAATAACGATTAATCTTAGCGATTTACGAACAACTGTAAGAACAACAGAACTTTAAGAAAGCCAGTTTTGGGAGTGTTTCCCAAAAGCCTTCTCATTCTCCAAAATGACAAACAAGTAGCTCCTTGTTGACTCTGCCTCTGCCCTGAAAAAGCTCAGACAAAAACTGACCACAAATTTACACGCATTGTTTCATTATTATACCACACAAGCAACATTAGGAAAATAATAATTATGAAACTAATAACTAATAAGTATTTAAATTACTGGTACTGTATTAAACATTTTACTGATATTTTAACATGAACGAAATAATGTAAACCCTGGAATAACAGAAACACTTTATACACTTATGCTCAGAACTGAACTAAAGATGCTACCCACAATGCCATGATACTAAATACATAATTCAAACTAATAGATTTGATTTTTGTTTGTATAGGATGTAGTGTACGCAATGCAATTAGGTTTTCAAAAATAAATATAAATTTTCATGAATTGTGTATATAGGCAATACACTGTACTGTCTGTACTTTTGCAATACATAGAACCAACACAACATTGAATTTTTCTTAACGGAAAATCTGCGGCCTCTATTGTTTTTGAGGTAGAACTGCACGTCAAGCTAAGAAGTACTTAGTGAGTTACGAGTGAGTCGGAGTACTAACCCAGAGTACTGCGACATGAAACTCACTGCAAACTTTAGAATGATACTAACCATAAATAAACTGAGTCAAAGGCCTCTGAGCTGAAATCTCTGCTTCCCTGCAGGCAGTCACTCAACCAACAAGAATTAGGACTCAAGAAAGAAGAAGAATTAAATAAACCTTCATAAAGGGTTATACAAGAGGACAGGAAGAGCGAAAGAGGAGTGATTGTCTTTGACAGGAATCCTTTGTGCGAACCTTTCACAGTCATTTGAATTCAATTGAAAAGGATAAAAAGAGCCGTCAATAGTGAGAGGCCACGGCTGCTTCCACCCCAGTTTCTCATTGAGCCTCTGTGGGTTTGTTGATCAGGGCAGCTGATGCAAATCACACTTTTGACTCAGTAATTGTATTTTTTTCCTGGCTTTAAAAGAAAGCTGCAGGTGAATTGTGAATTGTGAGTACACCGCGGGTTGAAACACGCTGTGCATTTGGGATGTGTTCTAAAAACCCAAAGTTGGGCTGATGAGAGTAGTTTCTGAGAAGTTTAAAACAAATTATGGTCAATGCCAAAATGTTAGCTATAAACTATCAAAAAGACAATATGTGTAACGCGTTTACAGCTGAACAGTTCAGAGATATGATCCTTACAATCCAAGCAACTGTGGGTTAAGGGCATTGCTCAAGGACCCAACAGTGGCAGCCTGGTAGAGGTGGGATTTGAACCCTGGATTGTTTGAATCCTTCAATCATGAAATTCCCTCTGCTGTCTTTCAGCTGGTTAGTGTTTGAATCAGTGAATCATTCGGTCATGAACAAGATTTGCTTTTTAAGAGGATCACTGAGTCAGTGAGTCATTTCACTTAAGATTCTCTCATGTAATGACTCTCCATCTGACTCACTTGGGTGGGACTGTAGAATGTTTCTTTCTTATTGTGTGGATGCAATAATTGCAATAGGGAACAAAGTTTCTGTTTGTACCCTGCTTATCCTGGTCAGGGAGTCCATGGTGTATCCTGCAGTTTTTTGGGCACAGGTGAAAATGCTCCTTGGATGGGATGCCAGCCCATCGCATGGCCCTGTAACCACACCACCCAACCCTCAGGATGCAAGCCCAGGCTGGATTTTGAGCAGATTTTGATCATCTGGCTCTTACCTCTGAGCCACAGAAGCTGTAAGACTTATATTATATTAATATGTTATCTCTACTGTGTCTCTGCCTGCTCCATTTCCATGCGCTTAGCAGAAGGACATTGGTTGTCACGTCCTGCCATTAACAGCCAGCCACCATCACCTTCGATTGCAGTGGTGTCATGATCGAGAAACTTGGACTGCTATGGACTGGGCCCGTATCGTCTTTGGCGACAAATCCAGGTTTTATCTGGGAGCCATGAACATTCGGGTTGAAGTATGGAGGCCTCATGGTGAACACATCAATCCTGCCTTTGTTGTTGAGCAACACACTGCCCCAGCTGATCTGGGGAGCCACTACATATGGCCTTTGGTCACCCCTAGCAGTGATACAAGGGACACTTAACAATTAATGAGTGTTTAAACAGATCTTGTGTTTTAGTGATTTTATACAAACAAATGTTGGTTTTGGTTTTGTATAAACAAAATTTAGTTTTGGTTTTATTAAAACAGGTTGGTTTTGGTTTTATATAAACAAAGGTTTGTTTGGTGGTTTATATAACAGAGGTTGGTTTTGGGGCTTTAAATAAACACAGGTTGGTTTTGGTTGTATATAAACAGAGGTTAGTTTTGGTTTTATATAAATAGGGGTTGGTTTTGATTTGATATAAATAAAGGTTTGTTTGTTGTAGTGGTTGAGTTCTGGGTTCCTTGCACACACCTGAAGCCCCTGTGAATCAATTGAATCACACATTTGAATTATTGATATGGACAGTTCTGCAGGAAATTGCTTATTAATACTGTTTTTATCAAAGCTGCAGCTCAAGATGAGGAGAGTGTAGCTCTGAGGAACACATTCCGGTTTGTAATTGCACATCCTCTTCATGCTTGGTTGGTTGTTGCTTGTTTTTCATTATAGATGTTCCATGACTAGTTCTTCATAAGGATGAATTTAATGGCATCAATTACCACCTTGTGCAAGGTCCTGCAATGATGCACTCAAATAAAATGTCAAAGAATTTCCAAAGGGGATGCACAGTCCTGCGACGTTCCACAGTTTCATTATTACTGAACCGAAGCGTTTAGCTTTATAATGGAGTTTTGCTTAGAGTGTTGGTGTGGGGTGAATTAATGACTTTTTTCACATTCAGCTTCATGATGCTGGTTTATTTTTGTAAGAGACAGAGTGTATTCATATCTGCTCTGTTTACTCGGACCTAAAAGATCTCTTCCCAGCCCTTTCCTCCAGTGCTCTTCTTTTATTTTTTTTTATTTGTGTACATCCTTTTGTAGCTCCCATTAGGATTGTGAATGACTCGCACCCAGCGGCCCTCCCTCCAAACCAACCAATAGAACACCTTTTATTTCATAGGCATGAGCACAAGCCCCAGAGCTCTGCTATAGTATATTGTGTGTACTGGATATCTATGTATAGGATGTATGTGTATATTATACTTCATGCTGCTACTACAACACAAATGTTAAGATTTAACAGTGTAACTACTTCACTATTCACATCAAAACTGGATCACTCTGCTGACAAGTAACAAGTAACACTCTGCTGACAAGTAACACCAAGTAACACCAAGCTTTATGCACATAAACATTTCTAACACAGAATGACCTACAGGATCACAACCAGTCTGGCTTCAAAGCAGCTCACTCCACAGAAACTGCACTGGTAGCTGTTTCTGAGAAACTTCATGCTGCTAGAGCATCCAGACTTTCATCGGTTCTGATCCTTCTTGACCTTTCGGCTGGCATTTGACACAGTTGACCATAAGATTCTCCTTTCTGTCCTCTCCGGTCTTGGAATCACAGGCTCTGCTTGGCAGTGGCTTTCATCTTATCTGGGGGGACGATCATATCAGGTATCATGGAGAGGCTCTATATCTGCACCACGTGCTCTTACAACTTGAGTTCCACAAGGCTCAGTTCTGGGACCTCTTCTTTTCTCTCTCTACACTCGTTCTCTTGGTGAAGTCATAACCTCTCATGGCTTCTCCTATCACTGTTATGCTGATGATACTCAGCTCATTTTCTCTTTTGATCCATCAGATGTGCAGGTCTCAACACGTATCTCAGCATGTCTGGAGAGCATCTCATCGTGGATGTCAGCTCATCATTTGAAGCTAAACCACAGCAAAACAGAGCTGCTTTTCATTCCTGCAGAAAGGTCCCCTTATCAGGATCTTGCCATCTCCCAGGTGAACTCCTCCATCACACCTTCTGAGAACGCAAGAAACCTTGGAGTGATCTTTGATAACCAACTGAGCTTCTCTGCTCATATTTCCAAACTGACCCAGTCATACAGGTACCTTCTCTACAATATCAGGAGAATTCAACCCTTCCTTTCCAGAGAAGCCACCCAAGTGCTTTTCCAGTCTCTTGTTATAACAAAACTAGACTACTGCAATGCTCTTCTGGCTGGTCTTTCAAATGCGTGCAATCAGACCCCTGCAACTGATTTAGAATGCAGCGGCTCGTCTGGTTTTCGATCTTCCCAAGTTTTCTCGTGTCACCCCACTGCTGCGCTCACTTCATTGGCTCCCTGTAGCTTTCCGCATCAGATACAAAACCTTGACGCTCACCTACAAAGCCAAGAATGGAACAGCGCCATCTTACCTAAGAGTTCTGATCAAACCACGTTCTGTACCTCGCACCCTCCGAGATACAAGCTTGGCCCGACTGGAGCTTCCACGTAAGATTAAGGAAGACAAGCTTCAAGACTCTTCTCCATCCTGGCACCCAGATGGTGGAATGAACTTCCACTCAATGTCCATATGGCTGAGTCTCTTGCTGTCTTCAAGAGGCGACTAAAGACCCACCTCTTCACCCAGCACTTGAGTGATAAAAACTGCATATCCTCCAGTTTAAAAAAAAAAAAAAAAAAAAAAAAAAAAAAATTCTACACCAGATATGAGCCAGGTTGTAGTTGGATTGTGTACTTCAGCTACTGTTTACTTGTACTAATATGAGGTTCTATCTCCTAGGAAGATTACAAAGCACTTTTGTAAGTCGCTCTGGATAAGGGCGTCTGCTAAATGCTGTAAATGTAAATGTAAATGTAAATAAACATATAACATATACAAATAACACCATAACCCTAATAAAGAATTAAATTCTAATAAAGTGGTACCTCGGGTGTCAAGCACTTTGGAACTCGTCCTTTGTTGGTACTTGGCACACTTGCTTAAAGTCGAGCCGTGCGATTCGTTTCAGCTGAAACTCGATTCAATTCACGATTCACATTTCAGTACACAGTGATTCAGTGACTCAGATTCACAATATCCCTTCATTCATCATTGTAAACATGATTGTATCTGCTGTGGTTTTCGTGTTTTTCTTTATTTAAACATCTACAGTAATGTATTCTTGGTGCAAATAAGTCTCCATGGGTCCTAATAAGGTTATTAAACAAGAGCCACCTGAAAGGAACTGAATCCTGAATTCACCAGGAACTGAATGAGTTCACCAGAGTGAGTGTTTTGCTTTTACTTTTCACTTTCAATCCATTACTCAATACATTACATGAGATTTTTCAACACTTCATTATAAAAAAAGCTCTGTGTTAATGATTTTGGCCGACTGTAGGTTAATATAGGTGTTAATGCGTAATCGGCTCCGCTGTGATACAGTATAGACTATATTAAACTCGTCGGTTCATGATAAATTTAACTTATGATAGATTTGTTGAACATATCCAGCTGTTCAATACAGCTCCATTATCAGTGTGAAATTCAGGCCTTCTTTGATTTATTTAATTTCTTTATTTTGTTGTAAAAAACTGTTTTATAAAAGCAATAGAACACTCAAGGTTGTGTGTTATCATGAATAACATCATGGCTGTGATTATCTATGGCACTCGCCTTTGACTAGTGTTGTAATGCTTAATTATACACCATGCTGCTACTAAAGCACACATTTAAAGACTTAATGTAACTGATTCTATATAGACATGACAATACAGCTCTTGAATTGTGTATTTTGAATACAGTCACTCAAGAACTCATTAGCTACATTATTCACCAACCCACCATCCATTCATTTCTCTCTCTCTGTTTATATGTTCTACCTATCTCAGATAGGATTCCTTCACTGACTGAGAAATATCTGATATTTCCTCTAACTAGAGAGTGAAGCTGCTGCTGCTGTTCTCCTATTGAATGGCAGTTTGTGTCCTGTGCCCATCTCATTCTCCTGGTTTACCTGCATTGATTTTCTCCCTGTTGGAGAAGAGCAGCTGCTGCTCTCACACTGAGCAGGGTGTTTGTGTGCATGCTGGAGCCCAGTGGAACCTTTTAGCCCTGAGCACTCAGAATCGTCCGTTCATACTGAAAACTACCATAACGTTATTCTTACGAAGTAAATCAGTATTCATGAAAATAAATATCTCTGTCAGAAGCCAATATAGCTGTCAGTTTGGGTAGACATAGTTGACATTTCATATGGTCCGATCAACCTTTTACTATTTGCAAGGAAAATGCTTCGTTCAAACATTTCAGTGAATGGCTGTTGTATAAAATACTAAAAAAAGACTTGAAGACAAACTCATTATAGAAGGGCTTCCAGAATCCATTTTAGATGCTTCCATGTTAAGTGTATTGTTCCCTAAATCATGTTTAATGTTCATGGATGTCCAGGTTGTGTGGGCGGTGTGCAGCTGATTTTCGTTGTTTGCATTTGGGAAGGTAAGGGAAAGGTCCAGGAAAATGTATTGGTGTATAAGAGTCCATTTTCTTTGGGTCATAAAAGAAGAAACAATAGAGATACAACACATAAGAGAAGGATAAACACTAAACTAAACACAGAACTGAAATATGAATATTTACATTTACAGCACTGGACATTACCCCTTATCAAGCATGGCTTACAATCCAAACCACTGAGGATTAAGAGTCTTGTTTAAGGGAGCAACAGTGGCCAAAATGGGACTTGATCCCTAAAGCATTTGGTTTTACTGGCGGAACCTTAAAAATCATGCCACCTCTACCCTGACAAGGATGAGGAACAAACCAGACAGCATATGGGACCATACAGGAAGAAGAACAAACAAAAACAGATACTATATAAGGATAAATAAGCAGCTGGTTATGGAAAGCAAAAAGGGTCAAAAAGGGTAGGAGGCTATTCTGTCAGTTGGATAGTTAAATTTCACAGACTTAAGCAGAGTTGTTTGTGAAAAAGTTGGGCTTAAAACACACAGAAAGCTGCTGAGGCTGAAAATTTCACCGACAAGCTCTGAAAGCAGTGGTGGATTGTTTTGGTAATATAAAATAAACTATGTTGTGCAGTACTGTGCAAAAGTCTTAGGCCACCGTTAGATTTGTTGTTTTAGCAATGCTATAATGTTCATATACGAAATAACCTATTGTTGACGATTGAACCCACAAATTTCAAACTTTGATTCGTCACTCTATAATCCTATAGTCACTCTATTTTCCAATGATTTTCATTCCAGTCTTTGTGAGCCTTTCTTAGGCGTTTTTCTTAGTCTTTTCACCCTGTTCCCCTTCTGAAATAGACCATTCCTGACCAAGCTTCATCAGACTGTAGAAGGATCAACTTGGCATCCCGAGGAAGCTGCCAGCTGCTGCTATTGCTCAAATGTATGGGCAGATCACACTAAATACTTACCACTGTAACCTAGAGAAGCTTTTCTCCAGTTTGTTAATACTGCTTACACATTTGCTGTATTTCCTGGTTGCAGTCTAATAATTATGTATGGTCATTATACTATTGCTAAAACAAAGGTATATCTAAGCTAACTGTGGTCTGTGATATTCTGTAGAGTGGAAGGTTAGGTAAAACCTGGTGTCACATCTTCATTAACCAGCTGAAACAAACAACAGTGACTCATGAAAGGCAACAAGTTAAACTGTAATTATTAACAATGGTGGCCATTATGTGTCAGCACGATAAGATGGTGGCACATTTAATGAGCTGTGACAGAAACGACAAAATAACACTAAAAAACAAGAAGAGGAAAGATGAGGGCAATCAGGAGGTGATTACAGTGTTGGCACTTAATCAAAAGGTGGAAGAGAATGTCAAAGTGTCATAATTAAAGTGGCAAACATGCAGAGAGGAGGAAAAGAGAGTGGGTGAAAGAACTGGTAGTGTTTGGCATGCTAGGCTGCAATACCCAGAGTTAAAAGACAGATTTCCTATTTCCTCTTATATTTTATTAGAATTGTGAAGAGCTCGGTCATTAAAGAGAATGGACGTTGATTGGGTGGTCTTTAAATGGTGCTACAAATATAGGTGTGTGCATGGGTTTGGGGACTATCCTGGAACTTGTTGGGCGCATGCAGAACAGGCCACCAGCCCATCGCTGTATTCTGTAACCGCACCACCCGACCTTCACATTGTATGCCCAGCAATGCCTCAGGAACTGCCGTTTTCAGCCAGGCTTTTACCTTTGAGGTAATGGAACTATGCAAGAAAAGATGGATAGTTATACCAGAAACCAGCCAGACACACAAACTGTTATGTAGGGTGGAGGATCTGTGATGGTGTACCTCCGGGACACACAAAACTACAGTAACTCTTCCACTTGGACTACCTGTTCTTTCAAACTCATTCTATCATAACCTTATATGCTATAGATCTTATTCTCTATATTTTTATTAGTTCAAACCATCTTAGTCTATATAATTATTCTATTCTAAATTTAAATAGGGTGTTATCTTTACATATACTCTTCAATTATTGTATTTAACATCCTGCCCAAGGAGGATGGGTCCCTATTTGAGTCTTGGGTCCTCCCAAGGTTTCTTCCTACAAGGGAGTTTTTCCTTGCCACTGTCGCCGCAGGCTTGCTCAACTAGGGCTTTGATCTAATATATTTGTAAAGCTGCTTTGAGACAATGCTGTGTTGTAAAAAGCGCTATATAAATAAATTTGACTTGACTTGACTTGGTTCATCTAATGGCCTTGTTAGGATGCATGAAGAATCAGGAGTGTAAAAAGGAACACCTCATTCTTCCATCCATCCATTCCTCCATCCATCCATCTGTCCCTCCATCCATCCACCTGTCCATCCTTCCTTCTATCCATCCATCCCTCTACCCTTTGATCTCTCCATCTATCCATCCATCCATCCATCCACTCTTCCACCCTTCCATCATCCACCCACCCAACCATCCATCTGTCCATTCATCTATCCATCCTTCCATCCATCCATCCATCTATCCATCCAATCATCCATCCATCTATCCATCCATTCGTTCATCTATCCATCCATCCATCTAATCAAATTCATAAAGTTTGACTGTCATGCAAACTACTGTACATTTGTCAATACTACCATCCATCCATCCATCCATCCATCCATCCAACCAACCATCCATCCATCATCTAGCCCTTCATTATTCCATTCATCCATCTATCCATCCATCCATCCATCCACCCCTCCACCCTTTTTTCCATCCATCCATCCATCCATCCACCCATTCATCCATCAATCCACCCATCCATCCATCTAATCAAATTCATAATGTTTAATATGACTGTCATGCAAACTACTGTACATTTGTCAATACTACCATCCATCCATCCATCCCATCCATCCAACTCTTTTTCTTTGCTTTCTTCCATCCTGTTGTTCTTCCAGCCATCCAATCATCCATTACTCCAGAAGGTACAATGCAGATGTGTTTCTATTTTATCTTCCAGTTGATCAATATGACAAAATACAAACTCTAAATTACTCCATCCATCCATCCATCCATCCATCCATCCAGCATGACTAGAATTAAAAAAAAAACAGAAAATGGGTTTTACAGCTGCAGAAGCAATTTATAAATGCTTTTAAAACCCTAGTTTGAACCTGAAGCTGAGATTTGGCGGCTGTGTCGCCTGTTATTTATACCTCAGTCAAACAGGGCTTCATGGATAGCTGCCTCACTAAACAATCAGACGAATCGTAGCCGCTTTTACAAAGAGTACCAATAAAGCTTTAGGAGCTCACTGTCTCACAACTGGACCTGAAAACAGGTTGGAAACGCTTCGCACCCCATCCCGTCCTGTTTGTTTTTATTTCTGACTCCGTAGGTGTAATAGTTCATGCGTTCCTCAACTAAACTCTGTGACTCCACACTTTTCTGACCGAGCTTCCAAACAAATCATGTTTACGGCCACTAAATCTAGCAGACACTTTTAGTGAGGGAGGCATCTGATGCATTAAAAAGCACTTGCATGCTTCAGCCCCGCTTTTGCCATGATTAATTCCTCTAACCTCACCTGACCTGAAACTTATCGAGGGTGCCTGTGCAGCTAGAAGTTTCTGGAAAACCTTACCAGAAGCGCCGAGAGAATTTGAGTGTCCATCATCTTTATTAGAGCAGTTACACACCATCGAGTCGAATTTGTGACCTGTGAGGAAAAAGAAGTGGAGTAGGAGACCGACTAATAAGTATCTGTGCACTAAATCAGCTCCCACTCTCCTCATTACAGGGAAGGAAAACATCTGGCTAAGGACAGCATTCAACATGTGAGCATGGAGATAAGAACATCTGCTCCCCCCACAACAATTATGGCTATGCAGACACAAACAATTAGCATTCTGTATAGAACTAGTTTCAGTAATCAACTTTTCTTCATCCATAATTATCCATACACAGGCTTACATTTAAGCAGATGTGACAGGAAAGAAAGTAGCACAGTATAATTGCAGCTCCAACACACTCAGAAGGCTAAGTACTGAGGAAAACCATCCATCCATCCATCCATCCATCCATAGCAAGCCTTCCATTCAGCTGTACAATGAAGATGTTGTTTTTTCATCACTTTAATGTAACCCCATACAAACTCTGTTAGTCAGTCTGATCATGCTTCCATTCATCCATCCATGCATTCATCTTCTTTCCACCAAACTAATCTGCACAATGCAGATGCTGCTCTTTTATTTCAAAGGTTTAATATGGCCCCCATACTAACTACTTTAGTCAGTGCATCCATCGAATCAATAAATAAATAAATGTGTTCCATGCCAGTGTAGTTTCTTTATTCCTAAATTTTAATACACACTACTGCAAACTACTGTACATTTGTCAATACTACCATCCATTCAACCTTCTTTCCTTCCATTCTTTCTTCCTTTTGTTCCTCCAACCATCCATCCACCCATTCACCATTCCTCCCACCAAACTGAGCTGTACAATATAGATTTTTCTTTTCTCATGTTTATTAAAATCCCATACAAACTCATAATAACGTCATCCATCTGTTCATCCACTTTTCCATCCATCTGTCTATTCATCCAGCACCAGGTGTGATACACTAAACTGTACAATGTAGATTTTTCTTTTTTACATTTAATACTATCACATGCAAACTCACTCATCCATCCGTCCATCCTTCCATCCATCTATTCATCCATCCAGAAGTGTTTTTATTCTGTCTTTCAGTTTATCAGTACAAGACTACAACTCTAAATTACTCCATCCACCAGTCTATTCATCCACTATTCATCCATGCATCTATTCATCCATCCATTCATCAGTCTATCCAGCACCAAGTGAGTTACACTAACCCAAATAATGCAGATGTGGTTCTTTTATTCTTTTATTTTATTTAGGTTTAATATGGCTCCCATGCAAACTGTCAAGTCAAGTCAAGTCAGATTTATTTATATAGCGCTTTTTACAATGGAGCATTGTCTCAAAGCAACTTTACAAGTTTAGATTATCTCCTAATAACTACGTCCAATCTCAAATTGAGCAAGCCTAGGGCGACAGTGGCCAGGAACACTCCCTAGTTCAGGAGAAACCTTGGGAGGAGGAAACCAGGACTCAAAAAGGGACCCAACCTCCTTGTGCGGCTGTGATGATAATCTAAGAGCGACTAAGTCATGGATTCAAAGTTCGCATAGAAGTGGAAGTTGACATCTCGACATTAATGGCCCAGGTATGGATATAAATCTAAGAGCGAAACTACAGGTCATGGAGTCAAAGTTCGAATAAAATGTTGAGTATGCACATCGACATTAAGTGGCCCCCGGTGTATGATGAATAAATCAAATGCTAACTAATTCATGGAAGTCACTGGGGTCGAATAAATTGAATTATTCACATGAGCTTCTCCAATCAGATGAACCATCAGTGTGGGGGCCGGAACTGCCGGAACACAGCTTCGAGAAGAGAAACAAAAATGAATTAGTATTGATTACGAGCACAGTGGGTTTATTAACAATCACTGATGCCATGTCCATCATGATGCCAAGTGTAGCATGAGACCCCGGCGCATTAGCTAGAGCATCATAGCTAGAAAGCTATAAAAGGAGAACTGGGTAGGAAACACAGCCAAGAGGGGCCTCACATGGGGACAGACATTGGTCAGCGGGGCGGCGGCGGGACGGAGCGGCAGAAGACAGCAACCCAACGTTCTTGCGGTCACCATAAAGACTCGTTGACTACAACTAACCCCCAGCTCTCCCTTATTCTAATGCAAGGATGTCAATTAGTCAATATCACGAGGCAGAAGCCAGTTCAGCCAGACCCGCCCACTCGCACTCCCCCCCGGCTAGCGGACAGGCATGCCAGGCCAAGAACAGATCCAGACTCCGGCCCCAGCAACCCAAAACCAGCACCGTCTAAAATCTAGTAAAAGCTGTCGTAAAATAAATCATGGTCTTTACCTATACTTAAAACTTTGGAGGGTGGTATGAATCTTCGAACGAAAGTGGGAGTTTTATTCCATAGTTGGGGGCCATGGTAGGAGAAAGCTTCCCCCCTGCCTGTGACTTTTTTATTCTAGGAACTAAAGATTCCTGCCCCTGCGAACGAAGTAGACGAGTGGATTGTAAAACTCTAAGAGTTCACTCAGATAATGTGGGGCCAGGCCATGTAGAGCTTTATAGTTATAAGAAGTATTTTGTAATCAATGTGGAATTTGACTGGTAACCAGTGTAGTGACGATATAACAGGAGTGATATGATCAAATTTTCTAGTTCGAGTTAGCACTCGGGCGGCTGCATTCTGATTCTGCATTCAGTTTATTTATAGATTTACTAGAGCATCCAGTAAGTAAGGCATTACAGTAATCCAACCTTGAGGTCATAAATGCATGAACAAGTTTCTCTGCATCGTTAAAAGAGAGGATATTTCTAAGTTTAGCAATATTACGTAATTGAAATGACGCAATTCGAGTGATGCTGCTAATGCATCAAAGGAGAGATCTGAATCAAATGTGACCCCTAAAATTTTTACAGATGGACTGGGAAATACTGGACAGCCATCTAGATTTAGGATAGATGTAGCCAACCTGTCTCTCACAGCCTTGGGTCCCACTAATAGAACTTCAGTTTTATCTGAGTTAAGTAAGAGAAAATTAAATAACATCCAATCTTTTATTTCCTTTACACAGTCCTCAATTTTGTTGATTGTAAGGCTGTCAATAGGTTTGGCTGATATGTACAGCTGTGTATCATCTGCATAGCAGTGGAAACTAATGCCATGTTTACGAATAACTGAGCCTAGTGGCAGCATGTACAGAGAGAATAAAAGCAGGCCAAGCACTGACCCCTGAGGCACGCCATACTTCCCTTCTGAGAGCGTAGACCTTAGATTATTTATATGAACAAACTGGTCGGTTAAGTAGGATTTAAACCAAGAGAGTGCTAATCCCACTTACAGTATTTTCTAGTCTGTTTAGTAAAACGTCGTCAAGAAAAGAAACACATCCCTTATCTGAGGATATTAACAAGTCATTTAGTACCCTAATTAATGCTGTTTCAGTACTATGATGGGGCCTGAAGCCAGACTGAAATGTTTCATAAATATCATTCCTTTGAAGGTAACTGCAGAGCTGCTGATAGACGGCTTTTTCTAAGATTTTGGACAGAAACTGTAGATTTGAAATTGGTCTATAATTAGATATCACACAAGGGTCAAGATTGGCTTTTTTAATCAGTGGTTTGATAACGGCAGACTTAAAGGATTTGGGCACATAACCAAAGGTAAAGGATGAATTTAAAATAACTAACACTGGCTTCTCTAACACTATGTAATACTTGTTTTGAGTAGACATGTAAGGAATTGGATCTAACAATCATGTTGATGACTAGACGAGCTTGATCAGTGCGATAGTTCATATTAGTAATTGGGGTAAAAGTTCTAATCTTGATTTACGTAGAGGAACCTCTACAAAATTTAGCCTTAGTAACCTCTGACTGACGAAGGCGTATATCATTAGCCCCTACATGAATAACTATCCTAGAGAATCTGCGGTTCTCGAGTTCACTAAGACTCGTTACAATGTCCGGCACTCTGGCTCCGGGGATACAGAGAACTCTAGCTGCTGGTGTCCCTAAAGGGGTAGCAAGTTTCACGTGTCGTCACCTATGACCAGAGCTCTTTCAACAGGCTGCTCAGTGGATGTTTCACTGAGGAGGGCAAACCTGTTGGACACGTGAATAGGTAAAGAGTGGTGCTCTCGTGGACAAAGCCTTATGACTACGTCGCCGAACCGTCACCCACTTGCCCTGCTGCGAGGACTCTGCCGGGGCTCTAACTTCGCCTTTGGCATCCAGATCTGCTAAGCTAGGAGCTGAGTTAGCCTTCTCTAATGTCTGGATGCGCGCCTCTAAAACTACAATCTTCTCCTGTTTAGTCCCTATTTCCATCTATCCTTCCATCCACCCTTTTACGAAACTGTTCAATCCCAATGTGGTTCCTCTATTCCTAAAGTTTAATATGACCCCCTTGCAAACTACTGTACATTTGTCACTACTACCTTCCAACATTCTTTCCTTCCTTTCTTCCTTCCTTTTGTTCTTTCATCCATCCATCCATTCGTCCATTAACCCATCCATCATGCCAAACTGTACAATGCAGATGTTTTTCTATTCTGTTTATCACTACAACAAAATACATACTCCAATCATCCATCCATCCGTCCATCTATTCATCCATCTATTCATTAATCTATCCGTTCGTTCCAAATGCAAACTACTTTAGTTCCATCTATCCAACCATCCAGCCATCCATCCTTTAGGTAAACTAAGCTTTATAATGCAGTGTGGTTCCTTTATTCCTAAAGTTTAATATGACCCCATCCAATCTCCTGCATCAGCCTATAACGAGGAGTGGATAAGGACTGAATCATTAATCCTCCATCCTTCCTTCCATTCATTCAGCATCAGGTGTGCTACACCACTGTACAATGCAATGTGGTTCCACTACTCCATTCCATCCATCCATCCTTCCTTCCAATCGCCATTCCATCCATCCATCCATCCATCCATCCATCCATCCTTCCAACCACCATTCCATCCATCCATCCATCCATCCATCCAACCAACATTCCAATCATCCATCCATCCTTCCAACCAACAATCCAATCATTCAACTGCCCTTCCAATCACCATTCCATCCATCCTTCCAATCGCCATTCCATCCATCCATCCATTCATCCATCCATCTATCCATCCATCCATCCATCCATCCATCCTTTCTTCCAACCAACATTTAAATCATCTATCCATCCTTGCAACCACAATTTCATTCATCCATCCATCCATCCATCCATCCTACCTTCCAACCAACATTCCAATCATCCATCCATCCTTCCAACCAACAATCCAATCATTCATCTGTCCTTCCAATCACCATTCCATCCATCCTTCCTTCCAACCACCATTTCATCCATCCATCCATCCATCCATCTATCCTTCCTTCCAACCAACATTCCAATCATCCATCCATCCTTCCAACCACCATTCCATCCACGTTTGGCACAGTTAATACAGGACTATGCTTTCACTCACCTTCCACTATCGATTATTTAATTCCAGTGAAGTGTGGTGAAACATGAGTTTATATTTCCTTTTTTGTTTGTGTTTTTCCATCACCCCCGGGTCCAGCTCATTCCATCCTCCCCTAGCCCACGCACTCAATGCTGCAAAGTCTGATTTTTCTTTTACTTTTCACTTATCACCTAAGAACATTCACACAGTCTCAACTTATTCGTGTTGAGAACGCTGAAATCTTGTAGTAAGCTGCTGCTGTTTGGCTTCTGTGAGAATATAAAAGTCTCTAGCTTGGACAAATGACTATTAAACTCATTTTTATTTCTCATTCTCTGATCGAGGATTAATGATTCATCCTGCACAGTCCTCATACGCTCGTCTTTATATGCTGATGCAGGAAAGACCATAGGTTTTAATTAAAGCTCTGTATGCTTTAATTATGGGTTATGACCATAATAAATAGTGATGTGTGTGAATGTGAGCATTTAATGGAAGAGGATAGCGATAATATGACCGCTCTAAATGCATGCGATAATCATGCGAACGACAAAAACGCGTTATAAAATGGATCGTAATGCGGAGAATTAATTCGAAGTTCAATATCTAATTGAAAATTCATGAGTCAGGAAGCCATGTAAGAGTCAAAGCCATGGGCTTTTCTCCTTTGATGCAAAAATCAAAGTGCTATCTTTCATCTCTTACTCAGACCTCTGTCCTTTCTCTTCTCACTTTGGATCTAAATTGTAACAAAACCCTCTGCCGAGCCGCTGCCATTTTCATTCTGACAAAGACAGACATGAAACAGCTTTTCAAACTCAGAGGAAAAGCTATAATTCTTCCATCGGTTTCGATCGAGACACAAAGTTCCACCTGAACACTAATGGGATTTGAATGAGGGCCATGTTCCAGTCACTACAACTCACACAGCAAACATTTTGCTTGATGTGAACTCTAAGCTGACGCTTTCAGGATCAACTCAAGCTAAAGATCATACTGGAAGAAGGTTGTGTGAGATGTGACACTGCTGATAAGATAGATCTTTACATATAAAATATCTAAAATATATCTAAATAAATGTAATCCTAGCATTACCTTTGCGTAATGTTAGGATCCGTTAGTGTTCCACGGTTGCCAGGTCAGTTAATTATAAACAAGTTTTGCCAATTCACTTCGTTTTGGCTGAATTCCTGTGTGTCTGCAGGGATCTGGCAACCTTTCAGCACACCGTACCAACAGCACTTCATGTCTTTATAACAGTATTTTCATACTTACATGAAAAGGTAATGTCATTTCTGCTGGGACTGTAATCGGGGAACTAAATAATATTTTTTCTAAAAGGTGTCAGTACTTGTATAACGTAGAAACAAATCTTTATTTTGTGAAAAGAGGCCGATTTGCGAGTGTTAAGCAAAATCAACCATCATTAATGTTAACTATCATGGCTAAGTTATCTGGAAAGTTAATTAGCCACACATTCACACAGTGACCAACAATGGTCACGTTTCTGAATTCATGTTAGATTTTGTTAGAGAGAGAGAGGGGGAGAGAGAGAGAGAGAGAGAGAGAGAGAGAGCCACTACAATACACTATCAATCCATCCTTCCCTCCATCCAACATTTCAATCATCCATCCATCCTTGGAACCACCATTACATTCATCCATCCATCCATCCATCCAGTAATATCACTGCCACTACAATACACTATTAGTAATTTTGTAAAAAACAAAATCGTCACATAGAGCCATAATCTTGCTTGTTTGTGGGTGACCAAATACTTATTTTCCACCACGATTTATAATTAAATCCTACAATGTGATTTCCTGGATTTTTTTCCCTCATTTTGTCTCTGTGGCTACCGGTAATTAACTTTCCAGATACCTTAGCCATGATAGTTTTTAAAGATGCTCGAACATGTTAGGCACTTTCCCATAATAAATCATGGAAACAGACTTCTGCTTTCCAAATATGAACTCACGAAGTCAGCAGTAAACATGCCAGATCTCCCATGGTTAACAAGAGGCCCTTAGATCTGACACAACTTTGATCCATTCAGCTCGTCTGCTAACTCACTGAAGGTCAATCATCATGAAACAGACACTTGTTAATAAGATAAAATGAGGCTCTGATCCTGCTTCTATCATGAAGATGTTTGTGAACACTTCAAAAAACCGGACTCTCTAATTCCTGACAGGTTTTGGAGGAATGGAAAGTGACAGCAGCTTCCTTGATTACATCATTTCTCACTCTTAGTCAGGCTCTGAATTAGAAGTGCCAGGTCTGTTCTGATTCCATCTGCATGCTCAGTCTGATCTGGAAACAGTTTGTGTAGGAATGTATTCAAATTCTGTTACTATGTTATAAGTTTATGACTCCTGAACTATAACCATGCGATGCAGAGACAGTTCCTGCCGTGTTCTCTCATTCCTTGAATTAAGGTTTATAGGGTGGGTGTTCGGGTGACAGGGTCAGAAATGTCAAGCGTATTTAACATGCCTAAATGCTTTTGAGTTGCTGCCATGGGATTGGCTGACGTTACTGGCAGTAATGTCAACTTCAGCTTTGCTCCGCCTCAAATCCTGAACTTGGCATTTGCTACTGAATTCAGGCTCTAGAAGTCTCACCTACGAAGCTGCCGTGTAATTTCTGAGCAAACAATATTCATTAGTGCTGAGTCTCTTGTGCCTTATTCCAGCTCCGAAAATGGTGTGTGGTGTAAACACTGCATATTCCTGGTGTTGATAATACACAGATGGGTTCACCTATTTTTATCTCTTGATTAATGATGTGAGCTACTCCAGAGACTGTTTGATCTATAGCATCTACCTGAATATAATTCAAGATGAGCTGCTTTATTCCTTCATGGATTTCCTCTTTGGTTTTATTTGCTGAAGCAAACCCATGACTTTGTACTTGAAGCTTTTTGCAAATTAGATTTATTTATGTCAGGTCATTAAAAGCCAATGCTGATCTCCAGAGAAAACTCGAATATGTTTGAGTCTTCTTCTCATTGTGCCACATTCTAATGGCTACCATTCAGGTCAGACACTCTGGAAGGATCACTAAGAGGCTTGGAGTTGGTGGTGAAGATCTCAGCCAGGAACATGGAGGAGGTCAATACTGACATGGCATGAAGAGAGTGCTCCTGATTCAGCAGAATGCAAAAGAACAATCCAGATCTGCCATGCAATCTCTCAGCATCGAGTGGGCGTCACGTCCAGGGCTGGAGTTCTTATAATTGCATGCAAATGAATCATTTAAAAAAAAGAGACAGATTCTAGGCGAGGGTCAGTCGTCTGCCATCCAAAGTCCATCCATATTTATGTCCATTACATGTGCATTACATATTCATAGCCATTACTGTGATCATATATTATGTAATTATGAAAATAATTCATAATCATCATCATCATCATGCTTGGCATACTCTTCCCACATCAGTGTGATCTACTCTAGTTGCCAGGCATCATCGTTATTATTCATAGGCATAGTTTTGGGGTGGGGGGAACGTATCCCCCTCAAAGTTTGGAGTGCCCTCTCAATAATTCCCGCTCACAGCATACTTGTGATTTCATTTTTTAACATTGTGATGTGTTTTTCCCTGGCTGTTAGACTTGGCCGAAATAATAATACTAAAAATAACAACAATGAATGAGGGTTCTTAGACACCTGAGGGATCCTTGCACCCTTGCCCTTTATGCTTTGAAATTCCTCCAGATTCCTTGAATTGTTTAATGATATTATGACTGTAGAGAGAGAAATACTGTATTATGCAAATCCCTTCCAGTCTTTCTTTGAGGAACATTGTTTTTACACACTTGTTGACAAACTGGAGATCCTCTGCCCATCTTTGCTCCTCAAAGACTCCTTTTGTGGATACTGTTTTTGTATCAAATCAAGATTATAATCACCTGTTGACTTCACCTGTTTGAAATCGTGTGCATTTGTTTATTTTTTGGAATGTGTTGCAGGCCTGAAATGCAGCAATGGATGTTTATTCACAAATTAAAAAGTTGACCAGAAAAAAATTAATGAAATAAGTGGATTCATACTGTCTCCAATGAAATAAAAGTCAAAGTAAATGTAAGCACCCTGGATTTTGGACTTGGTCCTTTTCACCTTTGGTTGTCTTTTCTTTCTATTATTATTATTTTTTTTTAATATTGTCCCAACTTGCTGATTTGGGCTTGTACTATCAATGAACAATCCTATTGACTTTAGATTTACATTTCTTTCATTTAACAGACAGCCTTATCCGGAGTGACTTACTGATACAGCCTGACAATCCAAGCAATTGTGGGTTAAGGGCCTTGCTCAAGGACCAAACAGTGGCAGCTTGGCAGTGGTTGGATTTGAACCCTGGACCTTCTGGTACATAGTCCAGTACCTTAACTGCTAGGCTACCACAGTCCCTTTACTATAATTTTTAATGTATGTATAATGTATAAATAATGCAGTATATAAATGAATACTTTTATGTTAGGGATTACATTTAATGATAGATGTAATACTAATGTACGTAGGTAGGGTAATATGCCAGTTTATTCACACCGTGAGCCAGGTTTCCTTTGCACCTCGAGCCATTCCGGTTGCACCTCGATCAGACTGATTTTTATGAGTTTGGTGAAGGTGAGGCATATTCACCCTGAGATACGGACTGTAATGTAAGCAGGTTTTCAGTATCAGCGCTGGATGATGAGAGACTATTTTTATCCTCTGTTTGGTAAGAAACTCGTGGCATTACCACGTGCAACACAAGGTAGAGTCATTGTGGGTGAAGGCAGCTCTGTATCTGGAGCTCCATCATTCATAAACCCATGCATTTTTAATAAACAAAATACAAACCACAAGCTGTCCAAGCTAAATAATGAACCCTGGCCTTTCTTAAATGGAAACTTTAGCCTGCAGTCACACGCAGGAGCTCCAAGTGACCAGAATATTTAAAAGCAATCTACGTTCTTATGCAAACGTTTGGGTGCTCCGTTTTGTCTAAGAATAAGGAGAATAATAAATAAGTACAGATATGCACTGTTTAACATCTGAATTATGTTCTTTGAAACGGGTTTTTGACTGGATGTTACCATAGTCCCATAGTCTTTTTATGCTACTGGTATGTACAGTGGGCCAAAAAGTATTTAGTCAGCCATTGTGCAAGTTCTCCTGCTTAGAAAGATGAGAGAGATCTGTAATTTTCATCAGAGGTACACTTCAACTATGAGAGACAAAATGAGAAAAATAAATCCAGGAAATCACATTGTAGGATTGTATCACATTGTATTTAAAGAATTTAATTGTAAATTATGGTGGAAAATAAGTATTTGGTCAATAAATTTGGTCCAACTCGATACTTTGTACCATAACCTTTGTTGGCAATGACAGAGCTCAAACGTTTCCTATAAGTCTTCACCAGGTTGGCACACAGTGTAGCTGGTATTTTGGCCCATTCCTCCATGCAGATCTCCTCTAGAGCAGTGATGTTTTGGGGCAACATGGACTTTCAACTCCCTCCACACATTTTCTATGGGGTTGAGGCCTGGAGACTGGCTAGGCCCCTCCAGGACCTTGAAATGCTTTTTACGGAGCCACTCCTTCGTTGCCCGAGCGGTGTGTTTGGGATCATTGTCATGCTGGAAGCCCCAGCCACGTTCCACCTTCAATGCTCTCACTGATGGAAGGAGGTTTTGGCTTAAAGTCTTACGATACATGGCCCCGTTCATTCTTCCCTTAACATGGATCAGTCGTCCTGTCCCCTCTGCAGAAAAACAGCCCCAAAGCATGATGTTTTCACAGTAGGTATGGTGTTCTTGGATGCGATTCAGCATCCGTTTTCCTCCAGTTGATTTTTCTGCCAAAAGTTTCTATTTTGGTTTCTCTGACCACCATCATGATATTCTCCCAATCTCTTCTGATCATCCATATGCTCTCCTCTGCCACACTGTCAGACGTGCCTGGACATGTAACTGGCTTAAGCAGGGGGCCCGCCCTGGCACTACAGGAATCTGAGTCCCACTGCGCAAGTGTGTCCTTATGGTAGCCTTTGTTCTTTGGTCCCAGCTCTCTGCACGGTCAGTTACAGGTCCCCGGCTTTCCGTGTAGTCTGGATTTTTTGCTCACCGTTCTCATGATCATTGTGACCCCACGGGATGAGATCTTTTGCGTGGAGCTTCAGATCAAGGGAGATTACAATAGTCTTGTAATGGCTTCCCTTTTCTTACAATTCTCCCCACAGTTGATTTATTCACAACCACCCTGCTTGCCTATTGTAGAGTCACTCCTTACCAGCCTGAGTTGCAGTTCTGCAATTTTTCTTCCTGGTTTCCTTCGACAGCTCTTGTCTGGCCATGGTTTGCGTTTTGAGTCTGACTGTTTGAGGCTGTGGACAGGTGTTTTTTATACAGATAATGAGGTCAAACAGGTGCCATTAATACAGGGAACGAGTGGAGGACAGAAGAGCTTCTTAAAGAAGAAGTTACAGGTCTGTGAGAGCCAGAAATCTTGCTTGTTTGTGGGTGACAAAATACTTATTTTCAACCATGATTTACAATTAAATTCTTTAAAAATGTTTCTAAGTAGAAGAACTTGCACAATTAGTGGCTGACTAAATACTTTTTCGCCCCACTGTAGTCTCTAAACACATCAACCGAGTTGAGCTAGTCCAAATGTGAGCTAACGAATAAATGAGCATACAGCTGATAAGGTAGTTACACAGACAAAAACAAACAAATGATGGAATTCTGTCCTTTTACTCCCACCTCTGCTCGTGGATCCGCAGCGTTGATTGGCTGTTGAAGTTACCAGCTGTTTACAGCCGCAACATCCAGAGTTAAAAGGCTGATTTTTTTCCTATTATAATTCATTATGATTTTGAAGACCTCGGACGTTAAAGAGAACAGAAGTTAAAAGCGTATACTTGTACATTTACAAATTTCTCGTATTAATCGTTGAATGAACGCTGGACTGTTGGACCTTGGCCAGCAGGTGGCATGAGATATTTCTTTTCAGGGTATCGCTAATCAGCATCCCAGACTTTTCCAGGCAGGTTTGTGCAATAGAATAGTTTCTGACACTAAGCATAATCGTGTTGTTCTTTCCTCCTGGTGTACTGAGGTGCACTGAACATTCAGCTCCCATACAGAGTGGGTGAGTGTCAGCATGAAAGAGCTCTCAGAAACCCTGGGTGGTAGAGTGACATCCCAATTTACATTTCTTCTCTCTCTCTCCCTCTCTTTGAATCTCTCTCTCTCCCTCTCTGGTGTGAAATATTCATTGAGAATTTAGGATGTGTAACAACGTGCTTCAGCTGGTGAGTTTGGGCTGAAACTTTCACAATGTGGAAGAAGATTTAGTTTCTAGAATACAAAGTGTTATGCATGCATAAAAGATCGGCCCTTATGCTCAGTCCCAGATACAATGACGTTCACCCAGAGCAAGTCTGCTTGGTTTAGTACTTCTACATTGATGTATTTAGCAGACAGACTTATTCAGCCTGACTTCCAATTGAGCTCAGTATGTAGAGGTTAAGAGCCTTGCTCGAGAGTCCAACAGAGGCAAATTGGTTGAAACCAAAGTTTAAACTCACAGTCTTAGAAATTTTGTAGTACAAAGCCTTAACCAGTGATTCACCACTGAAGCAGTTGTAAATGTGTGTTTGCTTGGAAGGCGTGTCCTCTGTTGTTTACTTGTTATCTGCTTTAATGGATAGAAAATCTATTTACAAATCCTCCACACATCTCTTCTGGACTCATGAAGTCTCAGGACACCATGAGATTTGTTGTTTTAGCAGTGCTACAATGACCATATGTAACATATTGTTGGTGATTGGATTCCAAAATTTTAAACTTCGATTTGACTTCATAATCCTCTTTTTTACTGATCTTCATTTCATTCTTTGTGAGCTTTAGCATATCTTAGCCTTTTCACCCTGTTCTTCTTCTGAAAAAGTTTCTTGACTACTATCCTTCCAAAAAGACCATTCCTGATCAAGCGTCTTCAGATTGTAGAAAGGACGACTTCATTTAATCACCTTCATTTAAAAACTGCATTTTGTGTTTACTTGTGTTGCCTTTGACTCATTTAAATTGGTTCAATGTTCTGAAACACTTAAGTGCGACAAACATGCAAAAAAATAGGAAATCAGGAAGGAAGCAAACTCTTTTTCACACCACTGTATATAAACCAGAAGTTTCCTGCTACTGCTGGGCCCTTGAGCAAGGCCTCTAAGTTACAATTGCTTGAATGTACTTTGTAAGACTGTATCTGAACAAGTCGATCTGAGTAAGAGCACCTGCTAAATTACTAAACATAAATGCTAAGATGATTTACGAGTGGTTTGATGAACAGCAAAATGAAGTCTTTAATGGCCTCGTCCATCACCAGATTCAAACGTCAACCAATTTGTATGGGAAAATACTAAAGTGCATCTCAATGCCTAACAGAATGGTCCAATATCCCACTGCAAATCATTCAGGACTCTATTGATCAGTAACTCAGCCAGTAAGTAATTTACCCTTAACAACTGACAGCCTTTGCCGAGCTCGTCTCTGACAGGTCAATATAGGGAAACGTAAACCTGCTAATCAAGTTAATTAATTAGGAAAATTATCCAAATAACCACAATCAGAGGTCATGTAGAACAATTCACACTTTATTAACCTCCTGTTCACTCCTGAAAAATTGATGTTTCATTAACCAGGGCTGTCTAATTGCATATTATAGCAATATACTTGTTGTAGAATTGGCATATCCTGTTGGGTGCCATGGCAACACAGTGGTTAACGCTGTCGCCTCATAGCTTCAGAAATGTGGGTTTGAGCAACACACATATATAGGCAAAAGTTTGTGGACACCCCTTCTAATTATTGAGCTCTGTTATTTCAGCACTGGCTTGTAGCATATTCATAATATAAAGCGGACATTTCTGGAGTCTCCCTAGGCAAACAGTGGCAGTAGAATGGGTTGTACTGATAACATAGAGACTCTAAATGACATATTGTTTGATTTTCATTTCCTGTTCCCTTTAAACAGTCAAACAGAGAATTTGTTGGCAACTTTGGTTGAGAACTTGCACAGAACATTGACCTCAACTCCACCAGACACCTTGAAGATGTACTAGAAATGCAAAAAGTGAGCCAGGGCTTATCGTCTAACATTGACTTCTTTAGATCTCTTTTAGGGGGTCTGTAGACTCTACAAACAACAGTGCATTATTAGTTAAAATAGTCAAGAGATCTGGGTTATTCTCTTTTATTCAACTGCGCTATCTGTCTCTGTCTTCACAGTGTAATTCGATGCACTAGGACCTGGGGGAGGCACTGCTGCCCCAAAACATCCTTAAAACCTGAACCAAGCTTTACTAAAATACACAACTCTCAATGTGTGAAGGACGCGGTGTCTGTGTGAGTGGATGTTCCTGAAGGTGAGTGTAATTTTAACCCAAAAATGTAGACAATATGTTATTTGAATGTCTGTTGCCAGCATGGATTAATCACAATGAAACATCCCTGACACCCCTGCTGCCTAAGATCAGAACCCGATCTCACAGTCATGTTCCAAAACCTAGTAAAGTGCCCTTTTAGAAGAACAAAGGTTGTTTTAACAGTAAAATGTGGGGACATAGTCCAAACTGATTGCAGTTTTCTGGGTGTCCACAAACTTTTGTCTACATAGTGTATGGTGTTAGCAAATGTACATCATTGAGACACCTGTTAAAAAGGACATTTTAAAATATATAAATAACTGTTCCTTATAGCTTATTGTGTATCCATGTTCAAATAAAAAGGAATAAAGTAATGTGACTGGAAACCGAGACTGAGTAATGCTAAATCAGGCATGGCCAGGATAATTAGAAGGCCACCTGTCAGATTTGTCAGATCGCCAGTGGCTTCCTCAGGCGCCACCACAGGGAGGCGGAGGTGTGCTACGCAGTCTAAAAGGGTGGATGCTTGGACTACATTCACACACAGTACATAAGACATACATAAGACACGGCGTGGGCATGTGGTCTTAACAAGAATCACTTATGGATATGCACCAAAATCAAAATTTGTGGCCAAAACTGAAACCAAGACAATTTCAAAGAGCACCTGGTTATGATCTGATCGAGTCATCAAAAACGTCATTGTTCGGTATAAATTATTCTGTCTTTTCACTTATTACCGAAATTAGTTGGCCGAAAATTGCAAAACAAAGCACTTTTGGTATTCAGTTGCCGAATATTTGTTGCATCCCTACTTAAGAAGGCAGAGCAGGTGCAGTGCCATTAAATATGTGATAGATATGTTAAATGTAAACCTGTGAAAATCTGTCCGGAAAGGAGTTTAATCCAATCACAGAAACATGCCACAAGAAGACATAAAAGCAGTTCCCCTGCTGCCTTATAAAAAAGCTCTCAGAGGACTATATCCTAGTAAAAGACTGGGTGATTTTGTGAATATGGTTTCACAGATGTTGTATCTGCACAAGGCTCTGATATAAATGACTCAGACACTGACCTTGTGCTCCTGATCCTTCGCATCGTTTCATTTTTGTAATCTGGCCCTGGGCTAGACCAGATTTTATGCTATTGATTTTGCTAAATAAAAAGGTACGACATGGATCAGTTTGAGTTTGTAGGGAGATCACACAACGCTTAGGGAGGAAGAGGCAGCAGAGTAAGCAGAGTTATCACTCAGTTATGAAAGGCTGCGCAACACTGGTAAGTGGTCATTGTGTAAGTGAGATAACATCCTGCAAAGTGTCCTGCTATCTGCGACACCAGACTGGCAGAGGAAACACATTACATTGTTCTTTTGCTTCTGTAGTGTCCGTTATTTTCTGATATGGAGACTGTTCCCTGGGTGTTATCTCCTACACAGACTATATTTATGGCAGCTCAGAAGCATTACGCTCCAGACAATAGAAGGGCTAAGCGTCTAGAGTGGGTGGACATGGAGGCAACTGGTCATAACCTTATTGTGTCAGAATGACAAACATGAGTAATCGCTAGAGTTTCATTACATCTGGTCACTCTTAGGTCAAAACGATGTCAACATATGCACTCAAATATAAAGCAACATATTCACTGAGCTACACAAACCATGTTTAGTGTTCCACCCATCCATTCATCCATCCATTATCCCACCCATCATTTCATCGTCCATCCATCCATCCACCCATCCATCATATATCAGTTGTGAAACAGCTCTGATAATTAACTCTTTGATAAGAGACTCCATAGTAATAGCAGGCAAAGTTTCAAAGGAAAACATCTCAAAAGTCATAGTAGTTTATGTTAAAAATGGACAAACACTATCCACAGATGCTGAGGAACAATGGTTCTAGTTGCAAGCTGGAAACGTCACTGGATAGTCGCTAAACCGAATAGCAACTATCCAGTGACCTCACCTATATTGGAGTGTACCATTTGGATGGAGGTGAAGGAGGATGGGCAGGTTGTGGTCTACAATTGGCTTTTCTAATTCCTCCTCCGGCATTGTGACAATAGCATTTTTGGCTTTCTCCAGACGAGCTCCTTCCTCTGTGGAGCCTTTCTCTCCCCCCTGAACCTGTCAAGAATGGCATTTTGTCTGTCTTGAGGCCTCTAGCTTGTAAACAAGGACTTAAGCAGGTTAGTGCATGAATTTATGCAGCCACTGTTCACTGATTAAGCATTTTCTCTGAATATTCCTGTACTACCTCCATGCGTTTGATGCCACCAACCCCTCTCCCTCCGTAGTAGGATGCATCCATTGTGGGCCACTCCTTCTTCTGCAGTGGATCCTCCTCTGACTCCTGTGCAACACTGTTCCAAAACTGAATGCACACCTACGACCCAGCCTCAACAAACACTGTACATTATGAGCACCACAAAACTGAAACGCATGGCAGTTCTGCTATTTATGAAGTTTCTGTATCATAATCAGCTGAAAAAATGGTGTAGTGTTGTAGTCAAAACCATTAAAGCCAAGACCAAGGCTTTTAGTAGTCGAGTCCAAATCAAGACTGAGATAAGACCGAGCTGAGATAAAAACTTTTTTCATCATACAAGAACAAAACTGTACATACTGAACAAAACACTGTACATTCACTATCATTTATTATATATATTATATATATCATTATCTGTATTGTAAAATACAACATTAAACAATATATAGCCTAAAATTATCATTAATTATTGTTATGTTACAGTGTTAGTCACCATAAGGTTTGGAAATAAATGATAGTGATGATTCTGTTTCCTTCTTCTCTCAAACTTAATCAGAATCACCACATGAAGTCACCCAACTATAAAAAACAAACATCCACTCTATCCATTCATATTATTAAATGTGAAAACATCATAATAATAATTCCAGATTTTGTGGACATAATAAAGTAAGCGGACCAAAATGCACACTTGCAAAGGACTGATTTATTCTGGTTGAATGGATTATTGATATTTAATAACGATAGAAAAATTTCAGTTCATAATTAACGTTACCTCAGACAGAGGCATTGGACTGGCATTGGAGATCGAGTCCAAATGAGGTTGAGACTGAGACGAGACCAAGAACACTCATTTATGACCAGTCTTGAGACCGAGACCAGACTCTAGTGTGAAGTACACAACCAGAACCACTGAGCAATTTGAGAATTGATTCCCATTGAATTCCCATATCTGAAAGAATTTACATTAATAGGAAGCTAAAGCAAGACCAACTGTTAGGTATGGTGGAGGATTTGAGGGCGTTTGCATACTCTTAAAAATCCGATCATAATCAGATTTTTGCAGTTATCTGAGTGGTCACGTAAACAGCATAGCCCAATCTAAAAATCATATTACGAAATCTGATAAAGAGAGCTGAATTTTACCTCAGTAATCGGATTTCTCAGTGCACATATACCCTTACACTGATTTCAAGCAGCTATCGGAAACAAACACGGTTGCCAGGACCTCTTATTCTAAGAAACGTTGCTTCTTTTGGCCTTTTTTTCCATAGACCTGATTGCTTATTTCTCTCATGGGATCTGGCAACCCCGAAATTAAACACAGCATTCACAAAAGACTATTGGGGAAACTCTGAACTGCAGTATGCTTGAGGAATGAAGAATTTCATTTTATAATTATTAAAGTTTGAAGTTTATTTCACATCTCTCTGTGAGATTATTGGCTGGTTGCAAAGTAGAAATCCGATTATCGCCCGAGTCAGGTAAACCCAGAGCTTTCCCATTATCTGATTACTGAAGTGTATGTAACCCTTTACCTTTATGTCATTTAGTAGACGCCCTTATCCAGAGTGACTTACAGTTGATAGTCTTACAATCCAAGCAGTTGTGGGTTAAGGACATTGATCAAGGACCCAGCAGAGGCAGCTTGGCAGAGGTGGGATAAACGCTGATTGGATGAATCACAAAATCTGCTTTTATAGGGTTTTCTTCAGCTATTGGATTTTTAAGCGCATGTAAACGCACCCACTGTTTGTGGAAAGATGGGAAACTTTTGTACATTTGACCTCATTTGTATTCTCAGAACATTTCCACAAAGTTGGGACGTTAGGAATTTAAAGATCCATTTGTTCTGTGATGTAAATCACTGTTGGATGGACATAATGCACACATCAGACGAGTAAAAAGAGATCGGATCAATCCGACCATAATTCTGATGCTCAGCCATGCAAAACTCATTCAGTCTGCAGTGCCAATTATCTCACCATTCACACCTTCCTCAGACAGCGACCCAATCACCCACTTAGAAAAGCTGAGTGTGTGTGAGTGTGTGTGTGTGTGTGTATGGACTGAGTGATGTAGATGTTCTTGTGGGGTATAAGGTAACAGTGGATCCTATAGAACTGGCTGCTGATATATTCAAGTATTTTTTCCATTATATGTCTTTTTTGTCACATTATTCATAAAGGGGTCTTTCATGTATGAAAGGCTGCAATCTGGTAAATTGTGTTAAGCAGTGTGTGTGTGTGTGTGTGTGTGTGTGTGTGTGTGTGTGTGTGTGTGTGTGTGTGTGTGTGTGTGCGTGCACTATTTCTGTGGATGCTTCATTTATTATAGTGCAGAAAACTCAGATTCTTATACTGCTCTCCTCCCATCTCACCCCCTAATCAAGCATTTTAAAGTCCCTGGCATGTCGTGTCTCTCTGGCTGGCTTCCTCTGGGTGATGCCATCTGCAAAAATAGTCTGACTCAACAATTTTGGGTTTATCCTGCAATATGCTGCAATGTTCATAACTGAATGTAACTCCCCGGTGTTTTTTTATTGTTGATGCTCGGTCAGTAAAATCAGTCGTGCCAGTTTGTTCAGCCTGGTTCTCTGTGGTATGGTGTGCAGGGCTGTGATGCCACACTGCTGCAATGTTTGGATTATTAATGACAACTTGTCCCTTTTAATGAAAGTATGAGTATGTTTTGGCACTTTCCAATATGGAAACCAATACAAGTCGCTTATTGATTGTTAATCAACCAGGATATCAAACTATTAACTTATTAATGATTAGTATGATGCAACTCTACAACTAATCATCACATTTGTGATGGAGAGTCATAAAAGTGAGCAGAAACGGGGCATCATCCAGACAGTTTCATTTATTGAACAGAAAACTACAGAAAATGTAAGAAGTCAAAGACCCTTGGCCAAGGTGCACATTTCAGGCCAATCTAGCAGCACCTGTGTGGAGTCTCCATGTTCTCCCTGTGTCTCTGTGGGTTTACTCCAGGTACTCCGGTTTCCTCCCACAGTCCAAAGACATGCTTTACATTAAGTGATGCTAAAGTGGCCTTACTGTGTGAGCGTATATTTTACGACGTGTGCCCTATGATGTCTAGGGTTGTTCCTGCGTTGTGCCCAGAGTCACCAGCTTGGCACTGGCTCCCCTGTGACATCGTCCAGGACTGACAATGAATGAATGTTATGACCTCAGTCATTAAAGTGAACAAATGTTGATCGAATGGTTGTTAAATGGTGCATACCTGTATTTGTGTGTTTTGGAAGAAAAGAGAAAAACAAAAAGCTCGCAGTGGGGACTGAAGGAGAGAAAACAAAAAAAAAAGAAAGGTCCGCCCTCACATCTTAGAGTTTATTTGAATATTAACTTCATTCATTTATTCATTCATTCATTTTCTTATCCGCTTAATCCTGGACAGGGTCATGGGAGAGCCGGTGCCTACCTTGTGGAATCAAATGCAACCTTATACAGGATGCCAGTCCATCGTAGGGCACACACACTCACACACTAAGGCCACTTTAGTGCAATAAATTAACCTAAAGCATGTCTTTGGACTGTGGGAGGAAACCGGAGTACCTGGAGTAAACCCATGTGAACATGGGGAGGACACACGGACTCGACGCAGAAAGGACACAGGACCTTCTCGTTGTGAGGTGTCAGTGCTACCTCGCCGAGCCACCATGCCACCCTTATTTGACTACTGTGAGTTGAATAAAATGAATTTGTATTCACTGTCACATTCTTCAGTTTGTGAAGGAAAGAAATCCATTCATTTTCCATGCTGTTCCTCGCCCTATATTATGAACCTCCAAAAAATAACTGGCACCAGTTCAAAAAGCATCTCCATCTGGGACCGTGTGGCCTAGTTCCTTAATTAAGAAGAGAACGAGTAGCTGAGATGGTCAACGTCATGGCAGGACGTCGGTTCCACCATGCCAGTGCTTCTTCTGCTAAATGCTGTAAATGTTAAATGTGCATGCTAATGATTGCACACCTGCCATTTTTTTGCAGTGCAACCCCGTGCATTATTTCTGAGAAACGACTTTTAAACGAACGATAAATGATGTCAGCTGGCTGGAGGAATCAAGAGTTTTTCAGAGTGTGACATTGTTTCACATGCATCGTCAAAACAGTGCCTGAAGCTGCACTGATTACTTCTTTATCACTTCAGGGATCCAAACAGCTGCTCGAATTTACAATCTCAGCCAGACAACACTGCCGCAAACACTTTCCCATGGACTACGAGCTGTGGTTTTCACAGCATGTACTTCCATCTCTAATAATGACCAACAAAAGGAATAGACAATAATGAGGACGGGGCTGTGGACAGCCACGGGGGACGATTGAAATTAATTTGCTTACAAAACGAGGCCATATTCCAGAAACATATAAAGTGTCACGTCTGTCTTACGTGTTCGGTAAGCACGATGATCTCATATTATATAAGAGGTATTAGAGAACATTGTTTACTGAACTAAAATACGTAAAAGAGCATCACATGCCATACAAACAAAACCCTAATGTGTCTAATATTCAACTAAAAAATCCTTCTGTGTAAGTTCTGTGTAAGACTGTTGACCAAAGACATCATCTATTCAGGCAACTGTAATGTAACTATAGTGTATTTTTACAAGAAAACTGTGTGCAAATGATACGTACAGGTAGTGTGGGGACAAACAAAGGAGTACTACTCACGGTAGAACAGGTACATACATGAACACCATTTAGAGCTTGTTACAAATAAGCCTTCCACACAAACACGGAGAACTTACAAAAAGTCACTAAACACCTCAACCGAGTTAGTCCAAACGTGAGCTAACTGGCAAACGTGGTGAGGTAGTTACCCCCACACACGAATGAACAACTCTCGATCTTAAACTCTAATTCATGCCTCTGCTCGTGACTGCATTGACTGGCTGTTTACATTTGCAACATCTGGAGTTAAAAGACAGATTTTCATTTCCGGTTATCATTCACATCTTATCCACTTGATCCTGATCGCGGGGGAGCTGGTGCCTAGCCGTCGGCATAGGGTGCAAGGCAGGAACAACTCTAGACAGAGCACCATACACACATTCGGGGCATTTTAGAGACACCAATTAATGTAACGCTGTGAGGCGATGGTGTTACCCACCGAGCCACCATGCTGCCCATTTCTGTTGTAATTTATTATAGTTTTTAAGACCTTAAAGCGAACATATGTTGAACAGATTGTTAAATGGCGTTTACCTGTACAGCATTTAGCCAGAGCAACTTGAAATAAGTATTTGAAAGCCACGATCAAGAACTAAACAGTGGCAGCTTGGACAAGCTGAGATTTGAACTCACAAACTTTTAATTGATAGTCCAACTCCTTCCCTAGTGAACCATCACCAAAAATCAAATGTCTTTGTTTGAGCTGTGGGTCTAAAAATGAGAGATAATTTTAGAGGAGGAAAAAATTTTGTTGGCCTATTGTTGGTAATTTTTCCATAAGGAACAGAACTTAATCTCAAGCAACTATGCAATCAAAAGTCTAATTTCCTGTTCTGGAAATGAACGTTTTTTTCAAGTGGACTCAATCCCTCTTGGTTGTGTGCAGCCAGCAAGTTATGTTTATGTATGTTTAGATTCCATCATGCACATTTATATTTTGGTTCTAGAGTGTGTATGCTTGTAAATGAAGACGGTGTTGTGTATTTCCTGGAGGGAATGATATGTGTTAGTTTAGACTTCGGATGCTGTGTAGATGGTAGCGTTCCACTTGTGTTTTCTGTGGTATCTCTAGCGCATTTAGGTATCGTTTGCACAGTTTTCTTTTGAAATTACCCTTTATAATCCATTACAGTAGCATAAAAAGGCTATGGTAGGGTCCGGATAATGTCCATTTTGATCAACGACCTGTTTATAATATGGGGTGGTCTGCTGTTCATAAAGATGTGTTTTTCTACTCTGATATATGTGCAGCACTTGGTGTGTCTCAGAGGAAGTACATACTGTACTAGCCTCACTTCACCCCCCCAAGGAAGGTGGCTATTGTGCAAATAATAAAGGTGTGATGTATAATAATACACAGTGCTGATTGGAAATGAATTCCATCCCAGCAGAGCTGAAATGATGACCTATAAAGACTGGGATTCCACTCAGCAGTGGACTCAAGAGAAAGGTCAGGCTGACTTGAGCGATAAATAAAACACCACCTGGGCCGGCGGTACAATTTCCACAATTTCTCTGATCCTCTCTGGCTTTAACACACACAACAACTTCGTGTGACTGATCTGGGTTCCTGCAATCGGCTGCTTCATTAGCTATTGTCAGACAGACTCCGGGTTATTTTCCTCTCGTTGCCTGTCAGCGATATCGTCGCTGTTATAAAAACCTATAGCGCTCGCACCGTCTTCCTGCGGCAAATGAGCCACGTTAGAGCGAATATGTGTGTGAATGTTGATAATAAAACATGCTGAGGAGAACTGTCAGGTGTGGAGCTGGTGGCACGCTGATAATTATGTCCCTCGGCTCTTAAGCTCTTTATTAATACTTATCACTGCATAGTGCCTCTAAATAGTGCAGTCGCAATATGATGATAAGTCAATAGCCCCGGGTCAATAGCCTCAGGTCGATAACCCCTTTGCTGGGTAAGACTGGCCATGATTTAATGTTCACTGGTTTTATGTGGGGATTCATCGCTCACATAATGCTCTGCAGGCACTTTGGGCTTTGATATGGCGTGTGCATTGCGAGCACGAGCTTTGACAAAACACTGAAGAGCGCCTCAAAGTGACCCTCCAGATGATAAAATCAGAGAGAAAGTGCAGCCCTCAAATCCGCAGTCAGGATAATCAGATCAGTATCCCCAGATGCAACAAAGTAATACACGGACGGAGAAGGATGCGTTCGCCGAGTAGGTTTATTTCGCTAATGCAATATTCATGGCCGTCATTCGAAGCAGTCCAGGAGCTGGCGGCGGAACGCCGGGCAAAGCCGCTCTCACAAATAAAAGCACAGACAGGCAAACGAATGGAACTGACTACAAAAACCCGAGGAGCTGGAGAAGGAACTATAGCGCTGATAAACATCATGGAACTGCTAGTAAACAGCTTTTGAGACTAGTAACGAACTAAACTTACTACAGTGAGGCAAAAAAGTATTTAGACAGCCACTGATTGTGCAAGTTCTCCTACTTAGAAAGATGAGAGGGGTCTGTAATTTTCATCATAGGTACACTTCAACTATGAGAGACAAAATCACATTGTAAGATTTAAAAATAATTTAATTTGGTATTTTGGCCCATTACTTGTCCTTTATACAGATAACGAGGTCAAACAGGTGCCATTAATACAGGTAACGAGTGGAGGACATAAGAGCTTCTTAATGTAGAAGTTACAGGTCTGTGAGAGCCAGAAGTCTTGCTTGTTTGTGAGTGACCAAATACTTATTTTCCACTATGACTTACAATTAAATTCTACCACCATCAACTTTGTTTGCAGTGGTGTTGTGAACAAGAAACCTGGACTGATATGGACTGGAACCTTAACATCTTTAGCTATGAATCCAGGTTCTGTTTGGGATCAGGCGACAATCGGGTTCGAGTATGGAGGGCTCGTGGTGAGCGCTTCAATCCTGCCTCTGCTGTGCAGCCACACACTGCTCCAGCTGGTGTGACGATCTGGGGAGCCATAGCATACAACAGTCAGTCAGTCCTAGTAATGATATGAGGGACACTAACAACTCAGTGATATGTGCAGGACATCCTGTGGTCACGTGTTTCTTCTCGTGACAGGGCTTCCAACTGCCATTTTTCAGAAGGGTAATACTCGCCCACACATAGCAAGAGTTTCCAAAGAATGTCTCCGCCAGATTGTAACACTTTCTTGTCCTACCCGGTTGCCAGATTTATCGCCAATTGAGCATTTATGGGACCAGCTGGGACAGCAGATTCACCAAACAATGATTGTGCAGGATCTACAGTCCCAGCTGCAACAGGATACCACAGAGAACCTGTATGCCTCCACACCCAACTGCATCTCATCTCATATCCAGTCTAGAGATGGCTCAACAGGGTAACTAGAGCCTCCTTTTAATTGTACAGTTTTCTCAATAAACTTATCCTTTCACTCTAACATTGTAATCACTTACTTATATCTTTATTACACTCACACATACATTTTCATTCAATTCCAACAGTTCCTTTTTGGTGCTATATTTTGTTTTTAATGAGTGGAGTTTAATGCTAGTCAGCTTATACATCACGAGTCATTCCATTATGCAGTAAGGAGAGCACTTATCCTGAGCTAACTAACTAAATTTAATTTAGAAATTCCAGACCGAAGCACCAAATCAGGTAATTTGCCTCTAAGCCATTCTGCTTTTGCTCAGCCCACCCTCTTGAATACTGTATTGTAATGAAACACAGGAGCAGACAATATACATGAACATATATGCATGTAGATGAAAGATGGAAAAGTTAAAGATCACCAGTTCCACTAAGGCATGGACTGAATAATTCATGGAGCTACTAAAGAGAGCTTTGGGCAATAAACAATATAACATCGAAATAAAAAAAGTGTGATGTAAGTAAAACCGCCTCGTGGGCGTTGTCTGTGTATCGTGATAAAGCCAGCCGTTTTAACTGCAGGAATATCATTTAAAAATTCAGTGAGGTTTTAGCAAAATATGCTTTTCTTGCTGCCTAACTACACACTTTAGTTCTTTTTTTGTGAAAAACAAGGCTGAGCGACAGAGCATGGGTTACAGAGATATAAGAAACTTTATTATTATTATTATAATTATTATTATTATTATTATTCCATACATCTCATTATATACTCATTAAAATAAACTTAACTGAGGGTTTGTGGTCATTCTATTAAATGCTTTTGCCTCAATGGAACTTGGTTTGCCTGTGCAATGCAATACAGCAGCTTCTCCTTATCACCAGAAGGGTCTGTGATTCCTTCAGCTATGATGGACATGCCATGGAGCCATGCAGATATAAAATAAGCCGTGTGTGGTTCAAAGGCTAGATCTCATGCTGAGGAGATTTTAGGGAGACACAGCCTCCTGCTGTAAGGGGTGATAAAGCTCTGGCATGACGGGACCTCCACGGAGCTTCTGGTAATGCCTGGGTGTTTAAACTAGACACCAAGTCATGGCATTTCATAATTCCTCTCCCACATCAGAATCTGCAGACAGACAGCTGTGATGGCAGGTTTTCAGGAGCCTTGACGATCTCAGACGTTAATGTCAAACCTAACGTGATATGCATCTTTTTAAACGTGTCATAACACTGCATGAGATAAGTAACATGGCGATCAGGCTGTCACCACATTTGATGTTTTATGCATTAAAAGACTTGGACACCTATGGAATCAGATGCAAACCATACATTATATAGTA
Source organism: Ancistrus triradiatus (assembly GCA_025084515.1). NCBI lineage: Eukaryota > Metazoa > Chordata > Actinopteri > Siluriformes > Loricariidae > Ancistrus > Ancistrus triradiatus. Next base: position 355,889 of record JAJAGP010000291.1, read on the forward strand.
CTGTTTGTACAGTTTAAAAGTCTTAGACAACCATTAGATTAGATATACCATTCTTTTAGCATTAGATTAGATTACATATATATATAGCAAAAAGTAACCATTGTTTCGGAATTGGAAGATGATGAAAAGGCTAAGATATACTAAAGCTCACAACGATGGGAATGATCAGTAGAAAAAAGGATTATGGAGTGACAAATCCAAGTTTTTTGGTCCAATCATTGACGATAACTTATATATGGTCTACGCCAAAAGCAGTATCCACAAAATGCTGAGTCTTTCAAGAGCAAAGATGAGCAGTGGATCTCCAGTTTGTCTACAGATCCATGAGAAAAATATTGGAATGTTTAAAACAATGTTCCTCAAAGAAAAATTGGAAGAAATTTGCAAATTTCAGTCCTAACCTTTTTTGTTTTGCATTGTCTTGGTGAGAAATGCATGGTCCCTGGAAAAGATGTCAGATGAAGGCAGCTTATGTTACTCTAAGATCTCAGTGTACTTGTAACGGCGGGAGGCGGATGGGAAGCAGGAGACGAACGCAGGCATACAACTAAGGAAGCTTTATTGAAAACAAGGTGAACAAAAGGGAGACACAGTGAACGGAAAAGGCGAGGACTGAAAACGGGTGGATAACATAAACTAGGCCGAAGCCGAAAACGGGCGTGAAACAAAAACCAAAACGGGTAGGAAACATAAGATACACAGGAGGGCGCAAAACGGGTGCAAACTAAGCAAAACAAGGAAGTAAGTTAAACGGCACGATACCTAGGTAGAACGCGGCGCGTAGGGACGCGATAGGCGGCGAGGCGCGCAGGGACGCGGTGATGAGCGGAGCGGCGCGGAGGAACGCGACGAAGAGCGGTGCGGTGCGGCGCGGCGAGATGCGACGGACCTGACGTACAAATGATGAACCGCGAGGTGGGTCTCTCACGGTTGTGCCTTTATAGGTCGTCCCACGGCTGAACGCAATCACGATGATCGCCGTGGGACTTCCTGATAGGTCCTTGTGCCGGTGCGCGCTACCGCGGCGTGTGACAGAGCCCCCCCCCCAAGGAGTCCGAGTCGGAGCTAGGACTCCCAGAAGATCCCCCCAAGAGCAGGCCCATCTCAGGCGGTCTCCTTGCTGGGCGGACCCCAGGAGGGGACCGCCAACCGTCGGGCGGCAGGCGCGCAGAGGCACCGATGAGGCGACGCTTGAGAGCGGCAGCAACAAGGCGACGCTTGAGAGCGGCAGCGACGACTGGAGGTTGCTGGAGAGCGGAGTCGACGACGTGAGGCGGCAGGGTGGAGTCGACGACGTGAGGCAGGAGAGCGGAGTCGACGACGTGATGCTGCAAAACGGAGCCGACGACGTGTGGCTGCAGAACGGAGTCGACGACCGGAGGCAGGAGAGCGGGGCCGTGGACGAGCCGCTGGAGAGCGGAGTCGTGGATGACGTGAGGCTGACGAGCGGAGTCGTGGACGACGTGAGGCTGACGAGCGGAGTCGTGGACGACGTGAGGCTGACGAGCGGAGTCGTGGACGACGAGAGGCTGATGAGCGGAGTCGTGGACGACGAGAGGCTGACGAGCGGAGTCGTGGACGACGAGAGGCCGACGAGCGGAGTCGTGGACAACCAGAGGCTGCAGAGCAGAGTCCACGACGAGAGGCTGCAGAGCAGAGTCGACGACGAGAGGCTGCAGAGCAGAGTCGACGACGAGAGGCTGCAAAGCAGAGCCGACGATGAGAGACAGACAATCGGAGCCGACGACGAGAAGCTGCAGAGCGGAGCCGTCGACGTGAGGCTGCAGAGCGGGGTCGACGACGTGAGGCTGCAGAGCGGAGTCGACGACGTGAGGCTGCAGAGCGGGGTCGACGACAGAGCAATTTTTCATGCTTGAGAAGAGATTAGTCAGAGTCACTTAGAGAGTCATTCAAAATCAATGATTCCTTGGCCAATTTCCCATATCTTACCCATGTCTAATCCACATCTTCTCCCAAAACCAGTTTTTCATCCAAAGATATCTTTGACACGATTAGTAACAATGAATTACTGATTTATCGGTGAGTGAAACTTTAAGTAATTAAACTTTTTTGGTGAGTTAAATTAATACAAACTCACACTTTGATTGCAAATAGGAATGTCCTATAGACTACAGCTACAGTAAGAATCATTTCACAGTCATTCAAAATGAACGATTCCTTGGCCAGTTTCTCTTTAATGATACAGAGATCTGAGTTAAAAAAATGAACAATTCATTGATTCATTTTCCCGCTTATCTAGTGTACAATGCTGAATTATTTGCTGACCTGTACTGAGCCGAGTAGCAGCTGAGTCACTTACATGATTTGATTCATCTGAACTTCCAAGTGAAACTGATTGACCACTAAGTATCTAGAAATATTAAGGCTAGTAAGATTATTTTATTCAAACATTTAGAGTAGAGATTTATCCAGAGTGACTTGCAATGGTGGGTTAATGACCTTGCTTAAGGACCCAACAGTGTCAGTTTCACACAGGTGGGATTTGAACCCCTGACCCTATTGTACACAGCCCAGTATTTTAAACTGCTGTGCCACCACTGTTCCAGCACAAATCCAGGAATGTTTTCCAAAAAATCATGTTCAAGGTATATGTAATGAAAGTGTCTCTGGAGCAACACGTTAGGTGTTGATTTATCTACTGACCTCTTCTGACTCAGAAATCCAATCAATGGTCATTGTGACTGGAGCTCATTCATCCTCCATTTTGTCTGTCACAGGGCCCGCTGTTGGAGAAGATTCGATTTAGATGAATTTTGATCCCAGAGACACACATTATCCAGCTTTGCGATGTGTAATCTCGTTTGGTGCAGGATAAAGACACAATAACAAGCTTTCTCCCTTGCTGTGCCTGAATGCTGCAAAAAAAATAAAGACAATATAACACATGGCCAAAAATATGTAGACACCCCTTCTAAAAAGTAGAAACAACCCATAAAATAGTGAAAACTTTTCAGATGTATTATTTTCTTGAAACTAAAAGCAACAACCCTGTTTTAAGAAAAGGAATATGTGTTTTGTATTCCGTTCACCAACATACTCATCAAACACTAGCATTATAGTGAACTATACTAGATGGTATAAAAAGGTATACCATCGAGGTGAACAAGGTATCAAGCTAGCTTTGTAGTAAAAATAACTAGCATTATCATTAACAACTCTGCAAACTAGCATTGCAGAAAACAAACTAGTCTCTGTGCTATTAAACAAAATAACCACAAACTGGCATTATAGTTAAAACACAAGCTTCCAATTAGTATTTTAGTAAACAAACTAATGACAAATTTGCTAGTAGCAGGCTAATGTTTAACCTTTAACATGTCATGTAGCTGTTAGGTTTCATTGATTAGCCTGATTTTAGAACTCTTTATGAACGTTTTCTGGACATTACAGCTTCCTGAGACTGAAAATAACAAGAAACTGAGCTACAGGCTAGAGTTTCATCACATAACGTTAGCCTGTGGTACAAAGCTCATGTATCATGTTTCAGGAGCCTCCTAATAGAAGCCCTCTTCTCCCAGGTAGCAGGTGTCTGCTCAGTTTCAGCCTTTGGGGCTTAGACACAGATAAATTAGATTTTTTTAGGAACTATATTATGGTTGGTTTGACTGAACTGTCAGGTCAAAGTCACGCACTGCTGCCTCCAAAATAATTCAGACCCATCATTGTTCTCCCATATTGTCTACAGCCTGGTGGTAATAGAATATAATAAAATCATTTGCTCAGTAAAGAAAGCTGCAGGAGCACAGAGCCTGGGGTAATATACTGTAAGTGAACGCACAATTATTATGAAAATGTGACCTCCCTCACTAAGAAATGCATTAGACTTCAACGTTTTGGTCTTTTTTGTGTGCATTTCATTGAGAAAATGTAATTCGCTTTCCCTAGTAAATAGCATCAGTCAATCATAAATTTATCTAACCATAAATTAGTGTGTATGCTATCTATTAATAGGCTTTCTTAAAACAATGCTACAAAAATTCCAACTCCACCCCGTTACAACAAGTTGTCCAGAAATGGACCTGATAATAAACAAACTAAACATAGTTTCTTCTTGTCTTGTCAGCACACCTGGAATTAAGGGCACAGCTGTACCCCTCCTTTTGCCAATCAGCCACAGGGGCACAACTGTGCATAACAAATAAGCCTGCTAAACACTAAATAGATTGAGTTAACACAAGTGGGTGTTACTCTGCCATGGATGAGAAATGAAGAACAAATTTATACTGTATATATTAATTAATTGGATTAACTAAATATAGCCATGAGCGATCATTACATTATCAGCAGTGTGGCGGAGTTTAAAATATTTGCGGATGTCCAGTACTCGATGAGGAAAAAAAAAAAGAAAAAACTGGCTCAGATTGAAAAATTTCAAGCTTTTGCAAAAATGCTGGTTCATTATGGGAAATGCAGTGCTGTGTCCTGTAGTTCTACCCAGCCATCCAGGATATAATTGACTTTTCAGTGGGGCACAGCCATATTTTACTGGGGAATGTGCCCTGGTAAAGTGGGTCTGATGATGCCTTTGAATTATTGTAAATTTTTTAAACATGAAAAACAATACTGCATTATAATAAACAATAGAAAGCAGTTGTCCAAAGTCAGATTGCGTTTTTTCACAGATTGTTGCGATGATTTGAATCTGAGACAACCATAAGGTTGTGCTGAATAATTTCAAACTTACCAAGGGAAAGAAAAAAATCAATAAATCTCAGTAAAATAACAGAGGGCATTTGATCTACGTTATTCCATTATTGTAATTACTTGAGATGCAAAATTTCTAGGCTCTGGGTACGGAATGAGCCGGGGGATATGGCAGAGTCAGACGTTCAGATCTTTTGTTTGTTGTGTGTTTCAAACTTGAATCAGAAGCCCGGATTTGATGAGTTGTAAAAGGGTATTGCTGTGCATTATTTGAAACTGAGGATTAGGGAAATTAATTCTCCCTTACATTTCTGACAGCCTTAGAATAAATGCAGCTGCATGCAGCTGCTTCTTTATGCATTCGTTGCAAAGATGTTAATTCAATTAGATGGGATGCTTTGTGGCTGTATGGTTGTTGTGTGGGAATATATACGGGTAGCACAGAGCTCAAGTGGCTAACTGGCTAGACAGACAAGCTATATAAATGAAGTGAGGTGAGGAAAATAATGCAATAGATACACTGAGAGATCCTGGGTCAATGGGACCATGGCTAAGCAGTGAGCTGAACAGTAGGATTAGCTCAAGCACACTCCAAACATGGCTGACTGTTTTCCTCAGCTTGAAGAAGTGCTTGATATGAATTTGATATGACAAGTGCTATCAATATGCAATACACAGGAGACCTGAGACTCACACGCTTCTAAGAAACCTGAGAACTGCTCGTCATCTGCTTGTTGGAAGGATGCTACACATTTCTGACATATGTGCTGCCATTTCACCGGTTGCTTTCATTTAGCACTACAGTGAATTTTTCTTTCGTAGTCTTTCTGACATTTCTGGGTTGATAGCTCATTAGTGCACAAGCTTGACAGAAACAACTAACGATGGCAGGTGATAAGCATTTAGTAAGATCTGAGTGGAACTACATGCGCAGGCAGAGCCTTTTACAAAGCCCTAATCACCGTCCTTAATGTCCCGCGTAGACCCATGTTCACACTCGCAGCACACGGCTGTTTGATCTGGATTACTAACTCTGGTGCTCTTCCTTTGGTTCTCACTTTATGTAAAATATCCTCACAGTTTATTAGAACTGACTGCACATCTGTGTAATGACTAAGCAGAACTCTGTTTTCAAAATTTCTCCCAAGAGGTCAATAAAGTATCTATTGTGTCAATCTTATCTACACTTACCGATAAGTTTATTAGGTACACCTCCTTGTTTCAGCACTCATTGTCCATAATATCAGTTCCACTTACCATATAGAAGCACTTTGCAGTTCTGTACAGACTGTAGTCCATCTGTTTCCCTAAATCCTATGCTAGTCCTGTTACAGTTTGCCATAATAAAACGAAGGCGAACCATGAAAAATAAAAGAAAAATGGATTTTAGGACCCAAATGCAGTTAGCTCCAGGTGAGTAGGTGAACCAAAATATAAATAAAATAAAAGAAACAAAGTTCACAAAAAGAAAGTAAACAAATCAACAAAGAAAGCAACCTCAGTGGCTGGGGATCGAACCCTGGGCAGACGTATCAGTTGTTGATGAGTAAAGCGAACACGCCACTCAACCAGTGAGGAGAAATAATAACCAAACAAAAAAGAGGCAGGTGTAAAACAGCGCTCAACGTCAGAGAGTGAGGAAACGAGAAAAAAGAAAGTAACTCCACAGGGGAAAATCTGAGTTCCTGCACTAGCGTCTAATCCCTAACTTACCTCAGGCTTTTTGACCCTATGTGGCTGATCTCCTTTGCGAGACTGGTCTACCACTAGGCCTACCGGGCCAGAATAAGGCTTAATTCCACATAAAAGATGCCGCAGCAATAAGGTAGCAAAGTTGGTCGAATGGTGCGACACCTGCCAAGCTTAGAGACGATCTTATATTACTAACCTGGCAGGTGTTTCCCATTTACGCAATTACGCAGCTTACAGACAAGCATGCGTGATTGCAGTAGCTGTCAGGATCCTAATGATGATAACTGAACCGATGCTGCCCCCAGCATCAGTTACAAGGAAGGACCCTAACAGTATACCCCCCCCCCCAAGGGGGTACTAAGTGCGTTAAGTACCTCCTTTAGCTTTCCGAACACACTTAGGCTTTTGAGCGCAGGGCGAACTTTCAAGCAGGGGCTAAATGGGAGGGTAAGACACGATGAGTCCAGAACAGAACTCCGTTTAATTGCCTTAGGACTAGCCAAGAGCAGCATGGCACTAGTGGCTCAAGGTCAGAGCTCGGTGTTGGCGGCTCGGAAACGTGGCTAGACCCAACAAAGCTAATGAAAAAGGTCGGCGTCAGGCACCTGGCTAGGCAAGGCCAAAGACCTTAGCACCAAGATCAACAAAGGTGACCACAATACAGGAGTGGGCACAAACGACCAAGGTGCAGGGGTCGGTGGTATCGACTGCAGCACAGGGATTGCCACTAAAGACCATGGCGCATGGGTCGGCGGTAGCAACAGCGGTGCAGGGATTGGTACTAAATTCCATGGCGCAGGGGTTGGCACTAATGACCGGTGCACAAAAGGCTCAAGTAAGGAGCTAACATGCTCAGGGGCTAAGGGGCATGGCGTGCTCAGGTATGGAGCTGGGCAGCACTAGCTGCTCAGGTACGGAGCTGGGTGGTGCTAGCTGCTGAGATACAAAGCTAAAGGACATGGTGAGCTCAGGTACGGAGCTGGGTGGTGCTAGCTGCTCAGGTACGGAGCTAAATGGCGCTGTAGTGCACGGCTCTTTGACAACCACAGCAATGGCCGATTCCTGCTTGAAAATGTCAAGCAGACTCAGGTTGGGCTGGGCTTTAATCGCCTCAGGGACTGGGGGTATGACCATGGTGGCAGGAGGGCCCATAGGGGCTACAAAAACATGGAACGGCCAAAGCTGCCATATTCGGCCTGTGAGAGAAGTAGCAAGCTGCATGCTGAACCAGCCCTCTCCCTGGCCCTTTGAAGATGGAAATCAGCATCAATGACAAGATCAGAAAGTTTGACCAGGGAGGAAGGGGACGCACAAAAGGACAGCTTGTCCTTTACCTTTTCATTGAGCCCATGCCTGAAGAGGTCCTTAAGTACCTTGTCCCCAAAGGCTGAGACCAGGGCTAGCTCGTTGAATTCCCCCACATATTCAACAACGCCCTAGAACCCTGATGAAGGTCAAAAATATTGGACGGGGGAGACGTGATACGGGCTGAGACGGACCTTGAGGGGTGGGAGGCCACTCGGAATCAGTAGCAGGGCCAAAAGTGATGGATGACCAAAGCAGCCCTGGGTGAGCTTTAGGTGGATGTCAGTGCCTTTTGTGGTGAGGGCTGGACAGCATTGCAGGGTCAGGTTGCCAACCCAGGTCACTGATGGGGTCATAACAACTAACTGGACCCCAAAAGCTACCTGACCAGAGACTGCTGGCACCATCTGCAGCAGCTGGGGACCTCCATACTAGAGGTCTGGGAGCTAATGCTAGGTCCAGGTACTGGTCAACCATTCTGTTACGGTTTGCCATAATAACACTAAGGTGAACTGTGAAAAATAAAAGTAAAACAGATTTTAGGACCCAAATGCAGTTAGCTCCAGATGGAGGCGGTGAACCAAAATATAAATAAAATATATGAAACAAAGGAGGAGTGCTACTCGCCGGGACACGCAGGAGCTCAGCATCAGAGAGCAAGGAGGAACGAAAATGGAAACGCAAGAAAAGGGAGTAATGCCACAGGGAAAAACGAAGTTCCTGCACTAGCGTCTAATCCCTAACTTACCTCGGGCTTTTTGACCCAACGTGGCCACTCTCCTTTGCAAGACCGGTCTACCGCTAGGCCTTCTGGGCCAGAACAACGCTTAATACTGCATAAAAGACGCCGCAGAAATATGGCAGAAAAGTTGGTCGAATGGTGCGACACCTTCCACGCTCAGAGACGATCTTATATACCTAACCTAGCAGGTGTTGCCCATTTACGCAACTACGCAGCTTACAGACGAGCATGCACGATTGCGGTATCTGTCAGGATTCCAGAGATGACAATTGAACCGACGCTACCCCCTAGCGTCGGTTAGAAGGTAGGACCCTAGTCCAAGTCCCTTTACTCTGTTTTCTAATGAGTCCAGCAGTGATACTAAGGTGTCTAAAAACTCCAGCATCACTGTTGTCTGATCCACTGTTCACTGACATGCTCCCACCTGTTTTACCATTTAATATGCTTCACTTAGCATGACTACAGTAGAGAAAACATGGTACACATTCCAATGAACTTAAAGACTATGACCACGTGGTCTGTAATGATGTTTAAGTAGGTGACACATCTCAAACTGACATCCACACAAATGTCCGGATTTCCCAGCAGAACATTCCCAAGAGCATCCTTCACCAACTTGGAAATGTGATTCATCCTGGGACTCCCTGGCCCAGGAGACTTCCTTCCAATGCTCAAAACTCCAGTTCACGTGCCCATTGTAGGTGCTTTTGAAAGTGGTCAGAGGTCTAAATGAGTAGCACAGTAGACTGATCTACAGATCCTGTCATCCTGTCAAGCTGGACAACGAAGACCCAAATGGCAAATTGCAAACTCCCACCAACAGATATAAAACCTCTACTGCTCAGCCCCCAAGTAGGCAACCTATGGGACCAAGTAACTTGCACTAGACGCTGTATTTGACACACCAGGTTGACACATTCTTTTTTGAGAAAGGGTTGAAAAACCCCCACAATGTGAAACATGCCAAAGAACAATCACCTTAATACATTTACTTACTGAATGCCCTAAATACCTACCAGAAAAATGAAAAGTCTCAATGTCAAACACACTAAGTGAAATATTCAACCAAGATAAAGTACTGAAATTCCTAACCATTACAAAACTAAGAGCCCATATTTTAGGACATGACAGTAGAACAACCCACATGAAACATTAGCCTTCCTGCCCTGAAATGGCTGATGTGCTGAAGTGGCGTTAAAATTCATCAACCAACACCACTGTCAGGTTGAACCAAGACTTGGGGTACCCAAGAGCATATTGCAGGTTTGTGGTTCATCCCTCTTCAGATCACTGTCTGTAGGTATTCACAACTGTTGACCGGGAGCGCCTGGAAACGGTCTGGGCAGAGACAGGGCAACTGATGGTGGTTCTGTGTCATTTGACTTTGTGTAGCAGCACAAGGAAGTGGAAATGCTTTGCAGATGAATGTGGAATGCTGCACCAAAAAGACAAATCTCCAACCCATGTTCAGGTACAGTATGCAGCAAAGACACACAATTCTGATTGCACAAATTCTGGTACCATTTAGGGAAATATAATGCTATGATTCTCTAGGTGGTACTACTTGTGCAATGAGGTGAGCTTTATTAATGAAGGACAGTTTTATTAGAATGAATTAGTTAAAGCCAGCGAGGTAACGACCAACCAAGAAAGCCAATTATTTCATTAGACTTTGTATGCACAGTGCATTAGGTCCATTGAGAAGAGGAATTAGATATCTTATTACAGCGCCCACAGCCTGTGAATAGAAATGTACAAAAGCAGACAGAATGATCTGTGAAAAAGGCTCTCCTGCACCAGACCTCGGGCAGCTAATAAACTCGCCTGGAAATCTCTGTTCAAGCAGTGCAAGACACACTTGCTCTTTTTCAACCATCTTATGAGCTGTGTTCAGGTTGTGTGTGTGTGTGTGTGTGTGTGTGTGTGTTTGAGAGGGGGTCACGTTTATATATCATTGTGAGAAACAAATGTTTCATAAAGATAGATGAATTTGACATTTATTTACCTTGTGAGGACATTTGTCAAGGAAATTTGCTTTCTTTTTTGCAACTTTCTTTAAAGCGAGCCAAAATATCTGCTTTATCTTTGAGAGTTAGGGTTAGGTGTAGCATTAATTATCTACAGTAATATTTTGATGGAAAGTCCTCACAATGATAGAAAGACAAATGTGTGTGTGTGTGTGTGTGTGTGTGTGTGCGCCTCTGTATGTATGTGTGTGTGTGTGTGTGTCAGTGTTTGATTTACTGGGTGTCAGCTACATTGACCCTCTCCATGCATCAAAGATGTCTAAGATACAGAGGTGGCTTCAGGACGTGCATCCTCTGTCCTTCCACCTTCACACATTCACAGCTCCAGTCTGTAAGTCTCTGCTGTCGGTTATTTACAGTATGCTATGTCTTGTGCTGCGTATTTGCATGACCTTGCTTAAAATTAGACTTAAAAAAATAACAAAGTGACATGCAAAAAGTCAGAGAGTACTCCAATTTCCAATGAAAACTGCCGTTCATAAATTTGTATCAAGAAAAAAAATGCCAAGTTCACAATTTGATATCATAACAGCTTCCATTCAGTTCAAATTCCATTCTATTTACACCAACTGTTCTTCTTATTTTGAAATTATTTCTTTGTTTTAATGGTACTTTTTCGAGTCACGTGGTCAGGAGGGTCATATATATATATATATATATATATATATATATATATATATATATATATATATATATATATATATGTAGTGGGGGATAAACAAAGCAGTACTACTTACAAAAGGACAGGTGCATACACTTCCGAACACCATTTACAGCTTGTTATAAATAAATCATCTACACAAAATGAGTAACTTACACAAAAAAATCTCTAAACACATCAACCGAGTTAGAACTGCCTCTAGTCCAAACATGAGCTCACAGTGTTCATTGGCTGTTGAGGGTACCTCGTTGATTGGCTGATTGGCAGACTCCCATGAACTACAGTTGCCAGGAGCCTGCACTTACCTGTGAGCCACAGGAGCAGCCAATAGTACTTCGGTACCTCTGTTTTCATCGTTAATTTGTTCTAGAAGGCTTGTCAAAAACAATGACAAGTACCGAGCTAATAAGGATTTTCCAATAAGGATTAATGTAAATTGAATGAATCCATTCCAGAAAATCCCCCCTGTATAAGGCATTATATACGTTAATGGAGTTATATTGTACAGGAACTCCCTGATTTCTGATGGCGATATGTTCAACAAATCCATCATAAATTAAATGGATCATGAACTGATGAGTTTAAGAAGTGTTTGGTAGAGCGGGCTGTAGATTATCATAGTGGAGATATGGAAAGGATACTATGACAAATAATGATAAGCTAGTTATTGTATAAAACATTTACATTAACCTAAGAACCAAAATAACGATCACAAAAGATGATTTTATAATAATGTGTTGAAACATATCATGTAATTTAGTAGTGGATTGCAAGTGAAAGCAAAACACTTGCTCTGAACTCTAGCATAGCTGCTAAGCTAACTGCAGCTTGTGTTCTGGAGCATTCAGTTCCTGTTTTGCTTTCGGTTGGCTCTTATAAACTAACCTCTTTAGGACCCATGGGGACTTATTTGCACGAGGAATACAGTACTGTAGATGCAAAACACAATAAAAATAGCAGAGATCTTCTCTGAGATCTATTATGAACCTCAATCACCATGTACTGAATTGTGACTGAATCATGCACTGTGTTTCGTGTGTCTTGACTCATACAAGATAAAGCAAGTGCACTGAGGACGGAGACAACATTTTTCTAGTCAAGATGGTTTGAGAACCGAATTCGAGTGAACCGAAGTACCACTGCATATTTAAAGTGCATTTTTTTACATACAATGGGGGACAAAGGCCTGTGAGCACTAATGGAAATGCTTCTAATTTACATTTGTATCAAATATAATACAATGTGTATATATCACAAGACCCATGTTATCCAGCATGATCTCTCATTGTCCCATAGAGCATCTCCTTGAATGTCTGGCTTTCTCTGATTTAAGGTGCCCCCCCCATAAATGCTCGATGGAGTTTAGGTCAGGTGACTGTTGATTTAAAGACCTTGATCTTCTTTAGTCTCACAGTAGTTGTTGCAAAGCTTTGACGTGTTGGGTCATTATCCTGCTACAGAAGAAATCCTTCACCTCAAAGATCCAAATAAAACTCATCACTAGTGCTCTCAGCCTTTTGGCCACCACTGGATGTGCGGTCTAAATTTGAATGATGATTTGGTGAATAATTCTAATGCACCATAAAACAGAAACAGCACAAAGAGCTCTCATAATTAGTGCTCTCATAATTACAGGCGTATCAGACACACTAAGTGGGAATTTATTTAGAATGGAACGGCGTCATGAACCAAAAGCAGCAAATAAAGCATCAGTAAAGAGGAGAGGCAGAACAAGAATGAGGTTCACTTTTCAGAACACTTTTCCCCGAAACAGACAAGAGCGAGCACGGCTCTGAGCACATCCACATCATGAGCTTCTCAGAGCAGGAATTTGTCCCATCCAGGAACGTCTTGCTCTGCACAATTATGACGATGTGCCCATGGCAGCTTCTCATCTGTTTATTATTGGCTGTTGTTTTATGAGCTTGGCGCAGTCAGGGAAAAGCAGGCAGATTTGTGCTCCAGTATTGTGAGCAGCATGTCTTCTAATCCAGAGTGTGAATAATATCACGCCTGAACACTAATGAGACTCAGCTGAGGGGAGGAATGAAGGAGGCTGCTGGGTTGAGATAGAGCGTTCCTCACCTCCTCTGAGAGCGTCATTACCCTACGCTTCAGCTAATTCAACTTAACAAACGTCTGTGTGTGTGTGTGTGTGTGTGTGTGTGTGGTCACATCACTATAATGCTGTTACTCACAGCTTGTAGGGCTCAAACAATCATTTTCTATACTCGTTAATTTTCCACATATAGGTAAGCGCCATTTAACAACCTTCCAATCAACGTCCGTTTGCTTTAAAGACCGAGGTCTTAACATTTATAATCTTATTAAAGAAACAAAAATGTTTTTTAACTCTAAACGTTGAGGTTATAAACGCCATGTGTATTTTTACTGCCATAAATATTATTTATGTCATACGTTGATTTGTTTACACATATTTTCATTTATTTTCATTAATAGTGATTTACTTTGCATTAACTACGTCCTCAGAGCTACGTCACCCTCTGTGTTTCACACGGTCACTTCTAGGACACAGAGGCACGAAATGGAAAAGTGCCGAGCGCCGGTCATTTGACCTACTTAAAGGTTTAAAGTGCTTAAAAGGTGATACTGCATTACCTGTAATGGAAATTAGTTTCTTCAAGTGGACTCATTCTTTCTTGATTGTGTGCAGCCAGCGAGGCATGTTAATTTATGTTTACATTCCATCGTGTAAGTTTTTTTTTGGTTCTAGTGTTGTGTATTTCCTAGTGGGAGTGATGCCTGTGAGTTTAGGGTTCAGATGCTGCCTAGCGTTCCACTCATGTTTTCACCTGTATCTCTGATGCATTTATGCATCGTTTGCACACAGATTTCTGGTGATAATACCCTTAATTTGCGTACTTTATTATATTTACATTACAGTAGCATAAATAGACTGTGAGACTATGGTAAGGTCTGTTCAACGACTATTTAGATCAACAACCTATTTCACAGAATGTAATGCAGTCATTAAACAGCTCGTACCTGTATTTTGTTCTGGTCAGGGTCGCTGGTGTGTGGCGGTAAATCCAAGAGTTTAATATATACTGTATATATTGCAGCCTGCAGGCACGGTGTTTAAAGCATACCAGTGACCACAGCTTTTCCTCACTACATTTCCCACTGTTCATCACTCCCAACCTGTGACTCCCTACATCTTGCACTGCTGAGTGCAGGAGAGTATCGTAGTACATAGTGTACATTAAACATATTTAAAACACGACCATATAGCAACATAAAGCTTATTTTCTAATGAAGTGGTGAATATCTCAGTTTATTGAATAATGTCTTGAAAGGGAAAAAAAAAAAAAAGATTGTTGTGCAACCACGACTTTTTCTTACTACATGTCCCAGCATGCACTTCTGCCACGTGACTCTCTACTTCACGCACTGCCGACTTCCTCATCAGTGTGCAGGAGAAGACTACTTATTGCTTGCCTGAGAAAATCCAAAATTCAGAGTGTGGTTTCTGCTGAATGTGTATTTATGTTTGATTGATTCCCATCATAAAGTTGAAATATTGTAAGTCAGTCCATCATAAAATGGGCGTTCCTGTACACGGGTGTAGGCATGCTCTGGATGGAACACCAGTCCAAATTAAGGTCGTCATTGGTCTCCGAAGGGCTGGGGGGCCTCTTCTCCATCGGGCACAGCCAGTCATGCCTGTAGATGAAGCCCAGTCCAGCTGAGAGGCACTGACTGAATGTTAGTCCACTGCATCATCTGTGTAGCACAGCAATTGATATTGTACCCTGTGTATTTGAACACTTTTGCATATGTTTGTGCTTAGATTTCTTCCCAGACGCATTGGCAAGAAGGTGAAGCTTTATGAATCTGAAGACTCCAAAATACCTTTGCCTTCTGCATCTGTGATCCTCGGAGAAATGTTTGCCTCTCATTTCCCTCTCCTTAACGTGTGGGAGGACCACAGGGATCACAGCTCTTCTTATTTACTCCAACAGTGGATTTGGTCAGAGTTATTTTTTAGCCATTAGCTTGGTCTAACCCTAGATTTCAACAATGCAAATCTCCAGACACCTCACGATTTAATTCAATTACAATTCAGAGGACTGTGATTTATTTTGGCTTACGGTGATTCCTTGACTGCAGTTTTGGTCTTGTAGACTGTGGGGATCCCTGTGTCAGTAATGGCGGCCTCACACCAAATGACTTTTCAAGCGATTTCACTTTTACATACATATTTCCAAAGTGGGAATAAAGTCATGAGTCATGCTAGAGTTGGGTTGCGCTCATCTCATCTCAGTTGTTTGGTGTAAACTGGTCAGGATGGCTGTCTTAAATCAGTCTTTTTCTCATCTTGACATTCCAATATTATTATAGTCTATTATTTTCCTGAGTCTTAAGTCTTTGCTCATGCAAATAGTGATGTGAACATTGTCTTCAACCAACAGCTGAGCTCTCTCCAGCACCAAATGGGAACTTAGATGTGTATCTGGAAGGCACAGGTAAAGGTGATTTTTACAGTTCAGTAGGTGTAGACTTAGAGGTATCTGACCTAATAATGGAAACACCACCATTTACTGTGCTACATTTAGTTCTAAATGGATTTGGGCTATTTATTGTTTCGCATCTTTGTCAGAGTTCTGTGCAAATTGCTGCACTCAAGTGTAAGGGAAATGATAAAAGATGAAAAATTCAAGCACTGAAATACAGAAATGTAATACTGTACATAAAATCATGAAATGTGGTGTTTTCATTTGATCTTAAGATCCCATTACAGGACTTAAGAAGCCACTTTGTTTATTTTACAGCCTGTGTGGCTGACTTTTTTATTTAGGCTACTGACTGATTATTTTTAGGTATGTGTTATTGAAATAGTAAAAACAATCTAGATGCAGTCTTGTAAATAGTAACCATACAAGAGCCCCTGCCTTTGCAAAATCAGTGTGTGACTAAAAATTCTGATTTGTCTGTAGATGTGAGAGGATATCAGACTTCAGTCCGAGTCTTTTAAGAGTCTTTTCAAATTAATCTAGTGCATGATTAGCATGAAATACCTTAGAGACTGGATGCTGTCTCCAAAGTGTGCAATTTTAATGCGGAATCCCTGGTTCTTAACGACTGAATACGGATGCAAATCCCTGGTAATAAAAGTTGTGTTTGTAGTAATAAAAGAGTTTGTAATTGTCTATGCTCCTTGAGTTGGTTGGACGCTTTGACATTGCTTGTTGTAGCCTGGCTTATACTATGCAAAATTTGTCAGGTCCATCTTTTAACAGAAAAGAACTGCCATAGGACGGTTTGTGGGGTCACCAGATGCTCAGTTGTAACTAATGACCTGATCTAATACGGACACACTGGGTAAAAAGCCAACCACGTTAATCTATAAGGCTGCTTCAAGTCAGGCACCGGCTGGATGTCGGCCAATTACTGCTTGTTTATTCTTTTTGCCACTTGAGAAACATCGGTGTTGTTTAATGGGTTGAAAATGTAATTAACACCCCAACCCGCCGACTGATGTGGACCACCCACTGGCACATGCAATGTTCACACGTACCAAGGTCAAACTGTATATTAAGGCCTAGTTTATCCACAGTGGTGTAAAAACATAAAGTAAGAGCCATATTTAAATCATAACGGGCTAAACATTAATGCTCCTGCTCTCCCTTGCTACTCAGTGACATGATCGATTTGTCGAGCACCGGATCATTATGCATTATTAATCAGTGTTTGAAAAGGGGAAAGATCTGAGGGAACGCCAATGAGTTTAGAACAGGCGTCATGGCTCGCTAAACATTTTTCAGTTAACAGGCCCCATGTGCAGCTCACATCCAGACTTCTCATTCCCCAAAAGCATAGAAGTAATGAACATTTCACTTCATATAGTGTGGTCAAATTCACATTTCACTAAAGCTGCTTTCATGAGCGAAATTTAACCAGCAAAACCACATTCATTCCACTTAAATATGCAGTTATGAGCGATTTTGCACTGCACTTACTGGGCAAATACATTTTCTCAGTGAAACTTTGTGTGAAGTTCAAATTTGGGGAACTCTGAGATGGGAATTTGCGTCTTCTACCAATAGCACTACTGCTTTGATGGCAATGACATATGTCGCATTGGGCGCTTTGACCCGTTGCTGTGATACATCGACCCATCCACCATATTGGTCCAGGCAAAACTGACGTGTAAACTAAAACACATAAATACTTTAAAAAGTACAATAACCCTAGATTTCTCAACTGATTTTGAGTTGTTTCATATTCAAAGGTTTTTGATCTGTGTGGAGTACCAAAAAAAAGTTTTGACTCTCGATAGAGAGGAGTATATATCAGCATTAGGCAAGCTAATGTGGTGGAAAAAAAATCATTGTCACAAATTGTAAAAATGCACTTTTGTCAAACACGGATTTGGATTATTATCCTTGGTTAATATTGTTCACCATGATAAACAGCAGGCAACCGTGGAAACAAAAGTAAAAAGGGTTTTAGGACCCAATTCCAGTTAGCTTCAGATGGTGAACCAAAATATAAATAAGTAAAAGAAAATAAATAAATACACCAAAAGTGGAAAAACCCAGCTGCTGGTCTCGAACCCTGAACGCAAGCAACAAGGTCAAGGTGTTACTGTTTCACCACAAGGAGGTACGAAGTAACACAGGCGAGTAACAAGAAATACGAAATACGAGCGCATGGGGCGCAGGACGCACCCAAACAAAAGTAACACACAATAGAAGGGGAAAAAGGAAAACCACTAACAGCTTCAAAAGGAGAGCTATGGCAAAAAAGGGAATGAAAAAGAAAAGTGCTTCTTATGCCGAAGGGGTAAGCGGAAAAAAACCTCGGCAAGGAGCTGAAGAAGCCTGGAGCGAGTTCCAGAACCACGCGTGCGCAGTGTGACCAGTGCTCAACAAGCGCAGCGTCGAGTGGGGCAAAACGGACTGCTCGCTCTCCACGCCGAAACACGAAGATCCCAGGAAAAGCCCGAAGGACTCGAATGAGTAGCAATGAGTAGCAACTCATTGATTGGGTGAGAAGCACGATGATGCCGGAGGAGCTCAGAGTAGAAGTGCTGCTCCTCTGCATTGAGAGGAGCCTTTTGAGTAGGTTTGGGCATCTGATAAGGATGTCTCCTGGACTCCTCCTGCTGGAGGTATATTATTCAGAGCCAAGTGGGAGGAGGCCCCGGGGTAGGCCCAGGACCCAGTGGACAGATTATACTGTATCTCTCGGTTGTCCTGGGAATGGCTGGTTGAGCCCCCAGGAGGTACTGGTAGAAGTTGTGAGGGACAGAGAAGCTTCTTTCCTTGCCCTGCTGCCAATGGATAAGCAGAAAAGAAGATGAAGATAATTATGAGTCAAGTCAAGTCAAGTCAGATTTATTTATATAGCGCTTTTTACAATGGAGCATTGTCTCAAAGCAACTTTACAAGTTTAGATTATCTCCTAATAACTACATCCAATTCCAAATTGAGCAAGCCTAGGGCGACAGTGGCAAAGGAAAAACTCCCTAGTTCTAGGAAGAAAGAAACCTTGGGAGGGACCAAGACTCAAAAAGGGACCCAACCTCCTTGGGTGGCATAGATGATAAAATTAAGAGCGAACTAAAGTCATGGAGTCAAAGTTCGAATATAATGTGAAGTATGCCACATCGACATTAAGTGGCCGGGGTATGATGATAAATCTAAGAGCGAAAACTACAGTCATGGAGTCAAAGTTCGAATAAAATGTGAAGTATTCACATCGACATTAAGTGGCCCGGGTATGATGATATAAATCTAAGAGCGAAACTAAAGTCATGGAGTCATGGTCGAATAAAATGTGAATTATGCACAGTGGAGCTCCATCAGATGACCATCATGTGTGGGGCCGGAACTGCCGGAACACAGCTCGGAGAGAAAACAGAAAATGTAATTAGTTAATTGATTAAGAGCACAGTGTTTATTAAACAATCACTGATGCCATGTCAATCACTGATGCCAAGTGTAGCATGAGACCCCCGCACAGCATTAGCTATAGCAGCATAGCTAGAAAGCTAGAAAGTGGAGAACTGGTAGGAAACACAGCCAAGAGGGATCACATGAGACATTGGCAACCCCACGAGCGGCAGAAGGACAGCAACCCAACGTCTCTGATCACCATAAGACTCTTTGACTATGAAACCCCCAGCTCTGCCCTTATTCTAAGGCAAGGATGCATGAAGTCAAGATCACGAGGACCGAAGCCTAGTTCAGCCAGACCGCGCCCCACTCGACACTCCCCGGCAAGCGGACAAGGCAGGCAGGCCAGACATGACTCCAGACTCCGGCCCCAGCAACCCAAGCCATGCAAACCTGGTCTAAATCTAGTCCAAAAGCCTGCGTGAAATAAGTATGTCTTTAGCCTAGACTTAAAAACTTTGGGAGAGTGTCTGAATCTCGAACGAAAGTGGGAAGTTTATTCCATAGTTGGGGGGCCATGTATGAGAAAGCCTTTCCCCCTGCTGTGACTTTTTTAATTCTAGGAACTAAAAGAAGTCCTGCCCATGCTGACGAACGAAAGTAGACGAGTTGGATTGTAAAAACTCTTAAGAGTTCACTCAGATAATGTGGGGCCAGGCCATGTAGAGCTTTATAAGTTATAAGAAGTATTTTGTAATCAATGCGGAAATTTGACTGTGGTAAACCAGTGAAGTGATGATGATAGAACAGGAGTGATATGATCAAATTTCTTCTCTTCGAGTTAGCACTCGGGCAGCTGCATTCTGAACTAACTGAAGTTTATTTATAGATTTACTAGAGCATCCAGTAAGTAAGGCGTTACAGTAATCCAACCTTGAGGTTATAAACGCCATGAAACAAGTTTTTTCGGCATCATTAAAAGAGAGGATATTTCTAAGTTTAGCGATATTACGTAATTGAAAGAAAGCAATTCGAGATTCGAGTGATGCTGCTAATGTGCGCATCAAAGGAGAGATCTGAAATCAAAATGTGACCCCTAAGTTTTTTACAGACGGACTGGGCAAATACTGGACAGCCATCTAGATTTAGGATAGATGTAGCTAACCTGTCTCTCACAGCCTTGGGTCCCCATAATAAGCACCTCAGTTTTATCTGAGTTAAGTAAGAGAAATTAAATAAACATCCAATCTTTTATTTTCCTTTACACAGTCCTCGATTTTGTTGATTGTAAGGCTGTCATTTGTTTTTGGCTGATATGTACAAGCTGTGTATCGTCTGCATAGCAGTGGAAATTAATGCCATGTTTACGAAATAACTGAGCCTAGTGTCAGCATGTACAGAGAGAACTAAAAGCGGGCCAAGCACTGACCCCTGAGGGCACACCCATACTTCCACTTTGAGAGCTTAGATCTTAGATATTTATATGAACAAGCACTGGTACCAGTCCAGTTAAGTAGGATTTAAACCAAGAAAGTGCTGATCCCTTAATACCTACAGTATTTTTCGCAGTCTGTTTAGTAAAACAATCATGATCTATAGTGTCAAATGCTTGCACTTAAATCTAACAGAACAGAAAAGAAAACACATCCCTTATCTGAGGACATTAACAAGTCATTTAGTACCCTAAGTAATGCTGTTTCAGTACTATGATGGGGCCTGAAGCCAGACTGAAATGTTTCATAAATTTCATCCTTTTTGGAGGTGACTACAGAGCTGCTGATAGACGGCTTTTCTAAGATTTTGGACACAGACGGAAACGGTAAGATTTGAAATTGGTGTCTATAATTAGATATCACACAAGGGTCAAGATTGGCTTTTTTAATCAGTGGTTTGATAACGGCAGACTTAAAGGATTTGGGCACATAACCTAAGGTAAGGGATGAATTTAAAATAACTAACACTAGCTCTATAACACTAGGTAATACTATGAAGATTAATGAAGAATAATAGAAGGCGGAATGAAGTGAGCGCCTGACCCTGCTCTGACAATCTACAGCCCTAGTGTACCTCGAGCCTTGCAACTTTACCTGGCTTACCCACTACAAAGGGCGAGCCTGACCGCTAGCCCTGCCTGTAAATGGTCACTGGGGAGAGGAGGTAAGTGCAGCGGATAAATTTCCCTTTCGTCTAAACTGCAGCTTCACTGACAATTTTTGAGTCATAAGGACGACTGCCAAAAGAAGCAATAAGACAGGCCAATGGTGCGACAGCTGACTAGGCTCAGGGATGCTCTTATATACCTGAGCCTGCAGGTGTTGCTAATATGGCAATCAATGCCACTAAAGACCGGCGCCTGCATGCCCCAGAACACCCTGTGAGCCTCAGGTCATTTAGTGAACCGGCGGTGCCCTCTAGTGTCAGAAGACCAGGTCAGCACGGCTCCTAACAAATGTATGTGGAAAGTCCTTTGATAATTTAATGTTCATGAAATGTGTAGGGTTTTTTTTCCCTTTTGTCCATGTTCTCATTATTTTGTAGCTTTTCTTTTGCTCCATGTCAGAATTCAGCTCATTTATTTTGAATTTTGGAAAAAAAAAGCTAAATAGTGCATCAAGTTCTTATAACTGACCGTCATTGAGAAAAATTTAAGTAGTATAAATAGTAGTCTACTAGTATAATACAGTAAATAAAATCCTAAGTAGCCTACTGTATTATACAACTATTATATTACAATTTATACTACATATAACGTTTATTGTTGTTAATATTATATTATATTATATTCCATTATATTATATTATATTATATTATATTATGGTGGCACAGTGGTTAGCACAGTCACTTTACAGCTCTCAGATCGACAGTTCAATCCTGATCTTGGGTGTGTTTGGATTTTGCATGTTCTCCCCATGTCTTCATGGTTTGTTTTCAGGTACAGTACTCCAGTTTTCTCCTACATTCCAAATACATGTGTGTTAGGTTAATTAATGTTCCCAAAGTGCCCCTAAGTGTGTGAGTGTATGTGTGTACAATGTTTTGGCACCCTGTCTAGGGTCGTTCCTGTCTTGAACCCTGTATTGCTGGCTAGATACCGGCTTTCCTGCGACTCTGACTCGGATTAAGCAGATAAGACAATTAATAAATATTATGTCATATTTTTATTTATTATTCTAGAATTAGGAATCTTTTTCCACTACAATCTTTGGAGCATTATGAGGAGTTTCCTGGACCAATATGGTGATGACGTTGATGCATGTTACGTCTATGGGGGTAACCTGTATCTTGGGGAATCCTAACTGTAGCTATGTAAACAATACCTTTTGTTTATGACGTACCGACTTCTCAAGCTGAGATGATGATGAACCCACAACCCTGTCTCTTTCATAGCCCTCCTACTCTTCTTAAGCAGAAGTAAAGCTAGTAGTACTCCTCTCCAATACTTTCTCATTCTCACCGCAATATCGCTTAGCCATGTGAATTCTCTGACCCTGACCAAGATAAGTGGCCAAGATAAATTTGGAAAAAGTGAAAATAATGAAATTAATAGTGACCTGCAAACCTTCTTTCAAGAATTAGCCAGCGGTGATGATTTAATAACCAGCTTCTTTAGTCCAAATGGATTTTTTGACATTCAACCACTTATTTAGGGGCTCTGCACTTCAATTAGGAACAAAAATGTTTTATCAGTCCCTAAGGAATCCCGAGAAGACAAATATCTCAGATTTACACACAGCACAATCTTTACACAAGCCTGCAGAGAAAATATCACTTGTTACATAGTGCTTATTGGGTGCCTCCTTGAAGCTGGCCTCCATGTCATAAAAAATGGAAATGAAATACCCCTGTTTGTTTGTATTGTGTTTGTATTGTGTTTGTAGAAATCATCATTTGTGCTGAGGCAAAATCGCACTAAAATGGTCTGTTGCTAGGGCTGCGTTATTGCCGGTTTGTGCCATTAAAATAAACATTTGTGCTATTGTATTTCTTAAGTTGTACTGCCATAAAGGTTGGACGAGTGACGGCACTGAGCTTTCCATAAGAGATTATGTTTAATTTATTAAAAATTTAAGCAGCACAAATTATGATTCCTACAGCAGAATCCAGCACAAACAAACAGTAGTATTTCCATTCTGTTTTTGATAACAGTAGTATACATGTCGCCAAAAGTATTGGGACACAAATCTACATGTGGCCAAAAGACTTGGGACATGAATCCATGTGTGGCCAGAAGTGTTGGGACACAAATCTACATATGGCCAAAAGTATTGGGATGCATACCCACATGTTTCCAAAAGTATTGGGACACAAACCCACATTCTTTCTAATTGCTACATTTCAAGCAGTGCTTCAGGAAATGCAGATCTAGTTTTGTTTTATTCTCTCAAGACCCATATTCTTCAAGTAAAATGGCTCTGTGTTTCCAAGGAGGAGAGGGAACTAAAGAGGGCAAAGGAACATGAAGACGAGAACACCATGTTGTTACTGAAACTTTTGTTCCTTTTCCATCTTCATGGGCCTTTACAATTCTTCCTCTACAATCCTTTGAAAAGTGTTTTATCTGTGTCACCTACAGTTCTTTCTTAGAAAGTCAACTCAGACTATGTTCATCTTTTTTTTGTAAAGCAGAGCATCTCTACATTCCACACCCCCAGTCGCATCCCACAAATTGGTACGCCTGAGTTGGAGAGGTGCATAAATCTGGGTAATCCCAAAGGGTTCTCGAAACTGTAAGATTTACCATAAATATATCAGCATTACCAGTGTTATATGGGTGCGTTTTATGTCCTTTGACACAGCTCAGGCCTGCTGAAGACCAGATATTTAGATTTCAGCAATGCACTTTATTTTCAAACACACAAATCTGGAAATCTGGCCCCTATCATTAAGAAAATTACTTAATGTCTGATAGGTGCACAACGAGAGAATGGAATCCTGTGGTGAGGCAAAGACCCAGGGCAGGAACCTGGAACAAGGATCTAGAAGCGATACTCTCTGGTTACCACAAGGGAGGCTGTGCTACACAACTACAAAGGGCCACCTTGAACTCATGCCTCTATGATGGAGCCTTACTACACCGCTCAAAACCTCACCCTTGTCAAAGGTGAGTTATGAACCAGGGTGTCTCAGTATTGGGAACCAGTGCCCTATTAACTGAGCCACTGTGGTTCGTATTCCACCTCTGGTGAGGTTAGGTTTGTGTGTCCCAAGAAAGTGCATCATGACCTAGCTTAAGGGCAAGCCTGTCCTTTTCTTGCTGTCCAGATCGTGTAATGGTTCCAATAGTCTCTGTGTTGGTTCTTTGTTGTTTGTAAGTCCGTGTTCACCACCCCTTTCTTTCTGGGTTTGTGGTAGCATGTTTATTTAGGTCAAACAGCACAAGAACTATGACCTAATATCAATTAACAGTTCCAGTTTATAATCTAGATAGAAAACCCTATGTAATGTGCATTCCTGATATAATCTGGACACTTTTCCACAGTGTAAGGCATGCTGCCTCCAAATGGGGTTGAGAACCTACCCCAAGTGAAAGAGTTCAAGTAGCTCAGGAGCTCAGGGTTTTGCTCACGAGTGATGGGAAGAGGGATTGTGAGATCAACTGTAGGTTGGATGCAGCTTTGGCAGTAATGCCGTCACTGTACCAGACCGTAGTCAAGTCAAGTCCGATTTATTTACATAGTGATTTTTATGATGGAGCATTGTCTCAAAGCACCTTTACAATTTCTAATCTTCTAATATCTAGGGCCATTCCAAAATTGAGCAAGCCTAGGGCAACAATAGCAAGGAAAAACCCCCTAAACATTATAAGGAAGAAATCAAATGTCTGTAAGAGTTCAAAAAACAGAAACTAAGTGAATAAATATATTAAATAAGAGAACCAAAATATGCATATTGGCATCATTTAGTCCAGTACGCAGAGCCACGGCAGGATTCCGTGTCCTCAGTGGGAAAGTCCTTGGTGGCACGTCATCCCCAGCCAACCGGAGGAGGGAGGGAATTACTGCCCTCTGGTGTGGCCCGGACCATAGTGGTGAAGAGGGAGTTGAGCAATAAAGAAGGTTAATCTACGTCCCCACACTTACCTAAGGTCATGAGCTTTGGGTAGCGACTGAAAGAACGAGATCGCAGATAGAAGTGACCGAAATGAGCTTTCCCCGGTGGATTGCTGGGCTTACTCTCCTCGATTGGGTGAGTAGCTCAGTGATCCTGGAGGAACTCAGAATAGAAGCGCTGCTCTTTTGCATTGAGAGGAGCCTCTTGAGTAGGTTTGGGCATCTGATAAGGATGCCTCCTGGACCCCTCCTGCTGGAGGTATATTATTCAGAGCCAACTGGGAGGAGGCCCCGGGGTAGGCCCAGGACCCACTGGAGGGATTATACTGTATCTCTCGGCTGTCCTGGGAATGGCTGGTCAAACCCCCAGGAGGTACTGGTGGAAGTTGAGAGGGACAGAGAAACTTCTTTCCTTGCGCTGCTGCCAATGGATAAGCAGAAAAGAAGATGAAGATAATTATAGGGATTAATAGAAGGCTGAATAAAGTGCTCAGGAATGGCAACGTGGTGGCACAACGATTAGTGCGGGTGCCTCACAGCTCCAGCATCCCTGGTTTGATCCCAATCTTGGACTCCACCTGTGTGGAGTTTGCTAGTCCTTCCTGTGTCTGTGTGGGTTTACTCCAGGTTCTCCGGTTTCCTCCCACAGTCCAAAGACATTTACATTTACAGCATTTAGCAGACGCCCTTATCCAGAGCGACTTACAATTGATACAGTCTTGCAATCCAAGCAATTGTGGGTTAAGGGTCTTGCTCAAGGACCCAACAGTGGCAGAGGTGGGATTTGAACCCTGGACCTTTTGGTCCATTGTTCAGTACCTTAACCACTAGGCTACCACAGTGAAGGATTGATGAAACCTTGTGTCTGTCATTAATAGCCATTGATGCCGAAAACCGACATTAAATAAGCTACAACAAGCAAACAACTGCGATGCACTAGTGGTTAAGGTACTGGACTGTGGACCAGAAGATACATGGTTCAAATCCCACTTATGCCAAGCTGCCACTGTTGGGTCCTTGAGCAAGACCCTTAACCTACAATTGCTTGAATTATAAGTGTATCAGCTTTAAGTCACTATGGATAAGGGACTAAATGACATAAAAGTGCTCAGGATTGGCTATACTACATATGGAGATCAGTAAAATATGCCAGAACTAAATCATGTAAGCTCTATACATCAAATCATGTATCATTTGAATATTGCGGTGTAATGTACCCTTTTTTTTATTTTAAAACAGAATCGTTAAGTTGAGCTGTTTACTTTTCAGTGTCCGGCTGTGACTGTGGGATTTTTTTATATTGCTGTCATGAGAGTGACAATGAGAGACACTCTGAAAGTATCTGTCTGCCCTCCTGCCCTGGAGAGAAGCTTCCTGTGGCTTTCATCCTCTAAAGTGACTGTTAATATCTGGTGCAGATCAAATTGCGAGGGTTGTGAGGCTCAGCGTGACATCTATCAGCACCACGGCATGCTGTCAGGGAGCATCTGGAACTTGGAGCCAGATCGGGAGAATTAGAGCCTGAGAGAATCCTGCTCATGCACTGTTGCTCTTCTGTAAAGATTGGTCGTTCTGCAAAGATTACACCAAAAACATGATGGATAGCAGAATAAGATCTGCAGTAATCACTATAAGCCGCTAATGGTATGCATTAATCTTATTACCAACGCACTTAGTAACACCTTTAAGACTTTGAGTTGGCCACAAGTGTGTATGTGTAGAGACGATTATTAAGATCAATTCTGCAACAATACAAGACAATACAGTAGTAAGTGCCTGTCGGTTGAACATACTGTAATGTGATTCTTTCAGTTATGGTCTTGTAGTGATCATGGCGAAGTATGCAGCATTTCATTTTGACTTTAACCAGAACCGTATCAGTGAGGTCCTGTATCATGCCCTGAGAGGTTTCATTATTTTGTAGGAATGTATCTGCTGAAAGGACTCAAGAGCAGCCAGATCAAAGCTAATGCCAGTTGAGGCTGAGTATCTGCTTCTTCGTCTTCTTTCATCTGCTGAGCCTCGGAGCAGTGACAAGCCAGAGTCCAGACCTTTCTTCACAAGAAGCAATCTTGTCATTTTCCATGCTCATCTGACTCGAGCTCGGCAGAGTGGATTATTTATTGATCTGGCTTGATGCCACAGTGGGATGTATGCCTGAGGGCCTCGTGTTTCAGTCATAAACACAACGTTCACGCTCTCGCTCGCCAACACACACCACCATGGCTACTCGAATTCCATCTGCCCTGATATATTTCAAATTTATAAGACTTATTGTTAATGTATTTATTAATTCATCTTCACTTTGGCACTGAAACTTTATCAATGGGAGGCATAATGGTCGCTTCACATCTCCCAGATCCCCGGTTCAGTCCCAACCTTGGACCTGTGTGGAGTTTTCATGGCCATGGTTTTGCCTCCCCAGGTTTTGGTCTTGGTGGGTCTGAAGCTTAGCCTGCAAACAAAAACATTCAAATATAAAGTAGCGAGTCCATATTATCTTGTTTATGTGATATGGTTGTGAACCAGCATATCTAGAGGAACAAGCCAGAGATAACATGACAAACTCTTCAGCTGTAACTAAACATTTACACTTAGTTGTTTAGCAGACTTGTTGGATGTGACTTCCAACTGATAAAATCTTACAATTCTCCTTTCAGTCTCCTTTCAATGGTACAGTTTTCCCCAGTAAACTTATCCTTTAGCTCTAATGTTGTAATCTCTTACACATATCATCATTACAGTCATAGATATAATGTTTCAGTCGATTCCAACAACTCCTTCTTGGTGAGTTATTTTTTTTGTCAGTGAGTGTATATGATCATTAGTTGCGAAAACAAGAAATGTTATGGTGGCCTAAGACTTTTGCACAGTATTATATATCTCCGAATGTTACAGTATTTATGCTTAGTCTGACATCAAGACAAAAAGGTATTAGTGACTTACTTAACTATTAGTCAAGGAGCTATGACACGGCTGCAACTTGTCCACAATGCAGCAGCTCGAGCGCTTACCAGGACTAAAATGAAGGTGAAAATTGCACCCATATTGGCATCCCTGTATTATCTGCCTCTTGCTTTTAGAGTACAATTTAAAAGACTGGTTTTAACATATCATACAGTGCAAGGGAATGGGCCTAAATATATTTCTGAGATATTAGTACCATATTCAAAGGCTAGGACACTGAGTCCTCTAATCAAGGGCATTTAGGAGTCCCTACGACCAAGTGAAAATGGAAGGGAGACTTTTTTTATATGCTTCTAAGCTCTTGAATACTCTTCTCTTAGACAGTGGACTTGCAGGGTCTAAAGAGATGTTTTTAAAGAGGCTAAAAACATATCTGTATGCCTTCACCTTTAATCTTGTACATAGCTAATGTTCTGTTTCTGTTGTTTTGGATGTTATCTACTGGTTTTATGTTATTTGTTTTATATTCTTTTATCCTTTTATCTATTTTACCTTGTAAAATAGATCCAAGTACCTTGTAGGCTGACCTAGAAAAGCCCTGCCAGGCCGCCACTGGTCCACTGGTTGCAGGTGGTGAAGTATGAAAGTTTACCAGGAAGAGCTCACAGACAGTGGTGATTACCTGGGGTACGATCCAAATGAATGATGTTGTTGTTCTCTTGAGCTGCTGAGTGGCTGCCAGCCTTGTGTGCTTAATCCACACGCCACCTAGCACACATGACGTTTTGTTCTTATTTGTGCTGCAGCCTGCAGTGCCAGGTTCTCAGCATTATGGGGTTGGCAATGCCCTTTATGAGACCTGCTCTTGCATCATGTCTTGGCTTGTTTTCATTGTACAAGTCATCTCATATAAATATTTATTACAGTCTTCAATGGCTGATGTAATTCTGTATTTATCCCACCTGAGTAAGTCTGAATCTTATTTGCAATGTGCTTGAGAGTCATTATAATGTTGGTAGATGGTTTTTCCAGTGCCGTGGTATTCTCAAAGGGCAAATACTTGCAGCATTGCTCAGGCAGTGTGCTGTGGTAGTCATGTACCTGATTGCCCTTGGTCTGATCTGGTGCTGGACAAGCAGTTTATCCTCATCCTAGGTGTCCCTGCTTGTCAAGCTCACTTCGAGTCAGAATAAATCAGGGACATGTTGTCCCTCTGAACCTCATTAACCTGTCGCTGGACAGAGGACACCGAGGGGACATTCATTCTCTGCTCTCACTGCTCACGTTACACTCTACAGCAGAGCTTGACTATCACATCTTACTGGATGTTCATCTTTACATAATGTGTGTTGTGATTAGTTCTATGCATATTCGATACTGATACACAGATATGTGGAAGCATGAACGGCAGACCTGACATGTTCCCCATTCAAGTGGTTAAAGCCATCAAAACACTAATTCTAGGCAGGTGGGGAATTTCAAAAGTAAATACTGAGCCTAATAATGTAACTACCTAGCATATATATTTAAAAAATAGTTGAAATGCCTGAGGCTGAGGCGGTGAGGGTTTATTTACAATATCAGACACGGTCAAGGATGAACTATGGCAGTGAGAAGACTGAGAACACCAAGAATACCAAGAATTACGGGACTAGACAAGATAACACATGCATAACAAAAATGACAAACCATAAACAATAAGGGCCACTTTGTAATTTATATATACAATGATGTTTGTTGTTTTTCTTCAGCCATTCAGAGGTGGACTTGCTGGTCTGTTTTGGATCATTGTCTGATCATTTCAGCTTGAGGTCACGAACAGATGGCCGGACATTCTCCTTCAAGATTTTTTGGTAGACAGCAGAATCCATAGTTCCATTTATCACAGCAAGTCTTCCAGGTCCTGAAGCAGCAAAACAGCCCCAGACCATCACACTACCACCCCCATATGTTACTGCTGCTATAATGTAATGCCAGATGTAATGGGACACACACCTTCCAAAGAGTTCAGCTTTTGTCTCGTCAGTCCACAGAATGTTTTCCCAAAAGTCTTGGGGATCATCAAGATTGAGATGAAGTTCAATGTTCTTTTTGCTCAGCAGTGGTTTTTGTCTTGGAACTCTGCCATGCAGGCCATTTTTGCCCAGTCTCTTTCTTATGGTGGAGGCATGAACACTGACCTTAACTGAGGCAATTGAGGACTGCAGTTCTTTGGATGTTGTTGTGGGGTATTTTGAGACCTCTTGGCTGAGTCATTGCTGCGCTCTTGGGGTAATTTTGGTCGGCCGGCCACTCCTGGGAAGGTTCACCACTGTTCCATGTCTTTGCCATTTGTGGATAATGGCTCTCACTGTGGTTCGCTGGAGTCCCAAAGCTTTAGAAATGACTTTATAACACTTTACAGACTGATAGATCTCAATCACTTTCATTCTCAACTGTTCCTGAATTTCTTTGGATCTCGGCATGATGTGTAGCTTTTAAAGATCTTTTGGTGCACTTCACTTTGTCAGGCAGGTCCTATTTAAGTGATGTCCTGATTGAGAACAGGTGTAGCAGTAATCAGGCCTGGGTGTGGCTAGAGACAGTGAACTCAGGTGAGATAAACCATAATTATGTTATGCTTTAACAAGGGGGGGCAATCACTTTTTCACACAGGACCATGTAGGTTTGGATTTCTTTCTCCCTTAATAATAAACACCTTCATATAAAAACTGCATTTTGTGTTTATTTGTGTTGACTAATATTTTAATTGGTTTGAAACAGTTTTAGCTTGATCAGGTCTGGTCTTTATGGAAGGGTAGCATCCAAGAAACCAGAATGTTACTGTATTTACACTTAGTCTGGCATCAAGACCACAATGGATTGCTGAATTACACCATGAAGGGGAACACAATACTGGCTGTACTTCTCTAATTTAGAAAGTACAGTAAGAACCACTATCTTCTAATTTCAATGTCTGATGTTCCACAGAAGTCTAAGATTCCTGTCTTGACTCCTGGCCGACAACTTGAACTTGGCGTGATTTTTTTTTTCTTTCTTGCAGCCCATTCGCCTCACAATTTTTCTAATAGCGGTTGTAAAGAATTATCAGCATGAACAAGGTGCCTCTGCCCACAGAGCTGTCACTCACTAGATTTTCTCTACACCAGGTTATCTCTGGAAATCTCCAGAAATATTAGCACCCTTGACTTCTAACCAGTTATGCTATTTGCCATTCTAAAATGACTACACATTTATATGCTGAATCACGCCCCCCCCCCAGGATTATTCTTAATTGTCCCATTTTGTACTGAAATAGCTGTTTCTTTATCCTGCCCTGTTTTAATAGACAGTAGAAAAAAAATCAAGAAAGAAGGAGATGAAGAAAATCAATTTTCTTTTAACTTCAGCAGTCAGTCCGTTTTCAATTAAATTGGAGTGCTCTTCATTCCCAACGATAAAAGAGTATGACACCTCTGTAGGCCAAGCTGACTTTCAGGGTAGCGTCTGTGTCCATATTATTTTCAGAAAGAAAATAATTTGTGAAATGGGATGAATCTAAATAGTGGAGAAAGCACATTTCTCTTTATTGTCATTGAAATTTCTGCATGATCACCTTACATTAACATAGATATTACATCTATAATCACAATCAGCACTTCTACAGCTCTGTGGTTAGCCTTACTGTGCTGACAGACACACACACAATGTGTGATCTGACAGACGTGCCGAGCAGCCCTGTTTCAGTTAAGTAGTCCCTTTCATAACTAATACATCAGTGTCAGAGTCCAGGCGACACGAGTGGTGTATCTGAAGATATCAGCAGCTTTTCTACATCAATTAACCCAAGCTTGTTTCCATAAGCAATTCTGCACTTAACAGAGACTGTAAGGGAGCAGAAAGGACGAAAACAAAGTGCAAATGAGCTGCAGAAAGCCCACAGAGGTGGATGTTGCTGTTTTCCATATGCTGTAAACAAAAAAGTGCTGCTTTTATCTAATAACCTCTGTTTCCTGACCTGCACAGTTAGTTCTTTACCTAACTTCCATCTGTTTTTGTGACGTCAAAAATATTATACTATGCTGATCTACTTACTGTAAACTAGTTTCGAGTTATAGACTGGGTAAAAATGTAAGTTGTCTGTTGCTTCATAGGTGTCCATCAATATTTATGTAAGCCCCAACATACACTGATCAGCCAAAACATTAAAACCACCCGGTCTGGAGCGATGTTTAGCGACGATGCTTTATGTGTGAGAATAATGCCCACAAGGGCACAATATCTCAGGGTTCCCAGCAGAACAATACCCAGAACATCACTCTCCCTCCTTTGGCTTATCTTCTTCGCTGGTGAACTTCCTTCGCTAAGTAAAAGGAAAATCAAACAGGTCTCATCAGACCTTCTTGCTCTAGGAGTCAACAGTGGCAACATGGCAGAGGGGGGATTTGAACCTTGGACCTTCTGGTTTGTAGTGCAGTACCTTAATCGCTAGGCTACCAAAGTCCCAAAGGCTCCTGCATGGGTTAGTACTGTGTGTACACACACAATCAAACCATGTACCGGCAGCATCTCATATAAAGAAACCTATATTTATGCTGTAGGACTGCAGATGAACTAGTTTGATAGAATAATCCAAATAAAACACTGTTTGCAAATGAACTCAAACTATTCATCTTTGTTTTTTTACACACCAGGCAAAGGTGAAGCATGAGAGGCCAAACAAAGTAACCTAGTTACCAGAAAAAAGGAATCAAACAGGGTCTGTGTTCATTTACATAGGATTAACTTTCTAGCGCTCTAGTCATAAAATATATATCTATATAGTAAATATAACATCAATGTCAAAAACATCTTTACGAAAGCAACTAAATGTTCTGCTACCTGTACAGTTAAAAGCATTGGTATTACATTGGAATTTTTTATAGTGTAGCCCAACTGTACAGCACCTGTTGTCCCTGACCTCATTGTGATCCGAAACACCACCAGCTGCTTCTTTCTGTCCCTCAGAGATTCCTGATCTCCAGCTACCATCAGTCTCAGAGATGATAATAAATGGCTTCTGATGTGCATAAGTAGAGCAGGAGTGTTCAATGTCAGATGCATGGACAGAAAAATCATCTGGTATGAAGGTGCTTCTGTTGTGTAGACAATGAACTGACTTGACAGCAAATTACATATTAATATTAAGCTAAAGCATTTGTCTGCAGGGTCATGCATTATGCCTCATTGAGAGAGCTCATTTTGGTGTTTTCCTTTAGAGCCCTGCCCAGTTCTGCTCATGCCAATGCTTTCCAGCCAGCCACTAGTCCAGCTGACTAGACGTTTTGCCCAGTCAGTAATGTTCTGGAAACAAATGACCTCCTGATATATCCTGAACATCTCTGGAGTAGGAATGATATTGGTATTGGTATAACATTCCTGCACTACATATTTCTTATTATACCACAATTAGTTCAGACCCCGCAATCTGATTGGCTGAGAGACGTTTTTCCCATGACATTATTGATCATGGCACTCTGACCGATGCTCTCTAAGTATTACTCCGCGGCATACACATGTAACCTAGCAATGATGCCCACTCTAAAAAGCACCCAAGTTATAATGATACAAATAAAACACTGGGAAAATGACAGCTATAATTCGTTATTGGTTTTGAAAACGATTTAAATTTGGAAGACGAAGCTATTAATAATAAGCTTTTTAATAATGGCCAACCTGAGCCAAAGGTTTATCACCTTTAGGATTTGGAAGCGCTGGAAAAGGGAAACGAAGTCAGTCCTTTAAATCATAGTCCCGGCTCTTAATGGATTCACAGCTCGACTGAAGAGCAACGAGACTGACAGTTTTGGTCCCATCAGCAAAAATGACCTGAATCAGCTTCATCCGTCACAAAGACGTCGTTTGCTGGATTTAAACTCGGCGTCTTTAATTAAACACACGTCCGGAGGTTCATATGACAGGTATTGCTATGTTATCTGTTAAGTCCGAAGCGAAGCTGCTGATGCTCTGTAACTCTGCTGGTACATTTCTGACTGATCAGATTAACATTAAGAGCTTCATCATACAAATTTATAATCGCTAAACTTTGGTTAGAACACCGGGATCTCACTCCGATTTGCTTCAGTCGGTAGAACAGTGGTAACAGCCTGCATTATAAACCCCACCCATTTTATCTGCTGAATGTAAATAAACTTTCTTTTTAATGAATTAAAACTTACCAATCAATATATTTGTGTTTATTGTCTGTATAATAAAGTTATTGGTCATTCTGTTTCTTGACTTTAATGACTGAAGGGCTTAGCCGCAGGGGAACGACAGAATGGAACTATTTTACCTCGGGAAAGGCTGATAAACAAATCGTTTTTTTGTCCTCTTTATCTTAAAATAATATATATATATATATATATATATATATATATATATATATATATATATATATATATATATATATATATATATATATATATGTAAGTTTATATTAGTCATCTTCTAATACTTCATCAATGATTTAGGATTCTTCTTCCAATCGTACACACTTGTACAGTACTGTGCAAAAGTCTTAGGCCACTATTAGATTTGTTGGATTGGTAACGTTATAATGACCATATATTACATATTGTCCACGATTGAACCCAAAACTTGTATTCGCCACTCTTTTACATAATCCTTTTTTCCACTGATCATATCGTAGCTTTTTCACCTGGTTCCACTTCCAGAAAAGTGGTTTCATGGCTGCTGCTTTTCCAAAAAAGGCCATTTCTGATCATGCTTCTTCCCACTATAGTCCATTGCAGCATCTGGGATCTGGATGAAGCTGCCAGATGCTGCTGTTGCTCAAGTGTAAGGGAAGGTCACACTAAATATTGCCAATGTAGCATATAGAAGATATTTTTTTCATATTTTTGTCAGATAATACTGCATACAAATGAACTGTGTTTTCTGGTTGTACTCTAATAAAGAGGCTGTGAAATACAATAGTGATATACTGTATGGTTGTTATAACTTTGCTCAAACAGTGGGATCTCATCTAATGGTGGCCTAAGACTTTTGCACAGTGCTGTACGCTGTACGCTCTGGATGAAAGCATCTACAAAATGCTGTAAATGTAAATATGACAATTAGCACACGACATCATCTGGTGATTTCCAGCAACTTTTTGAGCATGCCTTATCTACTGTACCCTGAAAAGAGTTGGCACTATCGTCCTTATATACCAGTCTGATCCATCTATTCATGTATCTACCTAGCCATCCATTGAGCCTCCCATCCATTCGTCCATCTTTGTCTGACCATCTGAAACATCAGCTGTAGGTCTTGTCTGAAGTGACCCGTCTTATCTCTTTAGAGCACTTTTACTGAGGAACCACTGCAGTGTGCACAGTAAAGCCCGGTAGAGATCAGATAAAACAGCCTTCTGTTCTTCAGCCATCTCTGGAAGTTGCCGGGCCCTTTTGACATTTCCACATCTTGTGAAATGGAGATTGTGAGGATGATGGAACTCATGCAGCACACACAGCAAAATAAAGCCCAAGTGATGTTGGAAAAGATAAGGAAAAAAAAACCCAGAAAAAACTCTTTTCCCAGCTCTCTGAAGTGCAATCACAAAATCGGTCCCCCAGCATTACTGGCAATTTGCAAGATGCCGCAGTACATTCATATATTTTTCCAATTTCGGTTCTCAAAAGACAGCCAGTTAATCTGTGTCGTACGAGCCCCTGCCAGTTCCCTGTGGAAAAGGCTCCCATTCACGCTTGTCATTCAACAGTGCACGAATCAAACACAATGCACGGTTCTTCTGGTTGCGCTCCATGTTTGCAGATAACAAGAGACTGTTTTTGTGCCTTCAGGAAAATGAGCATCAAATATGACATCCGAATGTAGCACGTGTGGCATTTTATCACGGAGAAATGCCACTGAAGCGGGTGGCTTTCGACGAGGAGCGAGGTGCAGGAGGTCGTAATTGAAAGCGAGCGCAAGCCAGGCCATGTTTCCCCGGCTGAAGCGAGGGAAATCAATGATGAGGTGGGTGGGTAATTCTGAGCCAGAGATGAAGTGTCAAGGAGAGATGCAATAACCATGAAAACAAATGCGAGAGGCAAGGAGGACGAGATTCGTGTAAACAAATGTCGAGTCAGAGACAATAGCTCAGGCCAGAGATAAAGCATGCTAATGAAAACGGATTGAGTTGGCACCAAGTTGACTGACGTGGCAAACTGATTGCCTTCCAGGACACCGAGGAGGATAAGAAATCCTTCCACCTCGCGTCTGATTGAGAGGAACATCGGCTAAGAGGTGTAGCTGCAGAATAGGTCCTGACAGTGGCTGCTATTGGGTTTTCATTGCTGTATGCTTCCTCCAGAGGAGCTGCGGTTTCCTAATACACAGCTGTTTAATGCAATAACCGGGGAGAAAGTAGTTTTAAATTCTTGCCAATGACCAAAACCTTCATCTCTTCATATTTCTTACCTCCCCTTGGCTTCATGTCTAACAAAATGTACACTCTTTTAATCAACTATTTAAGGAATACAAGATTAATAGAGAGAATCTCATTTTTTTATTTTGAATTTTTATTTTATTTTTTATATCAAGCTCCAGTCCGGTACATACAGTATATCATACCTATGATCCACCTGAACTGTCCTCCGTCTCATGGCTCTCATTCTCCTCATGCTTTAATGGAACCTGAGTAAGATATAACAATATATTAGATGCTAACACATATAAAGACATATTTTCTATTGATAGTTTCCATCGATCTGACCACTGAAGTAAATCAGAATAACTAGACTCCTTAATAAAAGCAAGGGTTCTGCTCTGCACTTTCCCTCAGGACCTTTACAATTTTCTATATTTCTGCATAAATATGACACCAAAATATTATACATTGGCCATTTATTTATTGAGGAAAATTATCCAATATTACATATTAGTGGCCATATGAGTGGCAAAAGTATGTGAACCTTTGCTTTCAGTATCTGATGTGACCCCTCTGTGCAGCAATAACTGCAGCTAAATGTTTCCTGTAGCTGTTGATCAGTCCTGCACACCGGCTTGGAGGAATTTTAGCCCATTCCTCCGTACAGAGCAGCTTCAGCTCTGGGATGTTGGTGGGTTTCCTCACATTAGCTGCTCGCTTCAGGTCCTTCCACAACATTTCCATTGGATTAAGGTCAGGACTTTGGCTTGGCCATTCCAAAACATGAACTTTATTCTTCTTTAATCATTCTTTGGTAGAACGGCTTGTGTGCTTAGGGTCGGTGTCTTGCTGCATGACCCACCTTCTCTTGAGATTCAGTTCATGGACAGATGTCCTGATGTTTTCCTTTAGAATTCTCTGATATTCAGAATTCATTGTTCCATCAATGATTTCAAGCCATCCTGGCCCAGATGCACCAAACCATGATACTACCACCACCATGTTTCACAGATGGGATAAGGTTCTTATGCTGGAATGCAGTGTTTTCCTTTCTCCAAACATAAGGCTTTTCTTTTAAACCAAAAAGTTCTATTTTGGTCTCATCCATCCACAAAACATTCTTCCAATAGCCTTCTGGCTTGTCCACGTGATCTTTAGCAAACTGCAGACAAGCAGCAATGTTCTTTTTGGAGAGCAGTTGCTTAGACGTTACCCTGGGGTCCTTTGTGACCTCGCCAACTATTACCCACCTTGCTCTTGGAGTGATCTTTGTTGGTCAACCACCCCTGGGGAGGGTAACAATGGTCTTGAATTTCCTCCATTGGTACACAGTCTGTCTGACTGTGGATTGGTGGATTTGGAGATGTTTTTTTTTAACCTTTTTTTAACCTTCTGAGGTTTCTCAGAAATCTCCTTTGTTTTGCCATGATACACTTCCACAAACAGGTGTTGTGAAGAGCAGACTTTGATAGATCCCTGTTCTTTAAATAAAACAGGGTGCCACTCACACCTGATTGTCATCCCATTGATTGAAAACACTTGACTCTAATTTCACCTTCAAATTAACTGCTAATCCTAGAGGTTCACATACTTTTGCCACTCACTAATTTGTAATATTGGATCATTTTCCTCAATAAATAAATGACCAAGTATAATATTTTTGTCTCATTTGTTTAACTGGGTTCTCTTTATCTACTTTTAGGACTTGTGTGAAAATCTGATGATGTTTTAGGTCATATTTATGCAGAAATATTGAAAATTCTAAAGGGTTCACAAACTTTCCATATATAGAAGCTGCCAGATGTTGCTATTGCTCAAGTGTAAGTTAAGGTCACACTAAATACTCACCACTGTATCCTATAGAAGCTGTTTTTTCTGATATTTTTCAGATTTTAATACTACGTACAAATTTCCTGTATTTTCTGGTCGTATTCTAATGAAGAGATTGAGAAATAACTATATATGGTCATTATGCTATTGATAAAACTGGTATATCTAGTCTAAGGGTAGCCTAAGACTTTTTTCACAGTACTACTGTATATATACCAGTGAAGATGCTGTCAATTCAGCTATCTTTTCAAAAATGCTGAAAAAGACTTTTGATTGTGGTTATTTGTATGGTTTAGTAACTGTGAACCTACTTCATGTCTTTTTATTGATTTTCTCTCGTCTTGAGTTCATGCTGCTTGATAAAAATTTTTGACAGCCAGCAGGCCAAAACATAGCATAAAGTCAGAGACAGTAGCTCATCTGTTGCTGCACAGTTTATATTTGTCATCTTCTAATCCTTCATCAGTGGCAAATGATTCTTTTAACAGGACTATGGCTTGATATTTTTGGTTGGTGGACTATTCTCAGTCCAGCACTAACACTGAGGTGTTTAGAACTGCTAGCAGCGGCAATTCAAGGATGGTCTTTTTGGAAGGGTGTATATACAGTGGTGAACCTTCCCAGGAGTGGCCGGCCGACCAAAATTACCCCAAGAGCGCAGCAACAACTCATCCAAGAGGTCACAAAAGACCCCACAACAACATCCAAAGTACTGCAGGCCTCACTTGCCTCAGTTAAGGTCAGTGTTCATGCCTCCACCTTAAGAAAAAGACTCGTCTCAATTTTTCCAGAACACATCTTGATGATCCCTAAGACTTTTGGGAAAACATTCTGTGGACTGACGAGACAAAAGTTGAACTCTTTGGAAGGTGTGTGTCCCATTACATTTGGTGTAAAAGTAACACAGCATTTCAGAAAAAGAACATTATAGCAACAGTAAAATATGGTGGTGGTAGTGTGATGGTCTGGGGCTGTTTTGCTGCTTCTGTTTCTGTGATAAATGGAGCTATGAATTCTGCTGTCTACCAAAGAATCCTGAAGGAGAATGTCCGGCCATCTGTTCGTGACCTCAAGCTGAAACGAACAGTTTTTTTTGTCCCTTAATAATAAACACCTTCATTTAAAAACTGCATTCTGTGTTTACTTGTGTGGTCTTTGACTAATATTTAAATTAATATTTAAATCAGGAAGGGGGCAAACACTTTTTCACACCACTGTATATTGAGAGAGAGAGAGAGAGAGAGAGAGAGAGAGAGAGAGAGAGAGAGAGAGAGATGATAACAATTGTAGAGAAGTACACAAAATTAATAAACATCCAGAGGAACAGGACTTTCATACAGAGGCCCTTCATCAGCTGTGTGGATTCAATCAAAGCCTTGGTCTGAATTGGTCATTACTTTAGGTGAACTGATTGGACTGGAGTCGGACTCTCCTGATCAGTCTTTTGCTGTTGTTATTTCTAAAGCTGCAGGATCTGAAGCACCCAAATTATCTTGTTACATTGTTTTTAAGATCCTGGACCCCTGTAGTCTCCGCTGTCTTCCTCCATTGTTGTACTGTTTTCACTCCCAACACACCTGATCCACACCTTCATGGGCTGGTGCACAAGCTTATCAGTCGAAGTGTGCTTGAGCAGGGAGAGGGGAAATCAGTGCACTCAACGGTAATTCCAGAACTGGGATTCCCTCTGAATGAGCACCCCAGAGGACCCTGATGAACTGGGGCAGCTAATTAGATATTACTGTTTTCTGGATGGTATGAAAAGATGTTTGTCCACTGATGGGAGACATCACCATGGGACAAACGACAAGATTTGATCTGCTCATGGCGCCTTTATGTTTTCTTTTTTCAATCTATGACCATTATTTCCATGTTTTATCGTATTGGATTATGTCATGTAATACTATATGAACCGTGGTATGGTGGCACAGTGTTTAGGGTGGTGCCTCACAGCTGCAAAGACCCTGGTTCGATTTCAGGCCCACCCTCTGCCTGTGTGGAGTTTGTATGTTCTCTGGCTCCCTGTCCAGGTATGCTCCTGGAGTTCTTATTTCCAGTTAAGCAGGCCCACCACTGTGGTTCTGAGTCCTGGCAATGCCTTCCAAAAAGGTCAGGCAATCTACTGTATACAGGCACGGTTGGCTGTGTTTCAAGGAGGGGAGGCAGGACAAGGCATCATCCACTGGTGCTCCAACAGAGCTGGCACTGTGATGGTCTGGTGTCCCATCCAGGGCACAGTTGCTGTTCTGCCATCATCATGTCCAGTCTTCATACTCAGACCACACCAGAAGGCAAAAACACCCCTTCCCCTCTTCTGGTTGACTGATCATGCCATGCCACCAAAACTTACCCACCTAGGACACGAGATCCTACAACGACTCTATTTAATTATACACCATAATATTGTGTTAAATCTACTTTGTCAGTCTATACTTTATTTATTTATTTATTTATTTACTACTGGATATGGTTGCCTGGCTTAAAAAAAACCAAAAAATAATAATAATAATAATAATAATAATAATAATTTAATAGTTATAAAATAATTATTTATAATTATTAATTAATAATTAAAATGAATTAATAATTAAAATCAATACATAAAAACAATAATACTAATACTACTACTACTAATAATAATTTATTACTGGATGTGGTTGGCCAGTCTTAGGAGCAAATACCGAGCACAGAAGTAAGAAATTCAGTTCAGAGCTGTCAATGTTCTCCTCCTGGTTATTTTCTTAAACCCCCAGTGTTTGCTTGTTCGTTTATCCAGTGATGATCTATCACACACATGCAGTCATTAGACGGTAATTGCTCGCGCACACTCCAGTAAATCCATCATTTCTGGACCATAGTGAAAAATCAATGCAGATCGCCTGAGGTGATCGATTCTGTTCAGCAGGTGCGTTTTGTTCCTCCTATTTATCGCCGAGACAGTTCCGGCTAAGCAAATGTCACAAACTCCATCCTCTGTTTTCCTTCTAATCTCATTATCGATCTCTGCAGGTGCAGAGGAAGTTTCTACATGTTCTTCGTTGTTTCACTGAGTAGTCCTGCTCTAGTACAGCTTTTACATAGTCAACACCAATCTTTAGATCAGAAGGACCAGGGTTCAAATCCCACCTCTGCCAGGCTGCCACTGTTGGATCCTTGAGCAAGACCCTTAATTCACAATTGCTTGGTTTGTAAGACTGTACCAGTTGTAAGTCATTCTGGATAAGGGTGTCTGCTAAATGACTAAATGTAATTATAGCCTAACAGGTCTAACTCTTACTTTTAACATCCGGTTGCCAAGGAGGTTTGATCCCTTTTTGAGTCTTGGTCCTCCCAAAATTTCTTCCCTATAATATTTGAGGAGTTTTTCCTTGCCACTGTCGCCTCAGGCTTGCTCAGTTAGGTCTTTGCGGCTACATATTTATGAATCTGCTTTGAGACGATGCTCTGTTGTAAAGAGTGCTACAGAAATACATGACTTGACCTGACAAACTCCCCTCATACTTTTATAAATCACAGGATTACAAAGGAAATGATTCGATTATGTTGTGGCTTTGTGAAACAAAGGTCATTCCATGTGCCAGATTTGCGAGAAACTAAAGAATATTTTATACAAAGAAAAAGAAATTCTAACCAGCACATAAAAAGGAGCAGAAGGTCCAGATGCACAACTGCACAAGAGAAGTAGACCAAGAAGTAGATCAAGTCTGCAGATTGAGAAACAGAAGGCTTTCAGATCCTTAGTTCCTTTATAAGTACAAATTCAAGCAATTACCTGCAGCGTAAAATAGCTTTTTCCCTTTTTCTGATCAGGATCCCAGCAGAGTCTGGTGCCTATCCCAGAGAACAGTGAACATCATGCCAGTGATGGGGATCCCTGACCGACCATTTCACTGCTAGGCTCTGAACTCAAGTCATTGCTGATGAGCTGTAATATTTAGTCCCATTGTATTCTGTATAAAGAAGTCTTATTGTTCATTGTTCAAAATACTGGCTTTGGTGGGTTAAGGTACTACAATACATGTGGGTTCAACTACAAGGTCATCACTACTGAGATCTTAAGCAAGGACCAACACGCAGCAAGTATGATGCAACATGCATTGCTGTAGGACAATAAATTAGGTTTTATAGGATACAAATGCAGACAATGAGATATTACGGGGGCCACATGATGGCAGCATAGCTCCAGATAGTATGGATCCTCAGTCACACGCTCTTGCACACTGTCGTCCTCTCTCACGTACTCTCGCTCTCTCACTCTCTGCGTTCATCTCTGTGACTGTCAGTCTGCAGTGCAGTGCTGGAAAGGGCATTTCCTCTCTTCCACGTTTTTCTCACAGGCTTTACAGAGTAATTTCAGTTAAATCTATCCACGCTGACATAAGTTCCTAATGGAATATTCTGTTCTAACACAGATCTGGAATCATATTATATGCACTGTCTAATATGGCATTACAGCAGTCCGCATTTCCTCAAAACCCATAGTGGGTGGATAAAAAAGGATTCCAGGATTTACAGTATAACCATATATAGTGTGATTATGGTATGGTTACTGCACCAGTTCCTAAGGTTTGGATAGAGCTTCCAAAAAACACCTTCTGTGTGAATGAGGATTTAGTTTTGAATATAACCTACTGTTGTTTGGAAGCATTACAGTGTTAAGAGTCGACCTAGTGTTAAGCCCGCTAATAAGGTTGGCCCAAGGTTTGGGTTTGGGAGAGGGTCTAAAGTAAGACTAGATGACCATTGATGTAAGAATAAGGATGGATATTGGGGTGGATTCAGGATTGTAGCAGACTGTTTGAATCACATAGGATCTTGCTTGCTTGTTGAAGTGGCTTTTTGATTAAGACTGGATCCTTGACTTGGTCTGGAATTAGGCTTGGGACTTGAGTACTAGAGTTAAGACTGGATTTAGACTTGGGTGTTATGGTCATTGGTGAGCCTGGTATGAAGGCTGGCTAATTATATTGACCTAGGGTTAAGACTTGGAGGATTATTATATTGATTGACAAGGTTTGCCGAGAGTTTTGCTTCAATTTTACGTCGGACCTTGTGTACCATCTTAAACACGCAAGGTAACTCATTTTTTGTCTGTTGAAGCTTCAAATTAAAGTGTTTGTTGAATAATTTGTCATGTTTGCTTAATGAAGTGTGTCTGATCCAGATGGGCTTAAATTCACCAAAAACAGAAGAAAAGCCTGCTCCAATTTGCTGGATGCAAAACAGCCCTACCCAGAAGTCCCAACTGGAGTCATAGCTGCTACTAAGAGACTATGGTTTGTGTGTTTCTGTTGCTTCTTGCTGGTTGGATACATCCTGCTCAAACACACATCTAGCAACACTTTCATACGCTCTCTCACATGCGAACCTGAGAGCTGTGCTCCGTTCATGCCCACCATGATCAATGTATTTATGCAGCACTAAAGTTTAGGGATAAGATGAATGTCGGGTTTTATATTACCAAGGCTGTGTGTGTCCGTACCTTCCACATTA
This sequence comes from Ancistrus triradiatus, assembly GCA_025084515.1. NCBI lineage: Eukaryota > Metazoa > Chordata > Actinopteri > Siluriformes > Loricariidae > Ancistrus > Ancistrus triradiatus. The sequence continues at coordinate 399,518 of JAJAGP010000291.1, forward strand.
AGGGAAGATGAGTTCATTAGTGCATTAGTGCCTCATGCGGGGAAATGAAATCCTCCCGAGCTTCTTCTACTCCCTCTGTTTAATCTCATCTCCCTCCCACTTTGATTGGACCTTGTAAGCGTCATCCTTGGTTAATATTATGGGAAATATGCTAAAAGGAAAACTTCCACAGCCTGGCTGTGGATAATGGATTAGAGGATGCTTCCTCTGCTTGTCATGGTGGGTGTTCCTCTGTCATGTGGCTATAAAGAAGGTCTGGCAGGTGCATACATTTGCATACATGGGTAACAGCAGGATGTGGGGGCAGTTCAGGGGTAAAGACTTTGCACTACTAATTTTAAGGTTGGGAGTTCAAATTCTGGCTCCTCCAGACTGCCACTTTTTCGCCTTTGAGCCAGATCTACCGATATCTTAATTGAAAGTCACTCTGGATTGACAAAATGCTGTCAATATATAATGCAGAATCCCAGTGGACTTGGAGTGGACAGTGGACAGTGGACTGGGGGTACATTTGCTCCCTGTATGATTGCCATCTAGTCTAAGATCAGTGTTGCTAGAATTGGAGGACTCTCTACTTGGAGGCCAAAGCAATAAATACTTCCATAGCCGATTCAACCTTGTGTTTAACCTTCTACATTCTCTCCAGTTCCCATTTTTAATACTTGATAATTCTTCACAACAGCTAGGTTCAACCGCTCAAGGTTCCAGAGTTGGAGGCACTGTCCTCCACCGACTGAAAAAAAACACTCTAACACTGTCTTACCTTACACCAAACAGCCCTGAAGTTTATTATATTTGATCTTAGTATCTTAGTACAAAAATGGCCAAAAATTGTAATGATTTATTTGTAAATTTGATGGAATGTTTACTATAATTATTATTAACCTTATTCACTATTATATGTTCACTATCTATTATACTCGGCTTTCAGGTCTAACTCAAGCAGATATGTAAATGACTACAGGTGTGGTCTGATTAGACACTGGCTCTTGCCACAAGAGGGTGTAAAAGTGCTTCCCTTGTTTATCTATAAAAAAAAGGCTCACAGAGGCTCCTTTTGGGTAGTTTACCTCTTGGTAAGATTGCTAGATGTGCCTCTACAATGCACTCAAAGACATTTTGCCCAGTTGACAGACTTTCAGAGGGGGCACATCATTAGACTGAGAGAAGCAGGATGCCCATTTCGACTAATTGCCTGCCATCTAAGCTGTTCTGATCTAGTTGTTAGGAGGTGTTGGGAGCAGTGGTTCCATGGGGGCACAAACATACGGTGAATAGCTTGTGGATGGCCCAGACAGACCACCAGTAGAGAAGACCGTTTGATTTTCCAACAAGCAGGAGCAGCTTCAACAGTTCAGTATCCACCATCTAGACACAGTTACCAGGCACTTAGCAGAAAGAAATTTGTTGTCCTGACATTTTCCTTTAGAATTCTCTGATACAATTCAGAATTCATTGTTCCATCAATGATTTCAAGCCGTCCTGGCCCAGATGCAGCAAAACAGGCCCAAACCATGATCCTACCACCACCATATTTCACAGATGGGATAAGGTTCTTATGCTGGAATGCAGTGTTTTCCTTTCTCCAAACATACGGCTTTTCTTTTAACCCAAAAAGTTCTATTTTGGTCTCATCCGTCCACAAAACATTCTTCCAAAAGCCTTCTGGCTTGTCCACGTGATCTTTAGCAAACTGCAGACGAGCAGCAATGGTCTTTTTGGAGAGCAGTGGCTTTCTCCTTGCAGCCCTGCCATGCACACCATTGTTGTTCAGTGTTCTTCTGATGGTGGACTCATGAACATTGACATTAGCCAATGTGAGAGAGGGCCTTCAGTTGCTTAGAAGTTACCCTGGGGTCCTTTGTGACCTTGCCAACTGGAGTGATCTTTGTTGGTCGACGACTCCTGGGGAGGGTAACAATGGTCTTGAATTTCTTCCATTTGTACACAATCTCTCTGACTGTGGATTGGTGGAGTCCAAACTCTTTAGAGATGGTTTTGTAACCTTTTCCAGCCTGATGAGCATCAACAACTCTTTTTCTGATTTTCTCAGAAATGTCCTTTGTTCGTGCCATGATACACTTCCACAAACGTGTTGTGAAGAGCAGACTTTGATAGATCCCTGTTCTTTAAATAAAACAGAGTGCCCCCTCACACCTGATTGGCATCCCATTGATTGAAAACACTAGAGGCTCACATACTTTTGCCACTCACTAATATGTAATATTGGATCATTTTCCTCAATAAATAAATGACCAGGTATAATATTTTTGTCTCATTTGTTTAACTGGGTTCTCTTTATCTCCTTTTAGGACCTGTGTGAAAATCTGATGATGTTTTAGGTCATATTTATGCAGAAATATAGAAAATTCTAAAGGGTTCACAAACTTTCAAGCACCACTGTATCATTTGCTCAATATTTACCCAAGAACAATCCACATCTCCGTGCTCTCTGTAGGGTGAATGACTGAAAGCATCTGCGAGTGGGATTATGTAAAACCGTTGTGTGAGCTCGTGTAGTTCTATTGTGAAAATTACTTTAAAAGAACGGATGGAGCCGATATCCAACCCCAGCCTGTGGTCATATCATCAAAAATCCATTCCAGTCAGGTTTTAATAATGCAGGAAGTAATATGGCGAGGCGTAGAGAGAGGTGATCAGGACGATCAATCTCCTGAAAGCATACCCCCACAATCGAGGATTGTGCGAGTGTGTGTGTGCCATGTATATATTACATTGTGGGGACCAAAGAAAGCTCTGACATTTTTTTCCGTTATGGGGACATCTTGAGAGCCAAGAGTCAAACAGTTTGCTACTGAGGTTAAGGTTAGGTGTAGCATGAATTAGCTACAGTAATCATTATGTCAGTGGGAAGACCCCACCAGGATATTGAGACGACTGTGTGTGTGATGTTTATATACCACTGTGGTGACCACATGTCCCTACAAAGATAGAAATATCTGACATTTTTTATCTTGTGGGGACATCTTGGTGATCCCAATGGGGAAAGCTGCTTTTTTTTTACAGAAATTGTAACCAAAAGAGTCAGAAGATTTGCTTTACTGAGGTCAAGGTTAGGAGTAGATGTAGGTGTAGGATTAAATTAGCTGTAGTAATCATTATGTCAGTGGAGTCCTCACCAGGATAGTGGAGACAAATGTGTGTGAGAAGATGTTTATATATAATGTCAGACCTTTCTATCATTGTGTGGAACTAATGTCCCCACATGATAGAAATATCTGACATGTTTTACCTCGCTGGCCACATCTAAACTGCTTTATTTTCCAAAAACCCCAACTTTATTTTGAAAAACCAAGAGTTGAAAGATCTTTAAGGTACTGAGGTTAAGGTTAGGGTCAGGTTTAGCATTAATTAGTTACAGTAATCATTATGTCAGTGGAAGTTCCCCACCAGGATAGTGGAGACAAACGTGTGTGTGTGTTACTATGTGAAGGTGCTTTTGCACTAGGTCACTGCACGCCCAACAGCCTGGAAAGTCTGAGAATGTACTGCAATCATAGTACTACACAAAGGAAGTGACACTGTGAACTCATCTTCAGCCCGGCTTCAGGGATCTAGCTTCAGTCCTGGCTTCTTGTTATGGTCTGTGTGCTGTTTGACATGTTGTCCCTCTGTTCATATGGGTTTATTCCCAGCTGTCGAAAAACACAGCAGGAGCTGGATTGACTTTTCTGAGTAGCAGCAATGTGTTTTCGAGCTGCTGAACACTGCAGGTCATGAGAGCCTGGGTTCGAATCCCTGCTGGGGCTTGCAACACCTTGCAATGGGCTGGTGCCCTATTCAGAGTGCTCCTCTGAATGCATTCAGTTAATTCCAGGTTAGGCTTCAGACCCTGACCAGGGTGAGCAGGTAAAACAGGATGCTTTGCTGTTCTGCTACTGAACACAATGAAATATTATAAGCTGTGAAATAAAGCACAGTGCGGAAGTCTTAGGCCACCATTTGATTTGTTGTTTTAACAATTGTAATGACCATATGTAATTATTTCTCAGTCTCTTTATTAGAATAGACCAGAAAATACAAGATACTTGTATGCAGTGTTAAAAAAATGAAAGGGACTCCCACTGCGCATGTATTCAAATAGAAAAAATGCTACCCATATTGGTATTAGGTATCCTACTACTAGGGTTTTAATTAGATGTTCTTTCATAGGATAGCTGCTTTCCATCTGCGCTTTCCATCATGAGGAAGTGTTTATTAAGTACATTAATACTACTAAATGTTTAAAGCCTCACTGCTCGAGAAGCATCGGGTCCTCATCTATAATACGAAGATAATTAGTAGCTGAATCACAAGCATAACCCTAGCAAGTCTTTGTAATGGTCAGGCACTAACACGAGTCCTTAAATATTCAATCATTTATTCATGTTCATACCCGACTAATCCTATTCAGGGTGGCGGGGGTATGCAGGCACACACACACACACACACACACTCACTCACACTGAGACAGTTTAGAGACACCAACTGACCTAACACATGTCTTTTGGGAACCCAGGAAGACTCAGTAAACCCCACACAGGCACACTCGGCATTAAATTCGGCTGTCCGTGTGCTACTGTGTCACCCAGGTGTGTGTGCACAGAAGAGTTCAGGAGACGTCTGGCACTCTGGTGATGTCACTGCAGCCAATGACGTAGCACATTTGAATTCATACCTTGATATTTAGTACTTATTGTACTAAAATGATAATTATTTCATTACTAATACTGACCGGACACTGCAGCTAACAAGCAAAACAATCATAACTTTTCAAGGCACTGAATGCGTAAGATTATTTTGCTTATTTTTAGAAAAATGACCTTGATCGGCCTCATTTTTAAAAAATTGACTTTACCTCAATTTAAGTCATTTAGGGCTCAAATTAGGAGGCAAAAGTCAGCGGTCAAGTTATTCTGACTCCTCTGTCTTAATATAAAATCTGGGCTTTTCACGTGAATTAAGAATTAGCATTAGTATTATTGGTATTATTACTTTCATTCATTCATTTTCTTATCCGCTTAATCCTGGTCAGTGTTGTGGGAAAGCTGGTGGCTAGCCGGCTACATAGGGAAGGCAAGAACAACCCTAGACAGTGCACCAGTCCATCGTAGAATATTAGTACTTACTTATTTTAAAGAAATTTTACTAAGCAAAATTGGCTTACCCCATTGGCAGATTTTTTGCTCAGTATAAGCATTTATCTCATGTTTCATATATATTTTTCTATTTTTTTGTAAACTGATGTTTTGCAGTGTAATATAGCCTTAAATCTTCATACTACATGCTTTGGGGTTTACAATAACTGGGTGGTAGCTGTTTGGAATGGCTAAATCCAGTGATGTACTGTAAACGATCTCACACAACCCATTGAGACAGATCTGTGTTCTGAGATATCCCAATAATTCAGTGTATGTACAAAACACTAGTCAGTAGCAAACACAAGAGCAGTTCGCCGCTCATTAGCCTAACTCAGCTACAAACCAATGGCATTTCTTCTTCTTCCTTTGTTGTAATGGCAGTTGGCAGACCAACATAAAATGCATTACCACCACCTACAGAGCTGGAGCGTGGAGTAGTATGATCACATGTCCTTGCATTATAAAAGTCTTGAATTATATTGTTAAATGATCGGTGACTTATATAATAGTGGTCCAACATGTCAAATGGAAACTGATGAGTACTAATTAAATATCTCCTTCTATACGTGTCATTTTATAATAACTATTATGTCAGTCTTACCCTGCTGCTCAGTGTGAATGATTTTGTTTATCCTTGATGTATCACAGTTCTGAAAGTGAGTTTAACAGAGCATAGTTGTTTCACACTATCGATCAAAAGAGAATGAATGAGGCTAATCGAGTTCTCAGTGGGGTCCCTCAAGGCTCTAATTTAGGATCCTTATCGTTCTCAATTCATAGAAGGCGCTTTCGCACAAAATCGTGCAGAGCTCTGCCAACAGCTACGGGGCGTCCTGCATTCGAACCGCCAGTAGGAACGTTGTGTGATGCTGAAGTGATGTAAGCCATGCAAATTTCTCTTAGATGACTCAATCGATGTGTACCAGTGAACCTAGATAAAATCTAAGAAACCCTTCTGCTAATCTCTAGGAACAGTTACAGCTCAGCTGGTGGAAGATGGCTTTCTTATATTATCCTAAACTCAGGAAAATTGTTTCAGATTATGTTAAGAACTCTTAAGAACAGGAAAAGCTACACCTTAGATAGGGTGCCATCCATCTCAGGGTTCCTTAAACATACGACCAGGCCTTCAGGTTGCAAGATCGCCTCAGGATCTCCTCAAGTTCAGTCAAATTAGCATGCGCCTAGACGTATGATGTATACGCAGCACCTTCTTCAGTATGCTAAGAAGGGGTAGACGGCTATGGGCTGTAGTGAAAATCATAAATCTGATTGGTCAGATATCTTGTTGACAGACTCACCTTACCGAATCCTTCAAAATATTATCAAAAGAGGCACGCAAAGATGTGGACATGGACACCAAAAAACAGATTTGTGAACGTGTCAGTCAGACCCACAACCCTATACCAGCACAACCAGTAAATACCTTTCTCTCTAATTTTGTTATTTGTCCCCAAGACACCACACACCCTATCCTTCTCTAATAAGTGGGATTTCTTTCTGATTTTTGGGGGGGGATCTCTTGATGACTTTGGTTGTTTCTGAGATGAGCTGTCACACTTGGGCTGATAAGCTGGACACACTCTTTGAGATTGCTTCTGGCTGAGCCTGACCCGTCACCATGCACCATTTTACAAGCCCAGATGAGTTTTTCTATCCAATCATACAGGCCATTTTCTGAAGAAAAGAAAGCGGGAAGAAATCATGACTCGTTCATCCAGCGCATGAAGGATCTCTGCTACTGAGCAAAAAGCCTTACAGAAACTTGAGCTCTCTCAGGGCTCCCCGTTCTCTTTGCCGCGCCATTTTGTTCTGCCATTTTGCTTGCCTGGTGAAAATAATCGCTCAATTTGTAGAGTGCTTAAGTGATTTATGAAGCTAGAGATGCTTTTCCAAGGCGGGTCACGACTCGCTTGCAGATTGAATAGGAACTTTTATTTGCTTGCAGACTTTCGCTCGGCTCCCCAGAGCCCTGCACCCTACCTACAGAACTCTTTATTTAGATTCTCATTCTCATTTTTCTCATTTTGCTTCAGCCCTCATCAAGTTTTAGCAGTTGTTTTCCATGGTGAAAAGTGCTTTGAGACACAAATGCTGGCAGAGGTGAATCAGACGTGCTGAAGCCCCTCAGGTATCGAGCATTCTTCTCTCTGTTTCTCTGACTATTCCAGCTCTTCCTCTGGGCCAACAACAGTGTGATATGCAGAGCAGAAGCAATTAGTCCAGGATTATGCTCCTTCTCTGCCCTCCCAGATAGGTTCTTGCTTTAAAGGAATTCAAAAAATGTTTTCATCCAGCACTATGCTCAGTAATGACGTACATACAGTACACAGGGATGAGGAAAAAAACATCATGGCGTCGAATAAAGTATAATGTTGATAATGCTGTTACAACTCCACTGGCAAAGACAAAGATCTATTAGATGTCTGTTCTCATAATTTGTGTTAGATCTCATAAAAAATATATAAGTATGGCTCATATTTACTCAAACAGAAGTATAAAAGTACATGCTACTAAAAGTACTTGAATTAAAAAGGTAAAACGATTCAATAAAATGGGTTTTTAACTCAATTTTTAAACAGGATGGCTTATAAGGGGGTAAAATTTTCACGACACTGAGGCTACATAATGTTTTGTACTACAACTACATGAAGCATCTGCAAAATCATACAAAATCAATGACATTATCATCTTTAACTAACCAACTATACAGAATGTAGAAAATATTTTGGATTATTTTTACAATCCCAAATCAGAAACAGTATGAAAAATGCGGATACAAACACTCAGTGTTTCTTACATTTACTTTTGCCACTCACTAATATGGAATATTGGATCATTTTCCTTAATAAATAAATGACCAAGTATAATATTTCTGTCTCATTTGTTTAACTGGGTTCTCTTTATCTACTTTTAGGACTTGTGTGAAAATCTGATGATGTTTTAGGTCATATTTATGCAGAAATATCGAAAATTCTAAAGGGTTCACAAACTTTCCATATATGGAAGCTGCCAGATGTTGCTATTGCTCAAGTGTAAGTTAAGGTCACACTAAATACTCACCACTGTATCCTATAGAAGCTTTTCAGATTTTAATACTACTTTCTTTTTTACTTTAGATTTTAATATAAACTTTCAGGCACCACTGTATCTGGTAAGGTAGTATATGAGTTAAGTAGGTTCATTACCTTCATGATAAAGATAACCTTAACAGACCCCGGATGTGAACTGACATTTTCCGAATAAGCATTATGCAGTGCAGACACGCATTGTGTTTCGCCCTGGGGTTTGGACCTCTGCACCATATTAAACTAGCTCCCAGTGGGACACACAGCATAACCATGCTCTCCATCCTATGTACTATCAGAGATGTCCATCCTAACCCTTCATTTGTCTTTAAACATAAAACATGAAAGCTCCCTTGAAAGAGGTTTATCATAGAAGGCGCATTTCTCTCACGTCTGCACTCGGGCGTAGATAGAGAGGAGGCCGAGGCGGGAGTAAGCTCAAGTGTGATAGATTTATTTAAGACGTGAGACATAGTGATATGGACATCAGACTAATAATAAACACTAACCCCCATATGCACACAGGCACACACGGAGCAAACAAACATGCTGGAATTACAGAAGCACACACACGATCGGTACTACACACACACTAGCAAAGGCAGGCATTCCAATAAGAAGCTGGACTCTAAGGATACATGAACAAAAACACAGGATGCTAACACCTGAAGCTAACATGGACAAACAAATACAGGTGTGTTTTCAAACTAAGCTAACAGACAAGACCTTGAACCCAGGAAAACTAATTAGCAAGACACACTGTGTGTGAGGAGTGGTTTTGCAGGTGGGGACCACAGACCACTTCTCAATACCTATGCTTTCTAGCTGATGTTTTGGTCACTTTTGAATGTTGGTGGTGCTTTCACGCTCATGGTAGCATGAGACGGACTCTACAACCCACTCAAGTGGCTCAGGTAGTGCAGCTCATCCATGATGGCACATCAATGCGAGCTGTGGCAAGAAGGTTTGTCCAGATGCTGGAGGCTACCAGGAGACAGGCCAGTACACCAGGAGACGTGGAGGAGGCCGTAGGAGGGCAACAACCCAGCAGCAGGACCACTACCTCCGCCTTTGTGCAAGGAGGAACAGGAGGAGCACTGCCAGAACCCTGCAAAATGACCTCCAGCAGGCCACAAATGTGCATGTGTCTGCACAAACGGTTAGAAACCGACTCCATGAGGATGGTATGAGGGCCCGACGTCCACAGATGGGGGTTGTGCTCACAGCCCAACACCATGCAGGATGCTTGGCATTTGCCAGAGAACACCAGGATTGACAAATTCGCCACTGGCGCTCTGTGCTCTTCACAGATGAAAGCAGGTTCACACTGAGCACATGTGACAGAGGTGACGGAGTCTGGAGATGCCGTGGAGAACGATCTGCTGCCTGCAACATCCTTCAGCATGACCGGTTTGGCAGTGGGTCAGTAATGGTGTGGGGTGGTATTTCTTTGGAGGGCCGCAACAACCCTCCATGTGCTCGCCAGAGGTAGCCTGACTGCCATTAGGTACCGAGATGAGATCCTCAGACCCCTTTGTGAGACCATATGCTGGTGCGATTGGCCCTGGGTTCCTCCTAATGCAGGACAATGCTAGACCTCATGTGGCTGGAGTGTGTCAGCAGTTCCTGCAAGATGAAGGCATTGAAGCTATGGACTGGCCCACCCTTTCCCCAGACCTGAATCTGATTGAGCACATCTGGGACATCATGTCTCGTTCCATCCATCCACCAACGTCACGTTGCACCACAGACTGTCCAGGAGTTGGCGGATGGCTTTAGTCCAGGTCTGGGAGGAGATCCCTCAGGAGACCATCCGCCACCCTCATCAGGAGCATGCCCAGGTGTTGTAGGGAGGTCATATACAGGCATGTGGGAGGCCACACACAATACTGAGCCTCATTTTGACTTGTTTTTAAGGACATTACATCAAAGTTGTTGGATCAGCCCTGTAGTGTGTTTTTTTGTGTTTTTCCACTTTAATTTTGTGTGTGACTCCAAATCCAGGCCTCCATCGGTTAATACATTTGATTTCCATTGATGATTTTTGTGTGATTTTGTTGTCAGCACATTCAACTTTGTACAGAACAAAGTATTCAATGACAATATTTCATTCATTCAGATCTAGGATGTGTTTTATATATATATATATATATATCTGTATATATATATTATGAGGAGTATAATAAAATAGAGAATGTAGAAGCCATAGTGTATAAGCCAATAGTTGTAACACTGCTACTACTACTAATAAAAGTAAATTCATTCACATGTAATGTTTTACAGTACAAGCTTACATACTATTTAAACGCACAAGTAAACACAGTGTGTACAGGATGGAAATCATTACTCAGGGGCCTCGGCTGAAGAACGGGTCCTAAGCGGGGTAAGCAGCGTAGCAGATGTGACTCAGGGTTGGATCAATGATGGCGTTGCTGGTGCAGCCAGCTGCTCTAATGTGTACGGGTGTTTTCTGCCATGTGTGATCCATGTCTGAGTCAGGATCACATCTGGTGCTGTTGAAGAAAGAGGCCAGACAGGCCGAGGATTATAAGGGAACAAGGTCACTCCCTCACACAAACACACACACACAGTTTGTCTTTCATTGTGGGGACTTTCCGTTGATATAATGCTTACTGTAGATATAATGCTACACCTCACCTTATTCTGAGTAATCAGATCTTTTTGCTTTTTCATTAGATCGTTTCAGATTTTGTACTAACAAGCAGTTTTCCTTATGATGACCAGCCAAATGTCCCCACAGGGTAATGTCATTTTGTCCTCACAATTATATATCAACTTGACCTACACATGCTCACTATTAGGGCCTTCTGTTGACTGTATAACTGTAGCTAAATAATACTGAGCATAACCCTAGAATACTCTATGTTTGTGAGGATAAACCAAATTATTAGCCAAACTGTATTTATAAAAGAGTATATTTTTAAAGAACACAGACATATCAGCCTAGATAAGACTAGACCATAAATAAATAAATAACAAATACTATTAAAACTCCTACTATTATGTTATACAATTTATGCTTGTTTAAATATATCATGCCTTGTTCACACACAAAAAACCCACTTTTATTCCATAGCTATAAATATAAAAAAATACCAAAAGTCAATTAGTTACGTATAACTTATCTGTTACAAAGAATCAAAAATAACTAAATAAGTAACACCTACACACAAATACTACTCACTAAATATAAATAAATAAATAACTTCAATAAGGGCACTTAGCGGTGTTGCCTCACAGCTCCAGAGATTCCTTGTTAGATTCCAAGTCTGGGCTCAGCCTGTGTGGAGTTTGCATGTTCTCTCTCTGTGGCTCCCTGATAAACAATATTATACTGTAACATCTGTACAAGTGTAAATTAATAAACCGACAGAAATGCGTGCAATAGTGGTGGTGTTTTTAAAAATACAAGTAGCTCATAAAGATAGTAAACAAACATTAAAAAGAAGCAATATAGCAATTTAGTGGCAACATTTTACAGAACATGGAACATTGTAATCTGTTGTTAAAATATAAACCAACAAATAAATAAATGAACAAACAAACAGAAATGTATGAAATTTGCTGGTGGTTAAAAATAGCTTCTAGTTTGCAGAATCTAAATAAATAAATAGATATTTTTTTAATCTGATAAAAATAATAAACAATTCAATAAAAATAAACAGTTAAGTAGCAATCGTTTATTGAACATCTGTCATTGTGATATGTGTTTAAAATAAATAAATCATTAATTAAAGAAAGAAAGAAGCATACAAACCTACTTTGTAAGTCATACATCATTTAAAAGCTAGATTTTAAAAATAATAAACAAATAAGTGCCTGCTGATTTAAGTACACAAACCCCCAGTTAATAATTAAACATTGTAAACATTGTAAAAAGCAACATATAAATAACTACACATGTATGTATGTATGTATGTATTTATATAGTGTGTGTGTGTGTGTGTGTGTGTGTAAAGACCTATACACACAGAGCCACACAGCCTGACATCAGCGAGGTTTTTTAAAATTAAATATTTATTACATTGATGCTACTTTAATTACAGCGAGTCTCATTTGCAGAAATAACTAGAATGCTTTATAAATAAAAAATAAAAAGACCTTGATAGAATAATAAATAAATCAAAATGGCTAAAATACCAACACCTAATTGGTAACATTCTCAGTTAAAAAGAATAAATAAGTAACTAAATAAATATGTACACACGCACGCATGCACACAAATAGAAAGCAGTACATGAAGTCTATAAATTATTGCTCCTAACGATGGAACTCTAATGCAAATAAATGTTTGGGTGACACAAGCATTCAGCATCAACAAAATAGGTCACACTTTTGCATAAGATTTAACCTGTTTTTGAAAAATCATGTTCTGCACATGCAACATTTGATAAAATCCTATACTTTTGTGCAATTCTGCTAAAGTGTGCAAAAGTATTTCATTGGTTCCACTTAACACACAAAGTTTGCTTTACTTTGTTTTCTGGCCAGGCTACAATGACATTTCCTAGTTGTCTTTTAGTGAAATTTGAATAAAAAGCAACTGCTCACACGGTTTCTAGCTGTACGTTAAGCAGGGTCTCCCTCTGCCTTACCGGTTTGAATAAAAAGACCTGTGCATTGTTCGTTATTTACCGAGCAGACGCTGGCGAGAACACGCAGAACCGAGCCTGAGCTTTTCTTCCAATTCTACTATCTAATTACACCAACGAGGCCTATTCATGTATCCGAGTGCCCATTCCAGCGCCGGCTCATAATTGGCTCCTACTGCTGCATTCCTCCCCTGCCAATTAGCCTGGGGTTACAAAAGAGGGGACGTGTCACGGGCGAGTGGCGCACCCTAATGTATCGCAGGGGACCGGACAAAGAGGGGCGAGAAAGAGATCAGGGTAAGTGAATTAATTAATGAGGAGGGTAAGCAGTGTGCAATTTGTGAAGTCACATTCACACATAAGGAGGAAAATAGATGGCGAATGAACTAACAGCAGCCCATTAACAAATTGACAAATTAACTAAATGCAGCGCCTGTTCATATTTTTAGGGAAATTTTAGAGGAATGTCGGAATGAGGCTTTTCAGACACCACATCAAATCTGGCATATTTAGACAGAAAAACACAACAAAGAGCAGACTGAATGAGTTTCTGCTACACCAAGGCTTGAAATATTTTTAAGCCTTGGTTAGAATTCTAACTCTATGCTCATGTGCCTGGATTTTCTGTCAGTTTTCTGGATATACGTACTAAGCGGTTTCTAATCTTCAACATTCAAAACCATCAAAACCAGCATTCTTCAGCACCTAATTGGAAAACGTTGCCTGCTTTGCCTAAACACTGTAAATTTCTGTAACTGAAACCACGAGTTCCTGACCGGGAGACCTCAGGCCATCCGGATCGGCAATACCATCTCCAGCACCACCACACTGAAGACTGGAGCCTCTCAGGGCTGTGTGCTCACCTTGCTGACTCATGACTGTGCAGCAATGTACAGCTCAAATCATATCATCAAGTTCGCAGATGATACGGGAGGAGGTACAAAGCTATCGGACTGGTGTAAATTCAGCAGTCTGTCTCTGAACGTTGACAAAACTAAAGAGATGGTTGTTGACTTCAGACGACCCAGAATGACCTCTCTAATCTGAACATCGACGGTTCTTTTGTGGAGATCGCCAAGAGCACCAAATTCCTTGGTGTTCACCTGGAGGAGAATCTCACCTGGTCCTTCAACACCAGCACCATAACCAAGAAAGTCCAGCAGCATCTCCACTTTCTGCAAAGTCTGAGGAAAGCTCATCTCCCACCCTCCATCCTTACTAAGTTCTACAGAAGGACTATCAAGGGCTCCCTGAGCAACTGCATCACTGTCTGATTTGGGAATTGCACTGTCTCGGACTGCAAGACCTTACAGAGGATTGTGAGGACAGCCGAGAAGGTAGTCTGTGTCTCTCTCTGATGCTGCAGGGACAGGGGCCTCCAGTACCTTGTTGAATTTGAGGGGTACAGGCCAGAGCGTTCCTGGGTTCCCTGCTCCGAGAGCGTAGATCCTAATCTCATCCATGAGTTCCACAAGACCAACCCTGGCAGAACCGTCAGATCTCCCAGAGGCGATCATCGAGGGGCGGGTACTGTCAGAGTTGGTCTTCTATCCTCCATGCATTCTTCCCGCTAGCCTCTTTTCCCCATTCCCTTTTTCCACTTTCATTTCTTTTACCACGCTCCCTTATTATACGCTGCATCCACAAAGCCACCAGCATTGTGGATTACACAGCCCTCACGCTCGCTGTTCACACTCCTGCCGTCTGGAAAGAGGTACCGAAGCATTCGAGCCCTCACAAACTTTTCTGCTAATACTGTTTACTGTTTACAACACTGTATGTAGATGCTGCATGCTATTTACAGTATCATATTCACTCATGGAACTGGAACGCCTCAGAGGAAGGACTGGAACTGGCTCTGGAAGAACAGTTTGAGACTAAACAGAATATGTAGTTAGCAGTGTTAAGAACATAGAGTCTATACTAGAACTAGTGACCATCCAAAGACCCCTTGAAGCCTTAAAGAACCTCCTCCTTACTATAGTTAAGCTAAAAAGGATGTCCTTGGTACAAGGGATAGAAGAAACCATAGTGCGGAAGCCATTAGTATGATTACGATGCTGCATTCTGCCGTTTCGAATTCAGTATCAGTGTCAGGTCTCTGAAATTCAGCTCCAGGCTTGTCTACGGATTTCCATTTCCAAGCGTCGCTACTTATCAAGCCTGTCTGATGTGTTAAAGCAGAACGCTGCGTGTAAGATCCATTGTGCCATAGTAAGATAGTGAGGCCTAACGCAGAGAAGATGAAGGGAGGACTGTGAGAAAGGATTCGGAAGCCACAGCTGTCAATCTTCTCATCACTCTCGCTCTGTCCATCAGGGGAGAAATAGAGCGAGGGAAAGGGAAGCCTGGTCTATTTGTATGACGGATGAGCGGACACCCAGGACACGTTCGGCCCAGCTGCTGGCTCTAATGAAATGTGTCCCAATACAAGATTGAGCAAAATGATTTAAACATGGCCATCCTTCTCTCTCTAGCTGCTTATAGCTTAGCCTAGAAATAACCTATTTCCTTCCGCTGTACTCCGAGAACCTTTCCATGAGCCGATTCATTTTTCGTTCAAACAGACCAAACGCTTTCATGAATCTGGCCCCGATGCACATTCCATAATTCATATGACACAAAAAGTCAAATGGGACCCATCAGGTTTAGCCTTGAAGCTCAACAACAAGCTGTAATTGAAATACAAGGTAGGAAAAAAGAAAGCTGTCTGTGTTCCTGCCATTGCAGTGTACTAGTTCAAAGGTTAGGTTTCATTAAAAGAGTAAATGAAATGCTGGTGTCAGGAGGGCTGCCTCAGAAAAGTAAGTGAAGAAAAGCTGGACTTGGGTTCAGTTGCAGGGCCAGCAGAGGTCAGTGTTGCAATCAGGGGCGTTGCTTGGGGGGAGTTAAGTCGATTCTAAGAGCCTGTGACAAATGTATTAGGACAAATCCCTGGCAGTGCCCCATGTTGCAGTGCTGGGCGATCATCCCCTAAACGGCGTCTCCTCGCTTACAGTCGTAAGCTAGTGTCTTAGACTGCTGTAGCACCCGAGCACCAGATATAAACTTGTGGAATTGCGGAAGAAAACAGAAACAGAAAAAAAAAAACATGCCTTGCTCGAGGGCCCAACACTTACAGCTTGGCGTTGCTGAGGCCTGAACCCTGGACCTTCTGCTCCATACCAGCATATGTTCAGCAAGTGATTTAATAAATTGCCTTCCTCATTTGGCTTGGGGGAACAAGACAGCAGCGAGGCGGGGAACCAAGAGCCTGGAGACTAATTAGCTAACAAAGTCGTATTTATGGAAATTAAACGCGTCCAACGCGCCATGTGCCTCCTCGTCTCCGATCAGCTGCTTCGTTCTGAGTGGGAGAGAGGATTAGAGGAAAGTAAACCCCCTATTAAAGCTCTGTTCTTCTGAAACATGAGTCCAAACAGCTGAGTCCAAGGAACTGTATTAATAACAGCTAATTAGTTATTCAGCTATCAGTGGTTTGACAAATCTCTGTTTTGAAGCCACCTACCTTGTACTTACTGTTACTTTGTCAAGCTCACCAACTGTTTTTTTTTTCCAGAATTACGTTTAAGAACATTCTAGACACCGCCACGAATTACTTTATTGTCGTACAAAGACAATCACGTTGGGTGTATAACATTTAGGTGCCCAAACTTTTGCATAAAACTGTCAATAGGTTGAGATACAAAAAGAGGCTTTTTAAAAGCCACTATTACATATACAAACAAAAAAAACCTAACTTACATTATAAAATCAGACAATATAGTTCATTGTTGCTTGACTTTTAAGCCAGCACAAGCAGACATGTGGGCGGAGCTTTGCCTTTTTGTGAATGAACAGGATTTGTAGTTCTTGCAGTTAACTCTTAATAGTTAAACTTCTAGAGCGGTTGAAGCCATGGAAGTAACAAGAGCTATCTGATATACATATGTGGTGTTACATGGAGGGTGCATTATTTCCATGCTGGGGTTAAATATGTTCTCCATGATTGCACACGACAGACACTTTAATTTGGCAAGGGCTGATGGGATTACACAGACAAAATCAATACATAAGCAGTTCTACAATGAGCCGTTCACTTTCCGGATGTTCTCAGTTTATATAGCTGATTTAAAGCCTTGGGATGTGACTCATTCTGCTGCCCACACACACACACACACACACACACACACACACACACACACACACACACACACACACACTCACAAAGAGTGGAGTAAATTTTGAAAATGATGTTTTAATTCCCAGCAGTTTCCTGTTTGTTGACAGGAACAGTTCCCCCACTGAGCGGGTCTCCTCGAGCATCATCCTTACAAAACAACCCCAAGAAAACCCGAATAAATCCGTTGCGGATGCATAAATCATGTTAGAAAATGTCAAAAAATGATATCGCAATGTAAATATATATGCAGCAATCACACCCCCTCTGAAAAATCGAATGACATATCACAGCGGGAACATGTCGTTCTCAGTGTGAAGGCGTTGGTTGAAAATCGTGTACACATTATAAAAATGCCATGTTATTCTGGGCAAAAAAATAGGCGACTGTTGGCGAGAGAGCGAGAGTTAGCCAAAGTGGGGAGGGAAGAGAACGAGAGAGGGAAATTCCGGTCTGACTGACAGCAAGCACGCTCATTAATCACTTTAGTCAGACAGAGGCTTAGCATAGAGTGTACTTATAACACCCTGCTGAATTGAGGCTCCAATCCTCCTCCTCCTCCTCACTTCTGCTCTCCTCTCTTGTTCTGTCCATCAGCCATCACCACTCAATAGCACTAAAACTCTCTCTGTCTCCTAACCACCTCCCGATCTCTCTTGCCCCCATCCCTTGCTTTCTAGTGAGTGTTGAATTAATCAGGCTAAAATCGTGACTAGACATTCCAAATCCTCGGCTAAATCCTCCCTAAATCTGCACACAAAACAGTTGTGTTGTTGCGTTGTTTTGGAAGCCTCTGACTGTATTAATTGACTTATAACACACGCACTAGCGTCGCACACAAATGAGCACGCCCTCAAATGAACCCTGCTTAACACAAACAGAGGCAGATATAGCGTAGCATGTAGGAAATGCTGTGTCATTCTAATGCACTTAACACCCTCACCCAATGAGAAACAAAGGTGCAGAAAAGTACGTTAAGGACCCTTAATAATCTGATTCTAGTCGGATTGCTGCAGTTATCTTATTATTTGTGGTCAGATAGCACACTCTGATAAAAAAATCCGATTAAATAATCCCATAACGAGAGCTGGATTTGACCTCAGTAATCAGATTTCTCAGTGCATGTATACCATTTACCCGATTTCAAATGGTTTTCTCAGTCTATTCATGTGTGTAGAGTAGTGGAGGAACACGGTTGCCAGGTCCACTTATTCCTAGAGATTTAGCTTCTTTTGAGCTTATTTCCATACAGTGTTGTGAAAAAGTGTTTGTCCTCTTCCTGATTTCCTATTTTTTTTTTGCATGTTTGTCACACCTAAGTGTTTCGGAACATCAAACCAATTTAAATATTAGTCAAAGACAACACAAGTAAACACAAAATGCAGTTTTTAAATGAAGGTGTTTATTATTAAGGGAGAAAAAAATCCAAACCTACATGGCCCTGTGTGAAAAAGTGATTCCTTTGGGCCGCCCTTAGCAGCAACAACTGCAGCCAAGCGTTTGCCATAACTTGCACTGAGTCTTTTACAGCATTGTGGAGGAATTTTGGCCACTCATCTTTGCAGAATTGTTGTAATTCAGCCACACTGGAGGGTTTTCCAGCATGAACGGTCTTTTTAAGCTCATGCCACAGCATCTCAATAGGATTCAGGTCAGGACTTTGACTAGGCCACTCAAGTCTTCATTTTGTTTTTCTTCAGCCATTCAGAGCTGGACTTGCTGGTATTTTGGATCATTGTTCTGCTGCAGAACCCAAGTTCGTTTCAGCTTGAGATCACGGATAGCCGGACATTCTCCTTCAGGATTTTTTGTTAGACAGCAGAATTCATAGTTACATTTATCAGAGCAAGTCTTCCAGGTCCTGAAGCAGCAAAACAGCCCCAGACCATCACACTACCACCTCCATATGTTACTGCTGCTATAATGTTCTTTTTCTGAAATGCTGTGTTACTTTTACACCAGATGTAATGGGACACACCTTCCAAAGAGTTCAACTTTTGTCTCGTCAGTCCACAGAATGTTTGCGATCACTTTTTCACACAGGGCCATGTAGGTTTGGATTTCTTTCTCCCTTAATAATAAACACCTTCATTTAAAAACTGCATTTTGTGTTTACTTGTGTTGTCTTTGACTCATATTTAAATTGGTTTGATGTTCCAAAACACTTAAGTGTGACAAACATGCAAAAAAATCGGAAATCAGAAAGGGGGCAAACACTTTTTCACACCACTGTAGATCTGGTGTGAGATCCTGTCATGGGATCTGGCGACCCAATTAAACACAGCACCCACTAAAAGGCTTTCAAACACTTTGTGGAGACTCAAACGCAGTATATAATTGAAGGAATGAAGAATTGGATTATTTAACATTAAAGTTTGAGGTTCATGTCCATTTTTCTGTGAGATTACCGGCTGGATGCCAGAATCACAATAAATCATTTTATGCAGTACTGTGCAAAAGTCATAGGCCACCATTAGATTAGATATACAATTAGCAATGATATAATGACCATATATGGTTATTTCGCAGTGTCTCTATTAGATCTAAACAGAAAAGACAGGAATTTGTAGTATTAAAAAGTGAAAAACATCAGAAAAACAACTTCTATAGGCTACAGTGGCAAGTATTTTGGTGAAAAAGCTAAGATATGCTAAAGCTTACAAAGACTGGAATGAAGATCAGTGGAAAAGAGGATTACAGAGTGACAAATCCAATCATTGACAATACCCTCTATATGGTCATTATACCATTCATAAAACAAGAAATCTAGTGGTGGCCTAAGACTTTTCCCCAGTACTGTATCTACAGTATAAGTGCTATACAAGTGTCGACACTTTAAACTCCAGACACCCTCGGTTCGATAGTCCAAACTTGTAGAGTTTGCATGTTTTAGCCCTTTTCTCTGTGTTCTCTACTTACCTCAAACATTTCAAACATGTGTTTAGGTCAGTTGGTCTTCCTGAAGTGTCCCAGTGTAAATGCCCACTCACTGTATCCAATGCTGTTCCCAAGTCTAGAAAATGGGAGGGTTGCATCAGCAAAGGCTGCTGCTCAGTTCAGTTACTTGGCTGTAATTGGCAGAACATTCTGCATTCATGACAGATGTGATGCGGATGTGGTTTAGCCAGGGTTGCAAAGAGAGTGAGTGGTGATAGGATGGCAATTTTGGGGTCTAATTAGCAGGTGCACCTGTGGGGAATCTGTCCATCCCAGATAACCTTTCCTGGCGTCAGCGCCAACGTGACAAGAGATGGAACTTTGGCCTAAAGAAGCACACAAACCCAGGGTAAGTTTCACAGTTACTGTCCATTTATTATTTTCTATGGTAGATGGGCAGCAGACAGAAGGAGACAGGTTATATGGACTAGACAGATTCCCCACTGGCGCAGCCACTTATTAGGCCCAAGAATTGCCAGTCCACCAGCACTTCCTCGTATTGTAGCAGTCTATATTAAAGCTTTTTCAAATCAGTCGGGGTCTGGGTAAAAACAACCCAAACCAACCATCTCTGACATGCCTGTAGAATCTCTGCTTGGCCCCAAGGTGAGCCAGCTGTAGGTTCTGCTCCATAAGGCTGAGGAACGAACACATCAGGGATGAGCTCCTGGAATAACTGAGTTCATTGGTGTTATTGAAGGAAATCCCGGTTGATGGAGTAAGCTGAGAAACCTTTCTGTTTTTTCAGGTGGAAATCAAACATTATCCTGTATTCTGAACACAAAGCAAACAAATAAACCCCAGGTAAGATCATTCACGTGCTGTTGATGTGGAGGATGATATGGAAGATATGGAGTGATTGATAAAATTGGGCTTGTGCAGAGTAAAGGCAGCATTGAGATGATCTTAGGTGGCCTGGAGATTGAGAAGCAGTTGGAGTGAATCAGTACTGGACTAGAAGGCAGTTATTTTGGGCAGTTATGATTTTGAATCAAGCTATGGTTGAACCTAACTTTCTGAATGATACCCACTAGAAGTGCCCCTGGAATTCTCAGAAATGTGAAGTAGTTGTTCATCGTGTTAAATCATTGGCCGGAAACAGTGCTCATTATTGGTAGCCCAACACACCAAAAACAATGAGTTTAAAGAGGCCATTTGACATAGTTAGTCATTCCCCAAAAGTCACCAGGCATGATACTAAAATAATACTAGTGTGGCTAAAACAGTGTCCTGTAGCTCTGTAACAATTCGGGGTCACATTTTTGATTTCAAAATTCTCCACACATTCTCTATTGTGGACAGGTCAGGACTAAAGGCATTCCAGTACCCATCCCCTCTTCTTCCGCAGCCATGCCATGTATTGTGTGCAGCATGTGGTTTTGCATTGTCTTGTTTAAAAATAGTTGGTGTCATTATTATTAATAGTAAGGTAGAAATGTGGGAATATCCTGTGGCAGTTCCATGTGAAAAGTCACCGAGCTTAGTCCAACCGATTGCTTACAATGTCTACGTAGCATGGTTGTATGCCTAAATTGACAGACCTGTTAGCAATATGGCTTAAATAGCCATGCCCTCTAATTAGAAGTGGTTTCTGCTCCTGTGGTGTGTAATCCCATCCTGAGCAAGCTTATGGAGTGAACTCCTCAGCTTCGGAATCCTCCTAATCCTCTTCACCTCGCTAATAAATTCCGGCGCCGTCAAGGGTCCGCCATCTCTTCTGCTCTGCTTGCTTTCTTGTTCCGTCTCCCCACTGACTGCAAATAAAACCCAGCGTGTCGGGTTCAATTCGTGGCGGTCATCACTCTGGAGAAACGGTGACACGGAGCCGAGGCATTGCAGGGCCTCGCTTTGAGAGGCAGGCAGCTGTAGCCGCGCAGAGATCTATGAGAAGATCCTGCATGAATGATACGGCTTTGCTGTCTATCTGACAGGGTGGCGGCGCTGCCACGCTGATGAATAAATATGGATTTAGATATGGGATTGAGTTGAAGTTTCAGTCGCAGGAAAGGGCACGCATTTATTAAACCTTCTCAGAGAGCGACATCCTCTTATGTTGGGTTAGATATACTGAAATGACTCTTTTTAGCCATTTTATTTCGTATTCTGTCTTACTTTCCGTCCGTTCCTAGCCATTTTTATTCTTTTTCATTCCATCTGTCTTGGTTCCTTCAGTCTGTCGTAAGGGTTCCGCATGCACATCGCTCATTTGATATACAGTATGTCAAGAATTAATCAGAAACGCAACATGACAAAATGGATGTACAGTTAGTTAGAGTCCTAAATCAGCTTTGCTTTGCCATTTATTTTGTTTATGGTTCATAACAAGTAACAAAAAGCTACAGGCAGATAAATATCCAGGACAGGACACCAGTCCATCCCTAAATGTCTATTAGTTAGTCAAGTCTGATTTATTTCTGTAGGAATTTTTACAGTGGAGCATTGTCTTGGACTGTGGTAGCCTAGTGGGTAAGGTACTGGACTATGGACCACAAGGTCCACGGTTCAAATCCCACCTCTGCCAAGCTGCCACTGTTGGGTCCTTGAGCAAGGCCCTTAACCCACAATTGCTTGATTGTAAGACTGTATCAATTGTAAGTCGCTCTGGATAAGTGCTGTAAATAAATGCTGTAAATGTACTTGTCTCAAAGCAGCTATACAATTTCAGATTATCTTCCAAATTATAAGGCCAATCGCAAATTGAGCATGCCTAGGGCAACAGTGGCAAGGAAGAAACCTCAGGAGGACCAAGATTCAAAAAGTGACCCATCCTCCTAGATGTTATATGTAGGAATTAAGTTATCCATTTAATAAGATTATAGTAATGGCTTAAATAAGCAGAAGCTAAATAAAAATCATAGAGAACTATACAATAATGAAGCAAAATATTGAATAGAATAACGTAAAGTGTATATCAGCATTATTTAGTCCATTATTAGTCTTTATTTAGTCATTATATCAGTCGACTGGAGGGGGGTGAGAGTAACTGCCCTCTGAGGTCTGTGTATGGGGGGCAGGAGCTGATAAGTTGGGCTGAAGCGGAGGAACATTTTAAATTGGGATTTGCTCACAAGTAATGGGAAAAGCAATTGGATTAGCAAATGGCTTGGGTCAGTGGCAGCACTGAGCTTCGTCCTCGGACAGAGATTATTGTCACCCAGCCAATCTACCTGCCTAATCCTGACGTAGGGTCATGATCTTGGGGTAGTGATGGGAAGAACAAGGTCACGAGTACAACTGTTTCCTATGCAGGCTTTCTCTCTGTGAAAGAGTGAGGAATTCTTGGAGTGCCTTGAGTACAGCCACGGCTCCTTCAGATCGAGAGGAGCCAGCTGAGGTGGATTGGGTCAACTCCCTCTAGGGCTGTTCTAGACACATCCCCTAGACAGAGAATCCAGGGCAGACCCAAGACCTGCTGGAGGGATTATATGTCATGCTTGGCCTAGGAACATCTAGGAATCCCCCCAAGGAGGAACTGGACTCTGTGGCCAGGGATAAAGAAGTCTGGGTTGACCTATTTAGGCTGTTACCACCATGACACTTACCAAGATGGAAACTGAGACTGGGAGTACAACTTATGAACATATGAAACATAAAAACATGATTATTTATATAACAGTAGCTTAAAGAATGACAAAGATAAGAATAAAGACAATGTCACCTGGAATGCAGTGGGCATTGTTACCGGATTATTGGGGATGTACATACTTGGATCTGTTTCCCGGACATTAAATATTAAACTAGAAACATGACAGTTGATTTTGCTCCTCCCCTGGAAAAAGTCTCATGGGACCACTGCAAAAGTCTGTGGCCTCTATTTGACTACAAGCAGCTAATCCATGAAAACCTGCACGATTAGAAGAAAGTGGCTCCACAGATGAAGAAATCAGACATTGGACAATCAGACCTGGTGTAGCTGCATGTAAACAGATCCGAGCCACGCAGCAGAACAGATCCCCATCAGTGGCAACCGAGCATGAACCTCATTAAAAGAAGGTGAGCTTTGCTATTTCATTGCAGTATTTCATGCATATTAATACACTGATATTAACGGAGGTCAATCCATTTCCGCCTGGAATGAGGTCAGAACTATTTCATTTTTCTCAATTAAGTTTCTATTAAAGCAGATCAGATGATGAGCTGAATATCAAACCATTGTTTAGCTGGCTCAATATATACAACCATTATTTAATTGAACTCAATAGCTGTATTTTAATTTGTTTATTCATTACAAGCTCAAACGCCCCAGCTAATGTAACCTGGGACCGCAATTCAGGGACAGGACTGCAGACTAGGCACACGTGCAGATACAAAAATGTAGATTTTTTTCCCTACGCTACTAAACTACAAAAATCACAAGAACTACCTAAATGTGTAAAAACAGACACTGAATACTGGGAAAAAAAAACATCAAGAAATAATTACTCTTCGACAAAGCCACATGTGCCATTTAATTGTTTGATGTTGAGTATTTGAGAACTTTCAAGCCATAATCAACACTCAATATACCACGTACCACGTACCAGAACACAAAACCATAAACCATTTGAATAGAGATAATCTAAATGACCACACAAATAAACTGAACACAAAACTACCTCTAGGCAAATACACTAACCAAAAGAGAACAGAAATAAATTTCATGAAAACAGACGGAATATACCTAAAAACAAACATTGTTTAACACAACTGTTTAACACAAAGGAACATATCAAACACAAAGGCCACCTGAACACAAATGGACTTAATAAACACAAGCAAAAAAACGAATAACAACTGAATACACAAAACTACTTGAACATTAAAAAACTACCCAAGCACATAAGCTATCTGAGGACAAAAACGAATTTTTACCCAAACTTGACATTTGGACACACACACACACACACACACACACACACACACACACACACACACACACACACACACAAACACATACTAGCATGCACACACTAAAACAATCTGAAAACACATTAAGCCTAACTTAACACACAGACTAACTAAACACAAAAAGTACCTGAACACACACACACACACATGAAATGGCTACCTTAACACATAAGCTACATAAACACATATAGACTAAATGAACACAAACAATCTGATCACAAAAACTACCTGAACACACACACACACACACACACACACACACACACACACACACACACATGAAACGGCTACCTTAACACATAAGCTACATAAACACATATAGACTAAATGAACACAAACAATCTAAACACAAAAACTACCTACACACACACACACACACACACAAAGAAACACACTACATGAACATAAATAAACAACACAAAAACTACCTAGACACAAGGCTACCAAGACACAAATACCTAGATAAAGCTACCTTATCACACAGACTAACTAAATTCAAAAGCTACCTGAACACACACACACACACACTACTAAAAACTCAAACTACCCGAACACACACATGCACACACACACACACACGTACGCACGTACACAAACACACAATCTGCAAAAAAATACATTAAATGAACACAGAAACTACCTATACACAAAAAGGCTAAAAAGGCATTAACACACAAGCACAAAAAGGTCTTAACACACAAACTACATGAACACATATGGACTAAATGAACACAAATTATCTAAACACAAAAACTACCCGAACACACACACAGACTACAAAAAACCCAAACACATTAAATGAACAGAAATAACAGAACACAAAAACTGCCTATACAGAAAAAAGACTACCTTAACACACAAACTGACTAAGCACAAAACAACTTCTCAAACACACACACACAAATAAACACAACACAAAAAAGTACCTAGACACAAAATGGCAGCCGTTAAACACAAACTTCCTGAGCACACTAAATGAACACAAACAATCTAAACACAACAACTCCCTGCACACACACACCATTTGTTTTCATTACCGTTAATGTATTGAAAACAAATACATACATATATATAGACATACAGTACATAAAAACTCCCCAGACACAAATAAAGTACCTTAACAAACAACTAACTACACACACAAACTACCTGAACACACAATGCATTTTATGTAATACATTTTAAAATGTATGCATTAGTATCGTCAGAAATGTGCATTACTCCTGCAGAGGATGTGTTAAGTTCATTCATTCAAATAAGCAGAAAAACAAGACAAAACTACTTTTAGTGATTAAAGTTGTGTATAGAACTTCACATAATCCCCAGTGCAAAACTCAAGAAACTAACTCAAGGCACTGAGTGTCCTGGCTGGCTTTTGTCTGAGAGGAAAATTGTGTAAATGTGATTTTTGCTTGTGCTTCTCTTTAATAGTGGACCAAGTTAATTTCATTTTAACTTGTTTTTCTGCAAACTGTGTACAGGCTGTACTTTGTACATGCAAAATAAACTGTACAGTACATAAGACATTCAGTGCTCTTTCTCTCCCATGTTGCAGTTATTACTTGATTAATATTCTGGAGAGTGAATCATTTGTTGTTTTAATGGCGATGCGTGTTCAACAACCCAATCAGCATTTAGTCAATCTGTGGTGGCAGAGCTTTCATTGTATTTTTGTGTATTCCGTTTGCAGCTCGTTGCTGTAGATGTAAATGACAGGCTCTTCATGGGGGACCCTCCATCACCCCACGTTATTAACCGCCCACACTCCGAGCCGGTGGCAGCGTGCTAAAGGCTCTTTGTGGAAAATACCAAACATATTCAGAAAGCTAAACAGTGTAAGTGAAGTCCCTTCCACTCCCCGTCTCTGACGGTCTCTGCCTCTTTATTTCTGCCTCTTTATCCCACTTTCTACAAGCTGCACTTCTGTCACTACCCATTACCCCTGTGTCATTGTATCAGTCTCGAAACCGATGCAACATCCTTATATGCACCCCAAAGTCCGAACAGGCTTCATATCTGCTTTCTCTGCATTTTAGAGGTTTTTTCCACTTTCTGCACTGCTTTGTCTTAGACTTAACTGGTCCTGTCAGGCAGTTCAGGAGCAGTGGCACCATGTGGCCTAACCAGGTCCCTCACTGCTGGGCAGAAACAAACCTGAACACAAGACACTTAGCTCTACATACATAGCTCTACACTCTGCTTGTTTCTCTACATGCTTTGTTCGTCCCCTTTACTCTGTTCTCTAATGGTCAGGACCCCCACAGGACCAGCACAGATCAGGTACTATTTGGGTGGTGGGCCATTCTCAGCACTGCACTGGCATTGGTGGTGTGTTAGTGTGTGTTGTGCCAGTACAAGTGGAACGGACACAGCAGTGCTGCTACAATTTGTAAAGACTAACTAACACAAACTATCATACAGTATATCTAGGCCGCCCAAGGAGGTCAGGTCCCTTTTTGAGTCTTGGTCCTTCAAGGTTTCTTCTTTATAACGGTTAGGGGGGTTTTCCTTGCCACTGTCGCCCTAGGCTTGCTCGATTTGGGCTTAATAGAAGATAATATAAAATTGTAAAGCTGCTTTTAGACAATGTGCCATTGTTAAAAGCACCATATAAATCTGACTTTGAGTTTGAAATCTGATTATGCTTGCCTTTCTAGTCCAGTCATACTTGTAAATACATTTAATGTTTCAACATTGCATTACTTCTGACCTAGAAGACCACTGTAAAGATCAGTATGTGATTTATTTTGTTTCAGAAAAGACAGTCTGACATTCCTGGTGGAATCCCCTCCCTGAACAGGTTGGGAATTAAATTTCTTTCATTCCTGACTTACAAAAAAAAGCTAATAAGCATCTGCTATGGATTGGACTTGAGCTCAACAGATTAGTTATGAGTTCTTTGTGAGCAATCATGACTGGATTTAGTTTGTGTGTGCTGGAAGCTCGAGGACACGTCGTTTATTAAATATTGATAGACCTTCCTGACCGATTGTTCTTGAGTTTATAATGAGACAGAATTTGCTGTTCTGGACAAGCCCTAGATAAATAAGCGCATTATAGGATATTATTGTTGCCATCAGCGAGTAGCTATAATTACATCGTTACGCCCTGGATTGCGGTGTAAGTATGGCACGTCTGCAGCGGCCTGATAAACCCACTCATAAATGAATTTGTCATCAATCTGTGTAAGTACAGATCCTGTTGCCTGGCCGTGACATAATGGCTGAATAGGACCGCGACTGGAAAGATGACAGTTAAAAATGAGGCTGATTCAGAGCCGCGGCTACCTGAGAGCTTTTTAGCGCTCGCAGCTTTAAGTCAACTTTATTATTGTTAGAATATCCTCATGCGAGCACATAGTCGGTGGAAGATCGAGCCTCCAGGAGCCTGCATTTGCACTTTTCCATTTGCATTCATCAATCTGGCTTTATCTAAAGGTTACACTTTATGTCACCATGTCCTGTACTGCACTGGGTTCTCGTGGTGGTTTATTTCCACTGGTAGAGTTGTGATACCATTAGTCACAATGTTTGTCGTTGTTATAAATAACCAGTGGTGCCCTATTCAGAAAACATGGTCTCTTTGATAACATTTATATAATATTAGCAAGAATACGAACAGAGTGTTGGAACCTGTGTCATGTCAGTATAGTACAGTAAAGTTGTGTATGATCTCCAAAAATATTTTATTCACATATTCATATTTCTGAATTCCAAGAACTGGGTACCCATTAAAAAACATAATTTCAATACGCCTGTATTAAAGAGACACCCATCTGTGCGGTCACTCAGGTTTGTCGATTGCTGGTAGGGGGTTTTCCATCCACCGAGTACAAAGAAAAACTTGAATAGGAAAAGTCCAAAATGTGAAAAAACACCGAAATATCGCAACAACAGATTTACACAAGGACAAGGTGGAAACATTAGGTCATCACTAAAGCTGAAATGTGGAAAAAGGTGATGGAAAAGGGTTTTTCGAATAAACATACGTATCAAGCTGTGATTGACGGATCAAGTCACATGATAGTTCGTTCCAACCGATCAGACCAAATGAGTTTCGTTAGATTTAGATATGATGACAGTCAACCTGACTGAAAGTAAAATTTATCTGTTAAAATGATGATTTACCTGATGAAGGTGTTTTAAAGGCAGCAGGATTGTAAATGGCTGTAAAGATTATTCCGCCAAAAGACTGAGTTCAATTTCTCCATTATTGTTTCGATGCCACCCGAATTGTGTTAGCCTACGTTATCTAAAGTTTTGCATAACTGTAGTGGATGGAAACACGACTTAATTCGTATTTTCTTCTTCCAAAATTTGTAAATGCACATAGCATTTGTGAAACATTTGGATGGAAACCCGGTTAGTGTCTCGTGTGAGCCCTCTTGGTCGTGTTACCTTCTTCTAGCTACACTACTATAGTTAGTGCTGCCGGAGTCTCATGTTACACTTAGTATCAGTGTTTCAATCGTGTTCTGTTAATAGACACTGTGCTCTTAACAATAACTACCTACATCTCTTTCTCTAAGTGCTCGTGTTCCTGTACCAGTTACAGCGCATAAACTAAGATGTTCCTCCACTTCGGCTCCACCCGAGCTGTTCTTCCATCACTCTCCAGTGCACTGTTACCCAGAGCAGAGAGCAGTATCTCTCTCCCTCCTCCAGTTGACTGAGGATGCCATGTCACCAAAACTTTCCTGCCAAGGACACATGATCCTAGTGACTCTAAAATGACTAAATGATGTCTATATGCACATTTATATTTTAGTCTCTTCAATATCTTGTACTTATTTTCATTAGTGTTGTCATAAATTATTATCTTTTTTATATATGTTCTCTAATAGTTATGTAGCTTCTGTTTATTTAAACTATTACTACAAACTTATTAAATAGATAACTTAGTTTAATTCTTACATATTTCATATAGGAGGCCCACTGGATGATGGGTCCTTTTTTGAGTCCTGGTCCTCCCAAGGTTTCCTCTTTGGAACATTTAGGGAGTTTTTTCCTTACCACTGTCACCCTAGGCTTTCTCAGTTTGGTATTAGCCTTAGATATTAGAAGATAATCTAAAATTGTAAAGCTGCTTTGAGACAATGCTCCATTGTAAAAAGTGCTATATAAATAAATCTGGCTTTGACTTGATGTACATTGTACGTTGAAAAAGACAAGGAGAAATGCAATATGTGTGGAAAGTAGATCTGCTATAAAGGCTGCACCTCCAACATGGAAAAACATCTGGAGCACCAGAATGGTCCTGAGTGGCAGAACTGTATATAAAACAAAACAATAATTTTTGCCCTCGCATGGTGCCCGTGCTTTATGTGTTATATTTTCTGAGTTCATGCTGTGAACGGGTCTAACCGCGTTGTTTGTTTGATACATTCAGATGCAGTGTTTGATGGCACCGAGGGCATTGTTGGTGAAATATCAGTGAAGCTGAAGACAAGCCAACACAAAGGTTAACAGAGGCTTTAATTAGTCAGCTCTCCATCGCCGACAAAGGCAGATTAATGAGGAACAGTATTTCCAAAAGAGGACCCCCGAGACCTGAGTTCTTACACCGACAGTGTGCCTGTGCCAGGAAGCGCAGTGTGTGTTTCTCTTTGTGTGTTTTTCTTTTTGTGAGGTGCATGAAATGCTTTCTCAGCCTGCATGTAGTACAGCTGTCAGCTGAAAACAAAGCAGTGCTTTAGATATCAAATCTGCAAATGCTGGGTTTTATTCAGGCAGAAACACTTCTGAACTGAAGCACAAGTGCACAAACAAAGCAAATGCAGCTCTCTGTCTGTGAGAAGAAAAGAGTTTTCAGAACTACAAGACCTTTACCAAATTCAGACCCACACAAATTTTAGCGCAGCTAAAAGAGCAGATGAATAAATGGGACTGATATTGGACGGATTTTAGCGAGGGCATCGTATGTTAATGTCTGTAATTAATATAATAAAATAATAAATACATAATAGTTACAATTAAATTCATTTTATAAAGTTGTAACAATTGTTGGACTGCCAGAGTGGCAATTTGCAAGCCCATATTTGCGGTAACCTGAGTTCGAATCATGGTAGTGCCTTCCAGCTGAATCAGATAAGTCTGCGTCTTAGGGAGGGGATTCTGATCAGAGGATCATCCCCAGCATTACAGCAGTGGCCCATGCTGACCCCTGTAATAGCCTGGTGTTTAATTCAGTGCACTAAGCCACCACAGTCCCACTATTAGACCACTGCATCACCTTAAAGCGTGACTGCTTATATACAGTGGTACCTCGGTTCTTAATGCATTTTGAATCATTTCAGCTGAAACAAGATTCATGATTCATGATTCACTAAACAGTGATTCAGATTCACAATAGTCCTTGCTCAATTTATCAGGTTTTTTTAATTTATTAGTTTTACATCTACAGTACTGGATTGTTAGTGCAAGTAAGTCTCCATGGATCCTACAAAGGTTAGTAATAAGAGCCAGCCGAAAGGAAAATTGAACTGAATGCTCCAGAACACAGGCTGCAGTTAGTTTAGCAGCTACGCCAGTGCCCTGAGTTCACCAATAGAGTAAGTGTTCTGCTTTCAGTTTTCAATTTCAATCCATTACTCACTAAATTCTATGAGATTTTTCATCACTTTATTATAAAATAAGCTTTGTGGTAATGATTTGGCCTTAGGTTAATGTAAGTGTCTTAAACATTAACTTACTTATCATTACTTATCATAAGCATACCAAACTCATCTGTTCATGATACATTTACATGTACTTTTAGTGGATTTGTTGAACATATCCCGATTATAAAGCAGGGAGCACCAATGGAGTACAATACAGCTCCATTAATGCATACAATGCCTTATACAGGGGGGATTTTCTGAGGGTCTGGAATGGATTCATTAAATTTATATTATTCCTTATGGGAAACATTTACTCAGTACTCGTTTTTGGTTCTCGACAAGCCTTCTAGAATGGATTACAATTTTGAATGATCGTGATCGACGATCGCTTAAACATTTGGTGAAATCATATCGTAGAAAAACAACAGTAGAACTCAGGGATATGTTTAATAGTGAAAGTAAGAGCATTTCCACATGCACATTATGAAGGGAACTTGAGGAATTGGGACTTAACATTGGTGTAGCTTCAAGAAAACCACTTGTCAGTGAGGCCAACTTGCAAAAACTGGTTCAATTTGCTTTGAAGCATAAAGATTGGACTCTGGAGCAATGGAAGAAGGTCATGTGGTCTGATGAATCCAGATTTACCCAGTTCCAGAGTGATGGGTGCATCAGGGTAAGAAGAGAGGCGGCTGAAGTGATGCACCCATCACGCCTAGTGTCTACTGTACCAGCCTGTGGGGGCGGGGCTATGATCCAGGGTTGCTGCAGTTGGTCAGGTCTAGGTTCAGCAACGATATGTAATAACGACCAGGTTATTCCACCATTGGATTTTTTTCTTCCCTGATGGCGCGGGCATAATCCAAGATGACAATGACAAAATTCATTGGGCTCAAATTGTGAAAGAGTGGTTCAGGGAGCATGAGCCATCACTTCCACACATGGATTGGCCACCACAGAGTCCAGACCTGAACCACTCTGAGAATCATTTGGATGTGCTGGAGAAGACTTTGCGCAGTGGAACAAATCACCCATCATCAGTACAAGATGTTGAGGAAAAATGAATGGAACTCTGGATAGAAAATGTTGTGACACTGCAGAAGCTTGTGGAAACAATGCCACAGTGAATGTGTGCTGTAATCAAAGCTAAAGGCGGTCCGATAAAATATTAGTCTGTGTGACCTGTTTTTGGCCGGGAAGTGTATATTTACCTTGAATACCAGTATTTGAGCTGTGACTACAGCACTTGACTATTTGCTCTGTACACTTGTTATAATGACTATCATTTGATTGATTGACTGCCACCTGACTGACATTTACAGAACTCCCGAGTACTACGCATTCCCCCAGCATTTAATAGTGGCTTTTTTCCTGCGACTTCCTGCGTCAGACGCTGAACAGAGCCGCGTCTATAAATATAAACACAAGCCATAATGAATATATAAATAAAATAAGCACCAGGAAGAAAGACTACACTAGAGAAGCTGCTTTCAGTTCAAAAGGGCTTGTAGGAGAAGTGAAGTTCTTACATAAGATCGACTGTGAACGTATGTTATTAAGAACAGGACGTGGAAAGCCAAAAGGATCAGAAGCCTGACAACTATCTCAGACTTGTTTTAGACTAATATTGCATTGTGCTTCCCTTTACTTCTCTTTATGTGATTTATTTTCATGTTTTACCGTCACTTTGTGTCTATTGGAGAATAGTGTACAGGGTGGCAGAGTAGCCAGGGTTCGCTTTTGCACCCCGTCTGGATTCTTCTCTCTCAGACACGGCCAGTCTTACTTACGTGATTCCCGACACATCCGTAGGTATCATCAGGAATGAAGGTCTCCTCGGAGGACATCTAGCAAACTGATATAAATATTCTCTAAACTACATTCTGCGTATTAACGTATAAAAGTAAGCTAACTGTTTTGTTTGAAATAGGATATGCGGAGTACAGAGGCGTAATGAAATTTTGCCCTTGTTTTGTCAGGCGTCAGAAATCATGCCGCTGCAAGGCAGACGCATGACATGATTGCCACTTTGTTTTTCTTGTATTTTCACTTACATTTGAGGCGCTGCGAGCATCCCGGCTCCTGCGTTGTGATATTAAAATGTAGCAGCACAGCAATGTGTCTAAAAAAAAAAAGAGTTTAATGGTCCATGTCATTGTTTTATTCTGCAGATACCTGTCTTTCTGCAAGGATCTTTTGTGAACGTAAACGTATGCATACCAGATGCGTTACCAGGGTGGGCAGTTGATTTTTTTGGGTGGGATTTTCTTATATACGTTATATAAACAAGGGCATAGTTTCATTTTGACAAGGGGCTAAAAGGAACACAATTATAGCATCATTTTAAGAGGGTCCAGGACCTTTACCCCATGAAAAAGAATCAAAATCACTCTGACGCATTTGTTTGAAACATAGAGGAAAATTTGTGAGCATATTTTACAGAATGTCCAGGGTCAGGTAGCAGTGCTAGAAAGGATAAAGTTAGAAGAAACAATGAATGCTCAATAACAGTGACTTTTCAGGTTTGTTTGGGGCGGCAGATGATTGCTCCACCCCAACCCACCTGTAGACAAGCCCCTGGCGCATACAGTGGGGCAAAAAAGTATTTAGTCAGCCACTGATTGTGCAAGTTCTCCTACTTCTTTCCACCATAATTGACAATTAAATTCTTTAAAAATCGAACATGTGATTCCTGGATTTTTTTTCTTATTTTGTCTCTCATAGTTGAAGTGTACCTATGATGAAAATTACATTTACATTTTACAATTACAGCATTTTTAGCAGATGCCCTTATCCAGAGTGACTTACAATTGATACAGTATTACAATCCAAGCAATTGTGGGTTTTGCTCAAGGACCCAACAGTGGCAACTTGGCTGAGGTGGGATTTGAACCCTGGACCTTCTGGTCCATAGTCCAGTACCTTACCCACTAGGCTACCACAGTACCACAGACCTCTCTCATCTTTCTAAGCAGGAGAACTTGCACAATCAGTCGCTGACTAGATACTTTTTTGCCCCACTGTATATTACACAGCCAAAAATCCTCTAATTATCATATATTCATTGCAAACCACCCGGTCTAACTGCTTTGAAGCCCAGGCCTGTCATCCAACAACAAAACCAGACCACATTGTGGATAAATGGAAGTGAATCCAGCAATCGTGGACCAAATTTGTGGGGAAATCCTCCTGAAAGAAGAGGATACTCTCACAGAAGCAAAGGAAGGCCAAGTGCATATTAACGCATGTGCTTTTGAATGGCGATTGATATCAGGTCTGGCTGTCCGCTGACAGGACACACATCACGTAGTGCAAAATGGAGTTTCTCTATTGCCGTTGCTGTACAGATGGCAGGATAGTCGTGGCAAATTTGCACAAATGCCACTAGACCATCACCTCATTCCGCCGATATGGATGTGCCAGCTCTGCTTACTTGTCACTTTGGATGAAAGTACCTGGCAGCTGAGCAAATGTGGATGTATATGTGTGGGTGTGTGATCGTTTTGTAAAAGAAAATTGATGTGACATTGAAGAGAGATGGGGAATATGTGCATGCAGTCATTTCAGTTCTCCTGACAAATCCTGACCACCCAACGCACAGCATGTGTGCAACATAACCACAGGACAGACAGGGACTGCGTGATTAATCACCACACACACACACACACACACACACACACCCTGCGGTGCTTCCCAACCACGGCACTCAGTCAAGAATAAGACAGAACGGTGCTCCCCAAACACAATCTGAAGTACAACTATGCTGGTTGTGTTACCACTTTCTCTGCAATTAGACATGGATCAGAAGAGATGGATCAGCCCATACACACTAAACACTCATATCTCCACTGTAGAACCCCATGAAACTTACATAAACGTCTACTTACAGTTCATAGTATTAAGTAAACTTCAGTAAAGGTCAAGTATATTTCCCAATAAGTACACTAATATCAATGTATTATTACTATACATGTTGTACTATTTCAATACCTCCTGGGACTAAACTGGCCACGGGGCCATGTATCATGAGATTTTAAGCCAAAACCTCCTTCCATCAGTGAGAGCATTGAAGATGGAACGTGGCTGGGTCTTCCAACATGACAATGATCCCAAACACACCGCTCGGGCAACGAAGGAGTGGCTCCGTAAAAAGCATTTCAAGGTCCTGGAGTGGCCTAGCCAGTCTCCAGACCTCAGCCCCATAGAAAATGTGTGGAGGGAGTTGAAAGTTCGTGTTGTCCCAAAACATGACTGCTCTAGAGGAGATCTGCATGGAGGAATGGGCCAGAATACCAGCTACAGTGTGTGCCAACCTGGTGAAGACTTACAGGAAATGTTTGACCTCTGTCATTGCCAACAAAGGTTATGTTACAAAGTATTGAGTTGAACATTTGTTATTGACCAAATACTTATTTTCCACCATAATTTACAATTAAATTCTTTAAAAATACTACAATGTTACTTCCTGATTTTTTCTCATTTTGTCTCTCATAGCTGAAGTGTAGCTATGATGAAAATTACAGACCTCTCTCATCTTTCTAAGTAGGAGAACTTGCACAATCAGTGGCTGACTAAATACTTTTATGCCCCACTGTACCTGTCCTATAGTACTCATTTGTTTGTCCTTCCACTACCTGTGTATTCTCTCTAACCTATAACTATATAAACTGGGTCACATACACTCCTTGAGTCTCTCAGAATTGTTTGCTTTCATTGTATTAAGTAAACTTAAATAAAGGTCAAGCATATTTCCCAACTAAGTACACTAATATCAGTGTATTAGTAGTATACATGTTGTTGTACTCTTTCAGTGCTTCTTGGGACTAAATTGGCCCAGGTTTTATTTGATAAAAGTATACTTCTAATCAACCTGCAACAGAACATTCTGTTTCATTTTCTTATTACAAGAATGCGCCATTCATTGGCCATCCAATAAACATCCGTTCACTTTAATGACAGAAGTCTTAATAATAAAAAGAAGTTATAAATGAACTTATCAATCTGTTTCTGCTCCACAAGCAGAGGCGGGAGTTTAAGAGCAGAAGTCATTCATTAATGTGTGTGTGTGTGTGTGTGTGTGTGTGTGTGTGTGTGTGTGTGTGTGTGCGTAGCTACTTTACCGGTCTTGTGCTTGCTTGTCCATGAGCTCACATTTGGACTAGACAACTTGGTTGAGGTGTTTAGAGACTTTTTTGTGTAAGTTACTCGTCTTTGCTTGGATGACTTTCTGCTGCATCTTTGTACCAAGCTGTAAATGGTGTTCGTACGTGTATATACCTGTCCTATTGTAAGTAGTACTGCTTTGTTTGTATATTCACTCGTTGAGGCATTTTTGGCTTTCGTCAAACTAAAGTATCAGGTCCATCATATTTTGTATGTTTCATCATATGTATGTTCATCATTCTTCATATATTTCCATCAGGTAACTAACTTAAGACATTCAAGCTGTTGTCAAGCTCATGAAATCGCCTATTCTTGGTTCCACTTGCTCTTTTCTGGACGAAAGGTACGTACCGGTTCCAGATTGGGAATTGCTTTGGAACCAGTGTATTAGTAGAACATTTGTATCTCTCTTCATGGCGCCGGTAAGCGTTACAGCGTCCTGACAAGCTGCATCCATCCGAAGCGGCAAACGCCCATGAAATTGATCGTTCATTTAAATCAGAGCCCATCCAACGATGACTGAACATGTTGTTTAGGGGTAAACTGCGCTTCCTCTTCGCCATTTACCCCAAGCGCTTGGGCCATCAAACGGGGCGATCTTCAGTTCATTTTGTCCGAGCTCGAGAGCGTGTCGCTCAGCGACGCCACACTACAGCGGCAAATTGGACGCAAATTAGCAATCCCCTCCATGTGAGTCGGTCTAATGAAATGAGATACGAATCAGCATACGCAAAATAAGAGCGCTACAGCTCTCGGGTGCGACTCGCACTTGATATGCAGTCAAACGATGATGAATTAGCTGCAACTCCTCGTCCCATTTTGCCCAGCATGCCAAGCTGTTGATTCTTCTCCATCCTCTTTGCAGACTCAGCCATACAAATCCACTCTGCTGGAGAGACTGTGCGAGAGGTTTGTGTCGCTTTGTACGAACTGTATACCTAATCCAGATTTCCAGGCTGAGCTGCACCTGTTCAATCGAGCAGCCCTTTGCAGATAAGGATAAGATCTTCGTCTAGCCACCGGGGCGGCGATAGTGATCTCTCAATCCTGCATTTAGCCTTCAGGGAGAAAAGAGATTACCTTTATGAAATGATTGTATACCTAATCGGCCAAAAAAGTATTTAGTTTATCTGGAAGGCCGGTTTGTGGTTGGCGAATCTGCTATTGGGCATGGTTGCTGAATAATGGTTTACCAGAACCAGGTGCAAATGTTTTTACTGCAGGAAACGTCTGCCAGGTCATTCGATTCACTGCTAAAAATTAAGTACACCTAATTAAGCATTAATGTATTTAGTTTTTGTTTTCATATCTCCACTTGTCCTGGTCAGCATTTTCATTAAAAGCTTTTTTTCATTATTAGTAACAAGAAGCCTAAGAATTACTCCCTCCACAAATTTTCTATGGGGTTGAGGTCTGGAGACTGGCTAGGCCACTCCAGGACCTTGAAATGCTTTTTACGGAGCCACTCCTTCGTTGCCCGAGCGGTGTGTTTGGGATCATTGTCATGCTGGAAGCCCCAGCCACGTTCCATCTTCAATGCTCTCACTGATGGAAGGAGGTTTTGGCTTAAAATATCACGGTACATGGCTCCGTTCATTCTTCCCTTAACACGGATCAGTCGTCCTGTCCCCTCTGCACACAAAAACAGCCCCAAAGCATGATGTTTCCGCCCCCATGCTTCACAGTAGGTATGGTGTTCTTGGGATGCAAACTCAGCATTCTTCTTCCTCCAAACATGACCAGTTGAGTTTTTACCAAAAAGTTCTATTTTGGTTTCATCTGACCACATGATATTCTCCCAATCCTCTTCTGGATCATCCATATGCTCTCTGGCAAACTTCAGATGGGCCTGGACATGTACTGGCTTAAGCAGGGGGACACGCCTGGCACTGCAGGATCTGAGTCCCTCTCGGCGTAGTGTGTTTTACTGATGGTAGCCTTTGTTTACTTTGGTCCCAGCTCTCTGCAGGTGTCCTTTATACAGATAACGAGATCAAACAGGTTCCATTAATACAGGTAACGAGTGGAGGACAGAAGAGCTTCTTAAAAAGAAAAGTTACAGGTCTGTGAGAGCCTGAAATCTTGCTTGTTTGTGGGTGACCAAATACTTATTTTTCCACCATGATTTACAACTAAATTCTTTAAAAATCCTACAATGTGATTTCCTGGATTGTTTTCTCATTTTGTCTCTCATAGTTGAAGTGTACCTATGATGAAAATGACAGACCTCTCTCATCTTTCTAAGTAAGAGAACTTGCATGATCAGTGGCTGACTAAATACTTTTTTTGCCCCACTGTATTATGTATCTTAAATGTTTACAGTGTAACAGCATTCATTGCACCCCTGTCCCTTTGGGAAACACTGTCCTATATAATGAAGATGTTTGTGATTTGGGACACATCCCCTTTGGACTGATGATGGTGAGATGTTTATAATGGGTATGTGCCTGCAGATAATTATTGCTCGTGGTTTGGGATACATTTCACTGTCGACGACAGTTTCTAAATTATCTGAGGAATTATCTAGAAAAATATCAATGATAGCATGACTCAGATTTGCTGCCCATATTCTGAAGCAAACTGTACTTTCTCTGTCTTAAATGGACAGAGTGTTGCACGATTCAGTTTTCGGGAACTCAAAGTATTTGTGTTGAAGTTGTATTTGTCCTTGTGAAGCTGCATTCGTCTGTGTTGAAGGTTCTCATTCTGTCTGTGACGGCGTGTTCTGTCACCAAGGTAACAGCTGTGGTGCAACAGTAGGATATGCAAAATGCTGGACTGTGTTGCTATGACGATTAGTTTCCAGGCATTTGGAAATAAATGTGAGAAAAGAGACAAACAGAACAGGGTATCAATTAAACTGTTAGAAAACTTTAGATTCCAACATTAACTAACAGGGAGTTGAGTGACACAGCAGTCTAATCCCTGGGTTCAAGTCCCAGAGGTGCCTCCCAGGTGGGGTGTCAGATGCACATGTGCCCTATATAGTTGGCAAGGTGAAGTTTGGGACACATCCACAGTAGACTGGTGATTAATTGATGTCTGCCATGTTGCTTATGTGCCCTATATACTGAACAAGGTGCAATTTGGGACACATCCATAGTAGATAGTGATGATGAGAGGTTTGCCATGTTGGCTATATCCCCTATTAAGTGAACAAGGTGTAATTTGGGACACATCCACATCAAGATGGTGACAGTATTGCATGTCATTTGAGACATGTCCATGCAGAATTAATGATAGTAATGACAGTTGGATGTTTGTGATGGTGTAGAGTGAACAGGATGGAGTGTTGATCCTCTGAATGAAATGATGTTTGTTATGTTGCTTACGTGCCCTATATACTGATCAAGGTACAATTTGGGACACATCCACAGTAGATAGTAATGATGGGAGGTTTGCCATGTTGGTTATATGTCCTATTAAGTGAACAAGGTGTATTTTGGGACACATCCACAATAATTTGGTGAATAGACGTTTATCATGTTGGTTATGTGCCTTATAAAGTGAAAAATGTGCAATCTGGGGCGCATCCATAGTAGACTGGTTATGATGGGATGTTTGTCATGTGGGTTATGTGCCCTATATAGTGAACAATGTGCAATTTGGGACACATCCACAATAGATTGGTGTTGAATGGATGTTTGCACATGTAGGTTATGTGCCCTATTAAGTGAACAAGGTGTGGTTTGGAACACATCCACAGCAAACTGATGATGGATTGATGTTTATCATGTTGGTTATGTGCCCTATATAATGAACAAGTTGTAGTTGGGACACATCCACAGTAGACTGGTGATGAATAGATGTTTATGTTGGCTATGTGCCCTGTATAGTGAACAAGGTGCAATTTTGGACACATCCACAGTAGATTAGTTATGATGGGGCGTTTAAAGTGTGGGTTATGTAGCCTATTTGTGCTCCACTGTAGATTAGTGAGGATAGGATGTTTGCCATGTTGGTTATATGTCCTAAATAGTGGACAATGTGTAGTTTGGGACACATCCACAGTAGATTAGAGATCAATTGATCTTTGTCATCTTGGGTATGAGCTCTAGATCGTGAACAAGATGTAATTTGGGAAACATGAACAGTAGATTAATTGTGATGGGGTGTTTAACATGTGCGTTATGTGCCCTATATAGTGAACATGGTTTGGGACACATCCACAGTAAACTGATAATGAATAAATGTTTGTCGTGTTGGTTGTGTTTCCTGTTACATGAATAAGGCACAATTTGGGACACATCCACAGTAGATTGATCATGGATAGATGTTTTTGTTGTCCGTATGCATATTTCACACTTTATTTGAACTTTGACTCCATGACTTTAGTTTCGTTGTTAGATTTATCATCTACGCCGCCCAAGGAGGTCGGGCCCCTTTTTGAGTCTTGGTCCTCCCAAGGTTTCTTCCTCATAACACTTAGGGAGTTTTTCCTTGCCACTGTCGCCCTAGGCTTGCTCAATTTGGGATTGGACGTAGTTATTAGGAGATAATCTAAACTTGTAAAGTTGCTTTGAGACAATGCTCCATTGTAAAAAGTGCTATAGAAATAAATCTGACTTGACTAAATAAGTGAAACAGGTTTAGCTTGTAGACTGGTGATGATGGGATGTTTGTCGTCCAATGTGGGTTATGTAGCTTATATCTAGACAGTATTGTGTGTCATTTGGGACATGTCCATGTTGAATGAATGACAGTAATGACGGTGTAGAGTGAACAGGATGGAGCGTCGATCCTCTGAACGTACTTTTATTAATGTGTGCGTTGCTTTGGGGGTGGAGGTGAAACCTAATCGACGAGCTAAATCCTCTCTGTACGTTCATTGTATGCTTATATAAGAGCAGAAATAAAAGTGCCGTACTGAAGCTTTGTCACTGAAAGTGTGTCATTATCCAGACAGTTAAGTACTAATGCGCTACCCACATTCTGCTGTAAATAAAACATCAAACAGCGCTCATACAAGCCGATTCAAGGGCAGCGGCTTCTGCTTGGGAGATTTAAAGCATTTTGGAAAGGCTGCGAGGCATTTTGCTGTCTACGGGAAATAAAATAATAAGAGGAACTCAAGTGTTGCACCGAGGTGAACATGACATCGGATGCGATGTTCAGCACCAATAAAAAGATTACCGCTCGTTCAGGGCAACCGACTGTGATGTCATAAAACAGAAATGATGCAGTAAAACGGAGGTGTTAGATACCTTTTCACCTCAGTGCTGTACCGAATACGCCAGGTGAACCTGCTTGGTGTATGAATTAGTACCCCTGTTAAAAGCAAGGTTATCATGGCTAGGGGTATGGTTTTGTCAGTTTTAATGAACACAAACACCCTCGGGAACACATCTGAAATAAAATGTACTGCATTTTACTGCTGTAGTGTGTCAAACATTAGAAAAGAAATATGTGTGCAACAGTTTGGCCACCTTTCTGGTAATCCTCTACAGTTCCCTGTAAGGTCTAGGAGCTTAATTGTTAGATTCATTACAATCAGAGCAGAATTCAGAAAATGAATAAACTGTCAGGCTTGAACCAGGGGTGCTGCAGCTGTGAGGGGACTTTAGAATAAGAATTTCGTATCTGTGTTGCATTAAAGAAGTATCGGTTATGTACTTTCTTGCAGCATTTATGGATTATCCACAGAACAAACACCAAATGGAGGATTTTAACTGAAACCTGTCACTATTGTGGTGGTTTGGGGTTTGTCATCCCAGTAGGTGGTCCTGTAGGGTAGGGGGGTAACAATACATCCTGACATAATGCGTCACGATACACAAATGTAACAGCTGAATGATGCGTCATGGAGTTGGACGATGCATGGTTGTTTATTATGCAATCTAATGCAATTGCTTTTTTTGAACACCAGAGGGCGGAATCATACAACATGCTCAAAGATCTTCAGTTCTCAGTGAGACTCCTATTTTCTTTTAATTGCTCATGACTATTTTTGCTTATTTGGAATTGCTATTTTTCAGAAATAAAAAAAAGGAACGTTTTCACTTTCTTTACGATAACTACACTAGAGCTTTTTGTTTAGAATTTTAAACCTCTGTTTTTAGTTATTTCTTTTAATTGCGGGATCTGAAGTTTTTCTTTTAAAAACTTACACTAGAAAATGTGCTTCAGAAATTAAAAAGGAACGACTTTAATCAAATGTAAAATTGATAATTGTGAGAAAATTTAATTATGAATCAAACCAAATCGTGAGCAGAGGGTTTTTACTAAAGTGTGAAGAGGGTGAGCATAGAAAATTCTAGAATATCTGGCTACAACTCGACCACATTGAGCACAAACTTGGTAAAAACCCATAATAAACCTTGATGAGCCAATAGTATATACAGTATTTGGTAACCCTGGGTAAATATTAGATGGTTAGCAAACAGTTTTCACAGTGGACATGTGCTGGGTGGACTTTAAGGACCTGAGGGACATTTTTAAAGGGCCAAATCATTATGGCCAAATTCCGAGAAACATCAAGACTATATGTAATATGTAAACAAAAAAAAAAAAGACATCAATAGTAATTATGGCAGTAAAACTACACATGCTAAACCTTTTTAATTTGGCCAGCTGTTTACTTCTGCAACATCCAGAGTTAAAAGAAAGATTTTTATTTCCTGTGATTTGTCATAATTGGTTAGACATAAGGCTTAGGCTACAATTAAACAGAGCAGATATTGATCGGATGGTGGTTAAACAGTTAACCTGTATATAAGCACGATGACCTTTAGAAGTGTCACATGACTGGAGTCATTATTACACAAGTGTGTAATAATGTGCTCTAAAATATATTTAGGATTTCTGCTTCCTCACTTCAGTCCTGTGGATGTTTCCCCAATTATCCAAACTTACTGAGTCAGTAAGCTAATCAAGCTTCCATGTGATTTACAAGTCAGCTTTAATTAAGCAGATACACCATTAATTAGGTAAAGTGAAGGAAGAGAAATCTCTGCAGGACCTAATTGTACCGTGTGTATTTTTGGAACTGCTACGCAGCCCATGTGGGAATGTCCTTACCTGCTTATAGGGGATTGTAAGGAGTTCAAGATAACATGGAGGATAAGCCTAAAGAGGATAGAAACAATGAGCGAGATTTAAATTAAAAC
The DNA here is from genome assembly GCA_025084515.1 of Ancistrus triradiatus. Classification (NCBI taxonomy): domain Eukaryota; kingdom Metazoa; phylum Chordata; class Actinopteri; order Siluriformes; family Loricariidae; genus Ancistrus; species Ancistrus triradiatus. The sequence continues at coordinate 443,190 of JAJAGP010000291.1, forward strand.
AGTAATAAAAGACAAATCCAAGGACAAAGGGGAATATGGTAGATAAAAACAGGATCAGGCTTTATGGTTTGTTCAGCACTCCTGCCTCCAGAGTTAGTGGAACCAGTGGTAGAGTTGGGTTAAAATAGGGTTAGGGTTAAGGTTATGATACTTAATCTCACTCTCAGAACTCAGAGCTTTAGATTAAGCAAATGTATTCTCTATGAGTGCAGACTAATAGTTTACTAAGTTTTGTTTATGCTCCGTTAAAATATTATACATTGTAACAGAGTGGTACCTCGGTTCTTGTTGGTAATTCATTCCAGAAGGTTTGTCGAGAACCGAAAACCAATTAAGGAATAATGTAAACTGAATGAATCGGTTCCAGACCCCCAGAAAATCCACACTGTATGTGGCATTTTATCTGTTAATGGAGCTGTATTGTACAGGTGCTCTCTGATTTATGATGGAGATATGTTCAACAAATCCATCATAAGTTAAATATATCATAAACTGAGGAGTTGAACGAGTTTGGTAGAGCGTCTATACTGTATCATAACAACGCCTGTGATAAATAATGATAAGTAAGTTATTGTTTAAAACACTCACATTAAGCTACAGTTGGCCAAAATCATTAACATGAAGCTTATTTTATAATAAAGTGTTGAAAAATCTCATGTAATTTAATGAGTAATGGATTAAAAGTGAAAAGTAAAAGCAAAACACTTACTCTATTGATGAACTCAGTTTGAGTCCAGTTTAGGACCCATGGAAACTTATTTGTACTAAGAATACAGTACTGTACATGTAAACGATAAACGATAAACACAGCGCAGATCTTCACTTCACTGAGCAAGGGCTTTTGTGAATCTGAATCGCTGTGTACTGAATCGTGAATCGAGTTTTGGCTGAAACGAGTTACGTGGCTCGGCTCATGCAAGTTTAAGCAAGTGTGTTGAGTACCGAGCAAACGACGAGAACTGAGACAATTTTTTTCTAGTCAAAATGTGTCGAGAACCGAATCCGTCTAATTCCAAGGTGGTCAAGAACCGAGGTGCCACTGTATTTAATAATGAGGTACAGTCCTTTGAAAGTAATGTTATACAAGTATACAGACACCACGGTGGCCCAGTGATTAGCGCTGTCATCGCACAGCTAGAGAGACCTGGGTTCGGTTCCCCTCTCCCCCGAATGTCTGCTTGGGTTTGTCCTGGGTACACTGGTTTCCATCCACATTCCACAGACATGCGTGAGGCCAACTGGCATCCCTAAAGTGCGAGTGAGTGACTATAAGTGTATGGGTGTTCATGTGCCTTCCAGTGGACTGGTGGCCTGTCTGGGGTAGGTTCCCAAACTGCACTGCTAAATAGGCCCAGCCCCCTGGATTTAGGGGATAGAAAATTAATGAATGAATGACTGAATGAACAGAAGTTATCCAAACCCTGGATGGGATGCCTGTCCATTGCAGATATACAATACTGTGCTAAAGTCTTAGGCCATGTTAGATACACATACACAGCAAACACTACAAATTGACCTGGGACATAACAGACCACCATTAGATTTGTTGTTTCCACAATGGTCTAATGACCATATATAACATACTGTCACTGACTGGACCCCAACATTTCAAACTTGGATTCATCACTCCATAATCTTCTTTTTGGCTCATCTTCATTCCAATCGTTTTGAGCTTTAGCATGTCTTACTCTTTTCATCCTGTTCCTTCCGAAAAAGTGGTTACTTGGCTGCTACGCTTCCAAACTGACCATTCCTGAGCAAGTTTTTAAGACTGTAGAAGGGTCAACTAGGCAAGCTGTTTAAGTGTTACTAAATCTGTAGCCTACTGAAGCAGTTTTTTATTATAAAAAGAAATAATTATATATAGTCATCATACCATTGCTAAAACAATGATACTGTATATCTAATCTAATGGTGGCCTAAGACTTTTGCACAGTACTGTAGGTAGAGGTCACTCTTGCAGCATCGGAGGATGTTCCCTGACTGGCCTCTCCTTCATCAGATACAGCTGATCATCTGCCTGTGATGTCTGATCTGGCTGGAAGTATTAGAACGCTGCACCCAAGTGCCTTTCACGTTTTAATGAACCAGTTAAAAGTCAAATAGGTTCTGAGACCTTACAAAAACCCAAAGTAATCATCTTGAAAGGTGCCTACAGCACACTTTTGCACACTCCAAATCTTAGGTTCCATTATTGCAGAATTGTATCACATATAAGTTTCTTCCCTTAAAGGTGTTATTACTTCAGAAAAGTATCTTCCAGTACCTCAGGCACATCATCAGTGATGTTTCCCAGGGTCACTGGTTGTTTCCGGTCTTTCAAAATGATACGCCTTTTCCCAAGTGACCCAATGACCAAGCATTCCTCTAGACTCCACTGCCACTTGTTAGTGACCACCTAAATTGATCCTGACAGTAGTACAATGTGACCCAAGTCATGTCATGGTTTTGGGCATTTCAAAATGCTTCAACCCTTAACTGATTCCTCTCATGCTCTACTGTAACTCTCACTCTCTATGAGGAAGCCTAGGGCAAAAACTAAATGTGTAGGGTAAGAAGCCTTGGGGGTTACAAGACCTAGAAAGTGGCCAACCTCCCACACATTCATTCATCTTTTTATCTGCTTAATCCTGGACAGGGTTGCGGGGAAGCAGGTGTCTATCCGACGGCATATGGTGCAAGGCTTGAATAACCCTAGACAGGGTGCCAATCCATCATACAGCATACACAAGGGGCATTTTAGTGGTATCAGTTAACCTAAAGCAGGACTTTGGGAGGAGACTGAAGTATCCAGAGTAAGCCCACGTGGGCACGAGGAGGACATGCAGACTTCACACAGAAAGGACCCAGACCTCTCCACCTGTGATCAAACCCAGAACCATCTTGCTGTGAGGCGATAGTCCTACCCACTGAGCCACCGTGCAGTCCCAGCCTAGATGTTATATGTTAATTTATGTTACATTAAATCCCATACATAGAAAATGTATGAAAAATAAATAGTTTAAACACACAAAAGTTAAATAGAATACATGAATGCATCTATTTATGACCATCTGATCAGTGTTTGTGTTTTTCGCTTTAATGACCGACGTCTTAAAAATTATAATAGAAAATAAAAATATGTTTTTTAACTCCAGACTCTGGGGCCGTAAACAGGTGATCACGTCAGCAGCCAATCAACACTGCAGAACATTGAGAAGAGGCGGGAGTTAGAGCTTAAGAGCAGAAATCTTTCATTATTTTGTGTGAAACTACTAGCTCACTTTTGGACAAGATACAGTGTACATAAGAAAGTAAAAAACTTTGTACATAAAGTAAGAAACTACATACATAAAAACATACATAAGAAAGAAACTACGTACATGAAAAACAAACTAAATACATAAGAAATAACTATGTACATAAGAAAGTAGGAAACTATGTATATAAAGTAAGAAACTGAGTACATAAAAATGATTACGTACACAAGAAAGAAACTGCGTACATCAAGTAGGAAACTATGTGCATAAGAAAGTAGGAAACTTTGTACATAAAGTAAGAAACTACATACTGTACATAAAAAATAACTACAACTACATAAAGAAACAATGTAAATTAGAAAGTAAGAAACTACATACATAAAAAGTTAACTATGTAAATAAGATAATATAAACCTACGTCCATAAGAAAGTAAGAAACTACGTACACAAAAAGTAACTACATACATTAGAAAGAAACTACGTACAACAAGTAAAACACTACAAACAGTACATGAGACAGTAAGAAATTACTTACATAATAAAGTAAAACACTACGTATATAAGATAGTAAAAAACTATGTCTATTAGAAAGTAAGAAACTACAGACATAAAGTAAAAAACTACATACTTAAGAAAGCAAGAAACAACATGCATTAGAAAGTAAGAAACTACATCCATAAGAAAGGACTGTTCCAACTCAGTTGATGTGTTTAGAGATTTGTTTGTGTAAGTTCCTCGTGTGTTAATGACATTCCTCTGGATGACATTATTTGCACCAAGTTGTAACAGGTGTTCATAAGTGTATGTACCTGTCCTATTGTAAGTAGTACTCCTTTGTTTGTCCCTCCCACTACCTGTATATTCTCTCTAACCTCTCTAGTCTCTGGTTCATCCGGCTGATCTTCTGTGTTGTTTGTATACTGTCTATCAAAATGCATTTATGGCTTCCGTCAAACTGATACAAAAGTATCAGGTCCATCATAGCGTCTTCTTAAGTGCTACGGATTTATCCTACACAGGGTTGTAACAGTATATTACTGTATTTGCTATAGTTATTGTGAATTTCCATAAATTAAAAATGCAGTGGTATTAGGGATAATGTGTAGACTGTAGTGTTGCACTTGTGTTTTCAGTCGTATCTCTGATGCATTTAGGTATCGCTTGTTTAAATACGTTTTATATTTACCTTACAGTAGAATAAAAACACTACGTGACCATGGTAATGTCCAGTCAGTGACCATTTTGGGCAGCGCCCTGTTTCACAGGACGTAATGCAGTACATACACATACCTGTATATAAAATAGAGAATATAACCAAGTGCCTGGGCATTATCTAGCGCTCTTGTCATATACCAGCTTTGTTGGTGTGCCATCGTTGTATCAGGTCTTCACATGTGGTAAGAGCAGAGGTGTGAGGACTGGGACTGGCGAGAAAACAGAATAAGTAGTTAGTGTAGTTGCAGGTAGCTGGCGTGATACTCATTTGTTTTCCTTCCATCAGTGACTTTTTTTCAACTTAAACATACTTCAGTTCTGGTAGCATGTGCCATAGAGGAAAGTTATGAGACCTAATTAAAATTCATCACGATTGGACAAACATGGCTGAATTGGTTCCAGATTGGCATCTAAACCAACGCCGAACTGCTTATCTAATGATCCTTATGCTCTAATGATAGGGAATATAACGTAGCACAATAACGTGCTCCACCTGTTTGTTTTCTGTGAAATGCAAGTGATGATTATGCTAAATACGATGGTCGAATCCTAACCTGCACCTTCTGTTTTAAATGGAGCACATTCCGGCTAACAATACAAATAGGGATGGCTAAAGCTAATGGAGACGGCGGCTTTGTTTTGACTCTGTGTCAGAGAGGTGAATGTAGTGCAGATTACCTGACTCGCGGCTCAATCAATTCCCATTTCATCTCCATTTGATTATGCGCTAAATTAACAACTAATTGGCTTTAAGATGAAATTCTGAATAACAAACGACCTCCAGATGAAGCGCAACGTGGTCCGAGCTCTCATGCCCGCCTTTGAGGCAGCACAAGAGGATTATGGGAGAAGAAATGAACCTAGCGTTAATATGATAGCACGATCTAATCATCTATTCTAAAGCCTAGCTGACATTTCTGTCTTGTTCCACCTTCGCGCTGTATAATCCCTAATATACCATTAATCTGTTGGCGTTATTAAACTCTTACTTACTCACTGAGACAATGAATGAAGTATCAAGAAATGAGGGTTTTTGTAACAGTTTCAAAATCATATCTGGTATAACGTTATCGTTTAATGACCACGTTATGTTCTATGAAACAGGGCGTTGACTGAAATGGACATTACAATAGTCACTTTTTATGCTACTGTAATGTAATGGCAATGCATTTTTAAGCATTAGGCGTGGGCACGGGAGCTGACAAACTTGGCGCGGGCACGTCCGTAGACGTCCTCGGTGCAAATGTCCGTGGTGCCGGGATTGGCGCAAAAGCCCATGGTACAATAGACTCAGATAAAGAGACGTGAGACGTGTCTTGTTCAGGAATGGGAACAAACAACGTATTGAACTCAGGTATGGAGCAGGTGTGCTCAGATATGGGGCTAGTCAATGCTAACGGCTCAGATACGGAGCTAGTTGACGCTAACGACTAAGGTATGGACCTAGTCAATGCTAACGGCTCAAGTACGGATAACCTCCTCTGACTCCTGGCGAGCGGAGGATCCCGTAGGTGATGGACAAGCTGAGGTGGGTACTGAGGGTTGGGGAACTCGAGTCCTGACTCCAGACCCTGATGGTGCTCCCGAACAGGCACCAAGTGAGGGCCAAACTCTGCTCCGAGTACCTCCAGGAATTGGTCGCAGGACCCTGACTCAAACACGGGCTACACTTCTGCGGTCCACTGTAGCACCTTGCCAGTCAGGCGTATGACCACGAATGCCAGCCGTGATGACTCCGAGCAAATGGGAAAAGCACTGAGATAAGTTCTGCACTGTTCAATGAACTGCCAGAACCGATTCAGATTCCTGCAAAATCGGTCCAGCTCGCACGGCAGAGGACCCGCCATCTGCGTTTTGGGCAGTAGCATTCTGTAACGCTGCGGTAAGTTCAATGAATGGGATGCAGACGAGTGCAGGGACCAAACATAACAAGCGGTAAGAGCCACTAAACAAAACATACCGGGCGGGGCCTTCAACACAGGAGTCCAGGGACACAACAGTCCGGAAACGCAACATATGGCAATCCAGCAAACAGACATGTAATCCAGCGGACGAAGCCGCGACAGTAAAGGTAACCCTACGAACCACACCATAAGCTCGGGGAACCCGGGATAATGCTACCGCACAGCCGCTAGGGAGAGCGTAACTTTTAAAGGGCTCCCCCCACCTGTATGCGGTAGGCCAGTAATTACAACACAACAAGGTCCAAGTGAGTCTGCAGCCATCTTGCTTCCGCAAGGGATTGTGGGCGATGTAGTTCGAAATGCCCACAGGCGAAAATGTCAGATTCTGGCCGTAGATCGTGACAACAGCAATGTACTGTTACAACTCTATGCAGGTTAAAGACGTAACACTTAAGAGGATGGTACGATGGACGTTGTGTTGGACAGAAACCAAGAATGTATTGATAAATAGTAAGGTTAAATATTGGATAATGCCGATTATCTTGTTACAGCTATACCAGTTTCGACCACAAGGGGTATTTTAACTTTAACCTAAATGGAAGGTAGAAATATAAATGTTTGGGAAACTATCCGGTATCTTCTGACAAGTCGACTTTTCCAAGCAAAACAACAGCAATAATTGTTCTGGGTGGTATGCAAATTAAAAAATCTTTAAGTCTTATTGTGCCAACAGCCATAGTCTGTGACATTACATTTGCAGCTTGGGTCACTGGCTTTATAGCTGAAGATGGCTATGCCATTGGGAACAATGCACGACTGAGCAAACCCCATTAAAAATAACAGTTGCTAATGCTAATCACTCGCTCTGGATCTTATCGTACCTCCATGAAACGAACTGACTAACAGAGTATACTGAGCAGCACAAATCTAACATCGATAGTCCTATAGTGGTGCTTGAAGGTTTGTGAACTCTTTAGTGCCATTTCAGTTTCTAATTTTTGATATTTCTGCATAAATATGGCCTAAAACATCATCGTTTTTTTTCTGAAAGCAGATAAAGAGAACCCAATTAAACAAATGAAGATAAACCATTATACTTTCTCATATCCAATGAGGAATATAATCCACTATTACATATGTGTGAATGGTAAAACTAAATGCAGCTTTGCTTTCAGTGTCTGCTGTGACACCATTGTACAGCAATACACAATAAAACGTTTCAGTCCTGCACATCGACTTTTATCCCATTCCTCTGTACAGAACAGCTTCAGCCCTGAGGTGCTGGTGGGTCTCCTCACATGAACTGCTCGCTTCAGGTCCTTCCACAACATTTCTATTAGATTAAGGTCAGGACTTTGACATGGCCATTCCAACATTAACTTTATTCTTCTTTAACAGCTTTTTGGTAGACCAGCTTGTGTGCTTTGCTTCGTTGTCTTGCTGCATGACTCACTTTCCTTTGAGGTTCAGTTCACAGAGAGCTGTGTCCGAGGGGCTTTACTCCGGGTGCTCAGGTTTCCTCCCACATTTGAGTGACCCTGACCAGGATTAAGCAGATCAGAAAATAAATGAATTAAATAAATGAATAAAAGATTCAAGAACTGGTCAGAGTTGGCAGTGAGTGTGCTCTCAATTTCATTTAATTAATGTATTTTTAATTAACTGTTTATTTATTTCTGTGTTTAAAATGTGCCATGTTACTATTTTGTCACACTTTAAAAGAAATAATTATTTACTTTTTTAATGCTTCCTAAGTTTTTCTGATACTCTTATCACACACCTTAATCAGTCAATCAACTAACCAATCAATAAATTAATCATTCATTTTCTTATCTGGTGTTAGGTTGCACAAAAAAGTAAAGACGACATTTTTGTAATGTTTTAACCCCTGGGTTCCTGGTCAACACAAGGTCATCCCTGGAGAACAGAAGCCATAATCATCTAGAATTTACTCTGGATTGGACATTAGTCCATTGCAGGGCAGGGTAGGGGTTTCTGTTGCAAGACCAGTAGAATAATCCCTTATCCCTCTCCTACTTCAAACTCAAAACTGGGTCCTTGCTGTGGCTGGCATATCAGACCTTTACACCACCCAAGTACCATAATATGTATAATATTAATAATAATAATCTTTTAGTTGTTCGGTACTCATTTATCAATGTGTTTACTGTCAGTATTGTTTAATTATAAACTTTTTCTCAGGCACACTCGAGAGAATTTGTCACCAGATTATTATTGTTTTTAAGAGTAATAAAGGTTGGAGTAAACATGGAGGTCTCTCTGTGCCGCATGCAGCCCCAATACACAATATACCTTAATCCACCTAAATTACACCAGTCTGAAGAAAAGTTATTACTACCCAGTCCTGTCTGTTTGACTGATAATCCTCAGCGGGACAAACTTTCTTCTCTTCTGAACTTCTGCTGCTTGCCAGATCTCTCATTTCATTTTACTAAGGCAAATAATAGTAAAAAAAAACCCAAAAACATTTGTCACCTTGCGTGTGTAAGGTGGTAGTAACTTCGGGTTCCTGCAGATGGCGTTGCATGACGATGACCAAGCTATAAATACCTGTGGGGTGTGCGACGGCATGCATAGATGGTGGTACAGTGCAGTGAATGTCTTTCTAGGCGTAGAAAATGGGTCTCAAAGCAGATGTTAATGATTGGCAAAAAGGAGCTATTGCATTTGGGTGTGCCAAAGGCCATAGTGTGAAGGAACATTCAGGAGCAGTCACACATCTGGACTCGCCCCGCATAATCCCCAGATGTGAATGCTCTTCAAAATCTGTGGGACATCCTGGAATAGCGAGTAAAACGCCAGGGGAGGCATCCACAAACCTGTCCGAGTTCTTTGATGCAAGAGTGGCTTATCATTGATGTCACCCACATCCAGTATAAAGCACAAATAGCATAGCCTATTACACATTAACACTTACATTAACCTAAAATTGGCTACAATCATTAACACAATGCTTATTTTATAATAAAGTGTTGAAAAATCTCATGTAATTTAGCAAGTAATGGATTGAAAGTGAAAAGTAAAAGCAAAACACTTATTCTATTGGTGAACTCCGGACACTAGCATAGCTGCTAAGCTAACTGCAGCGTGTGTTCTGGAGGATTCAGTTCCTGATTTCATTTTTGTTGGCTGTCAATGCTAACTAGTTTAGGACCCATGAAGATTTATTTACACTAAGAATATAGTACTGTACATGTAAACATAAAGAAAAACATGATAAACACGGCGGAGATCTGCACTGAGGAAGAGCTATTGTGAATCTGAATCACTGTGTCATGAATCATGAATCGAGTTTTGACTGAAACGAGTCCTGCAGCTTGACTCATACAAATTAAGCAAGTGCACCTAGCAAACGACGAGAACCGAGACAAAGATTTCTAGTGAAAATGCATCGATAAACGAATCCGTGTTGCGAGGTGATCGAGAACTGAAGTACCACTGTATATATAGATAAGATATCTTTATTGTCATTTTACGAGTACAACAATATGATGTTTAAAGCAAGTCTATAGATGTCAAAGTATAAAAAGTAAAACATAAGCATACACTAGAAAATATATACTTTATATAAATAGTTAAAAATATATGTATATAAATACAAATACAGAATACTACAGGGGATAAAGTGACGCTATATGTGCTACTACATTATAAAAAGTATATTAGTAAGTAGTTCATTTCATAGTAAATAATGTCAAATATATCGAATGTAGTATACTGATGCAACCTATAGCATATACTGGACCCAATATGTGGACCTTAATATGTACGTTGATGTTTGTCGATGTAATGTAGATCAATTCTGGGCTCCTTGTGCGTCATATAAATCTGAAAACAGCCTTTTGTTTGTTGGTTGGTGCCTATTAAATTTATTAATGTGGGACTTACTTTATAGACGCCTGTATATGCTATTGTTATGGTTTGATTCCGTCTCGGCCGCGCTTACCTTTTTCTTTCCGCTTTTCTCGCTCCTTTTTGCGTTTGTTTTCCTTTTTTCCCACGTGCATTTTGTTTGGCGGCGTGCGTGTGTTGTGCTTCCCTCCCCTCGCAGATCCATTGGCTGCTTCCTCGACGTCATCTCTCCGGTGCCTCCTCGACACACCGGTTTCTCATCTCGCCATCACCTCGCAGTCTTCAAAACGCCGGATCAAGCAGCCAGGGATCGCCAGATCTTTCCGTCTGTAACCCGATCCACGTCGGCGATTCCGTGACTACCACTGTCTACAGCCTGTTGCCTCATCACCTGTCCATCCGCTTCCCGTGGGAGAGGCTGGTTCAACATCGCCGCCGCCTTGGTTATCCGTTCTGTGTTATCTGTGCCAGTATTCTTGGACTCTATTATTATTTGATTCAGTTGTTTACCTATATCAGTTTGCCTTTTGGTTTTCACTGCTTCTTATTTTACTTGTTAATAAATTCCTTTATTATTTACCCTTGTGAGTTGATCTGTCTTTTGGTCTGCATCTTGGGTTCCCATTTTTGTTTGTTATTGGTGGATGAGACGGTGGTTCTCATTCTCACAGAAAGATCTGCCAAACATGGAACCCGCAGGCCCAAAGTCAGATTCTCCTTGGCGTTGCATGCTGGTGCAGCGTCAAGAGGCCGGGCTGACCCAGCATGACCACTTTTTGCGGACTCGAGGGATTCTATCGTTATTAACCCTCTCAAGTAAGCTACACTTACTCGGCAACTTAACAGTCCTCTCCTGTTTCGTCCCAGGGCTCTGTCCGTTCCTGCCGTGGGCCAGCCATGACTGAGTCCCTAGCCGTGAACAGGTCGCTACTTCCCCTCGACTGCGCTTTCTGGGTCCGCATTCCTCCACCATGGATACCGTCACTCACTCCGGGCTATGAGCCTCCACTTACTCACCCTGACCATATGAGGGGCCCTGGACGGCTGCCGCTGTTTCTCCTGCATGTGAACCTGTTTTTCGGTTACGGTTTTCGTTCTTTGCCACTGATAAGCGAATGTGGGCTACTGTGTGGGTCTGTTGCGAGCAGGGCCCTGAGGCGGGCTTAGGGCCATGCTGTCCCCGTGCGTGCTTGATGAGGTCTCGTTCGGTGACTTCCTTTGTCGGTTTTCGGGAGGTCTTTGATCACCCGAGCACGGGGAGGCGTCGTCGAGCCGCCTCATCTGCCTTCGACGGGCCTCCCGGTCCGGTGTGCCGACTACGCCTGGGAGTTTCGGTCGTTGGCCCGAGACGCCGTTTGGAACGAACCAGCATTGCGGAGGCGTTTCGTTCCGGCCTGTCTGAGGCCACTGAAGGATGAGCTTGCGGCCCGTGATATTCTGCCCCGGTCTCGATGCTTTAGTGCGTTGGCCGTTCGCGACACGCCTCCTCGAACCAGGTCCCATTGCACCCACCAGGAAGGCTTCCCCCCCCACCTGCTCTCGCATCGAGGAGTGAACCCATGCAGGTCGGGCGGGGCCAGGACGCCGCAGAACGCGCTCGCCGCAGGGCTGTGGCCTGTTGCTTTTAATTGTGGGGCGCTGGACACGGAATTGTCTTCATGTCCCATTCGCCCAAAAGGACTGTCCCTCGCAGTGAATCTGGGGGCCCTGTACGAGCGCACCCCAAGACCCCCTCCGGGGGTGGGGGGGGGTGGGGGGGGTGGTGTGGTGGGTGGGGGAGTTCCGCCACGTCCCTCTCTTCTGTCACGCCGTTCACACCTCGCCGGTAAATTCGCATCCTCTTGAGGCTCTTAGTGATTCAGGAGCGGAGGATCACATTCTCGCTCATGATCTCGCCATTCGTCTGGTATTCTCTGGAAGTCTCGAGTCCTCTAGGCGGCCTACGCCTGGATGGTAAGCTGTTAGCCTTATTACTCCCTACCTGTCCTCTGCATCTGGTTATTTCAGGGAACCACCAGGAGGACATCCTTTTGCCTGGTCCATGTCCCAAAGGTCTCCAATGGTCCTTGATTTCCCTGGCTAAGGCTCCACAATCCCACCATTGACGGGAACCAGGGACGCATCACAGGTTGGAGTAAGCTGCCACCAGAGCGCTTGCGTCAGCAATTCCCCTTCTGGTTTCGTCCCCAGCACTTCTCGTCCTCTGTGGGAATTGGACCTCTCCCGGTACCCGCACATTCCAACGACCTAGGTCCGGTGTTCGACCGGGATCTGCCGTTAGTTTGCTGCCTCATCTACCTTATGAAATTGCTCCCTTGAAGCTCCGACCTGGTGCCCGTTTACCCTCCAGTCGCCTGTACCACCTCTCTCGATCCAAATGAGAGGCCATGGAGGCAAGACATCACTCAGTCTCTGGCGGCCGGACTTATATTGCCCCTCCTCCTCTCCCCTCCGGCGCCGGTTTCCTTTTTTTTGTTGGCAAAAGGATGGATCTCTCAGGGCCCTGCATTGACTTTCCGCGGCCTTAATGCCCATTACTAAACGTAAATAAGTAATTTATCCTCTTTCCCCCCTCTTGGTCCATCGGGCTTTGAATCTCCTCAAGGAGGCCACCATTTCTTCTCTAAGCTCGAACCTACGGAATGCCTACCATCTTTTTCATCCGTGTTGTCAGGAGTGGGGATGAGTGGAAAGACTGGGTTCAATACACCTCTGGGCCACTTTGAAATAATTGTGTCATGCCATTTGGTCTAAACCAACGCCGCCCCTGCCATGTTTCAGGCCTTTGTCAATGATGTTTTACGTGACTTCCTTAATCGTTTTGTTTTTGTATACCTAGATGACATCCTAGTTTTTTCCCGGTCCGAGGAGGAGCATGTTCGACACGTACGTCTGGTCCTCAACCGCCTGTTGGTAAACCGGTTATTTGTTAAGGCCGAGAAGTGTCTGTTCCATGCCGAGTCTGTGCCTTTCCTGGGGTTCATTGTGCAGAAGGGGTGCATCAAGGCAGACCCCATCAAGATTCAGGCAGTGGCAGAGTGGCCAGTACCCACCGGGCGGAAGGAGCTGCAACGCTTCCTGGGTTTTGCCAATTTTTACCGTAAGTTCATCAGAGATTTCAGAAAGGTTGCTGCCCCCCTGTCTAGACTTACCTCTCCTAAGCAGCCCTTCATCTGGAGTCCCGTGGCCAGCACAGTCTTCGATCACTTGAAGAAGCTGTCTACCACTGCTCCTATACTGGCGCAGCCCGACCCTGAGAGGCAGTTCATTGTCGAAGTGGACACGTCGGACGTCGGTGCAGGTGCTGTTCTGTCCCAGCGGGGGGGTCCCGATAATAGAATTCACCCCTGTGCTTTCTTCTCCAGGCGCTTCTCAACTGCTGAGAGGAACTATGACGTGGGGAATCAGGAGCTGTTGGCCATCAAGATGGCCCTGGAATAATGGAGACACTGGTTGGAGGGGGCTGCGCATCCATTCGTGGTCTGGACAGACCACAAGAACCTGGCTTACATCCAAACAGCCAGGAGGCTGAATGCACGCCAATCCAGGTAAGCTCTATTCTTCACTCGTTTCAACTTTACTATTACCTATCGCCCTGATTCTAGGAACGGCAAGCCGGACGCCCTCTCTCGCCAGTTTTCCTCAGGGGCTTCAGACGAGATTCCTGGACCTATCGTGGCCTCGGATCGACTGGTAGCCCGTCTCACCTGGGAGATCGAACGCACGGTCCGAGAGGCACAGAAAGGGGTACCTGACCCTGGGGGTGGACCCTCCGATCGACTCTATGTACCAGTGACTGCCAGAACGGCGGTCCTTCGATGGGGACACGAGTCCCGATTCGCCGGCCACCCCGGTGGACAGCGTACCCTTACGCTTATCAAGAGATATTTCTGGTGGAGAAACATGGATTCGGACGTCCGCGAGTTTGTGGCCGCTTGCCCCACGTGTACTCGCTGCAAGGCCCTTCATCAGCCCCCCGCAGGTCTCTTGCAACCTCTACCTGTCCCTGAGAGGCCCTGGTCTCACATTGCAGTCGACTTTGTCACTGGGCTGCCGGCATCAGATGGTAATACGACCATTCTCACGGTGGTTGACCGGTTCTCCAAGGCGGTCCGTCTTATTCCGCTCGCCAAGTTGCCATCCGCCATGGAGACCGCCAAGGTGCTTTTTGACCAGGTATTCAAGATCCACGGTATTCCCCTGGACATTGTTTCTGACCGTGGACCGCAATTCACGTCCCAGGTTTGGAGAGCCTTTTGTTCGGCCATTGTGGCTCGGCCTAGTTTGTCTTTAGGGTTCCACCCCCAGTCTAATGGGCAGGTAGAGAGGGCCAACCAGGAGGTCGAAGCCACTCTGCGCTGCCTGTCCGCCCAGAATCCCAGTACATGGAGTCAACACTTGGGATGGGCGGAGTATGCCCACAACACCTTGCCGTGCGCAGCTTCCGGGGTCTCCCCGTTTGAAGCATCTCTGGGTTACCTACCCTCTCTGGTCCCCGATCTGGAACATGCCGAAGCAGTCCCCTCGGTGTTACATCACCTGCGTCGCTGCCGCAAGGTTTGGAAGGCCACCCGCACAGCTCTCCTCAAAAGCCGAGAGGTCACCCAGCGCTCAGCCAATCGGCGTCGCCGACCCAGCCCTACTTACGCTCCTGGACAGATGGTCTGGCTCTCGGCGAAGGACATCCCCCTCAAGGTCGAGTCCAAGAAGCTGGCGCCTAGGTATGTTGGTCCTTTTCCTATTAGTAAGATTATCAATGATCCGCTGTTCGTTTGACACTCCCCGCCCATATGAGTATTCATTCTGTTTTTCACGTCTCGCAGATCAGACCAAGTGTTTTTCCTCGGGCCCTGAAACCTCCGTCCGGACCCCCGAACGCCCACCCGGGTCGTCGACGGGCACGAGGGCCCTTTACGTCCGCCGGTTTGCTTAGGGCTCGTCGCCGCGGGCCGGGGGTTCCAATACCTGGTTGACTGGGGAGGGGTAACGGGACCCGAGGAGCGCTGTTGGTTCCCGCTTCGTTTATTTTTGATTAAGTCTCTCATTCGTGATTTTCATAGGGCTAATCTCTAGAGTTCTCGTCGATCGCCAGGTGGCGATCGTTGGGGGGGGGGGGTACTGTTATGGTTTGATTCCGTTTCGGCCGCGCGTACCTTTTCGTTCCGCTTTTTCGCGCTCCTTTTTGCGTTTGTTTTTCCTTTTTTCCCACGTGCATTTGTTTTTGGCGGACGTGCGTGTGTGTGTTGTGCTTCCCTCCCCTCGCAGATCCATTGGCTGCTTCCTCGACGTCATCTCTCCGGCGCCTCCTCGGACACCCCGGTTTCTCATCTCGCCATCACCTCGCAGTCTTCAAAAACGCCGGATCAAGCAGCCAGGGATCGCCAGATCTTTCCGTCTGTAACCCGATCCACGTCGGCGAATTCCGTGACTACCACTGTCTACGGCCTGTTGCCTCATCACCTGTCCATACGCTTTCCCGTGGGAGAGGCTGGTTCAACATCGCCGCCGCCTTGGTTATCCGTTCTGTGTATCTGCGCCAGTATTCTTGGACTCTGACTATTATTATTTGATTCAGTTTGTTTACTATATCAGTTTGCCTTTTGGTTTTCACTGCTTCTTATTTTACTTGTTAATAAATTCCTTTATTATTTACCCTTGTGAGTTGATCTGTCTTTTGGTCTGCATCTTGGGTTCCCATTTTTGTTATTTGGTGGATGAGACCGGTGGTCTCATTCTAACAGCTATACAGTGTAATAGTTCACAGTATATAATTTATAGCACGCAGCAAACAATTGTTTCAGTTCAAACTTCTTTTCTGAACTTGCCCACA
The DNA here is from genome assembly GCA_025084515.1 of Ancistrus triradiatus. Lineage (NCBI taxonomy): Eukaryota > Metazoa > Chordata > Actinopteri > Siluriformes > Loricariidae > Ancistrus > Ancistrus triradiatus. The sequence continues at coordinate 459,251 of JAJAGP010000291.1, forward strand.
CTTTGCATATTCAGTCTTTGCCTATTCTCCTTCACATATCTAATATCTCAAGTCAGATATCAGACCTGGAAGTGAGAAAAAGGTCATGGTAAAACCTGCGTGTCGTTTTCTTTTTGGCTGATTCAAAACTTTATTTCCCTAGCTCTTGTTTGGGTTGCTGACTTATTAAAGGATAGGGATTTTATTTTCAAGTTCAGAAGGTGAAAATTCTGACAGTATTTTCCCTTTTCTCACATGAAAACCTTCTGACATGCCAGCTGATTTTAAATTACATTGGGTCATAATATACTGTGGATTTTACAATTAAATTTACAGCATTAAGCAGACACCCTTATCCAGAGCTACTCACAACTGATAAGTTACAGTTCAAGCAATTGTGGGTTAAGGGCTTTGCTCAAGGGCCCAACAGTGGCAGCTTGGCAGAGGTGGGATTTGAACCCTGGACCTTCTGATCCATAGTCCAGCACCTTACCCGCTAGGCTACCACAGTCCATTTTAGAACCATATAGGGGAAATAGGGGAGCTTCCCATCGACATAATGCAACCAAATGAAAGGGTTAATTAGGACTTGCTGTCTGAGTACTTGCCCTTATATGGGGAGGAAAGGAGGAGTGCATCCACACAGTTGTAAGATACTGCTAAAGGGGGTGCAAGCAGTGTTGGAGTCTAAGAGGAGCATTTCAGCATTTCAAGCAATCGCAGACTGCTGACTAATGGTTTCTTTTGTATATATGAACATGACAAACCTGCTCAGTCCCCTCTAAAGGCTAATTGTTGTTCTCTCTTCTTGTTTGTTTCATAAAAAATGTAGTAGAGCCAAACAACAGCACCATGAAACGATGAATACATTACCCATCATTCAATGTTACACAGCTGGGGTCTGAGTATTAAAGGAGTCATGGTGTGAATAAGTGGTGCGAGATCTCATTAGTACTAAAGAGGACTGAAAGAGAAGAGACTCTTGTTTAACGCTCACACACAAAAACCTGAGGTCAGCTGGTTGGCTTTCAGTAGTTTTATTCATTTAAAAAGAACGATGTGAATAAAGTTTTACCACATAACTACCTTAGAACTCGGCTCCCAACTCTATAACTTTTAATTATGGGTAGTGTAGTCATCTTTTCATGTTGTTGTTGGTTGACTCTACAGCTTGGAGGTATACAACTTGGCAGTTCCTGAGGGTGGGTTCCTCAGTAAGGCTTGCAATGTGAAAGTCAGGTGGTGCATTTAAAGAACACTGCAATGGACAGGTGACCTCTCCAGGATATACCTCTAAATGCACCCAGTGAATTCCGGATTACGCTCCAGACCCTCCCCTGATAAAGGGGTCATATGGGATGCTTTGCTTTTGTAGCAGAATTCACCCAAGGGATTGGTTGACTTGGATATATCTAACAGATATATGAAGTTTGAATCCAAACCTCAATATCTGGGCTTTACATCAGCCACCATTTAATAGTACAGAGTATGGGGCATCCCAAGTACAGGTTCACTGGAAACAGGTAAGTGTCATGATTGGGTATAAAGGGAGCATCCCCGAAAGGCTCAGTTGTTCACAAGAAAGGATGGGGCGAAGTTCACCACAAATAGTCCAACAGTTTAAGAACAACATTTCTCAACGTGCAGCTGCAAAGAATTTAGGGACTTCATCATCTACAGTCCATAATATAATCAAAAGATTCAGAGAATCTGGAGAAATCTCTGCAAGTAAGCAGCAGGGCCGAAAACCAACACTGAATGCCCATGACCTTCGATCCCTCAGGCGGCACTGCATTAAAAACCGACATCATTCTGTAAGGGATATTACCACATGGGCTCAGGAACACTTCAGAAAACCATCGTCAGTAAACACAGTTCGTCGCTCCATCTGCAAGCTACAAGTTAAAACTCTACCATGCTAAGTAATAGCCATATATCAACAACACCCAGAAACCTCGCCGGCTTCTCTGGGCCTGAGCTCATCTGAGAACTGACTGAGGCAAAATGAAAAAATGTCCTGTGGTCTGACGAGTCCACATTTCAAATTGTTTTTGGAAATCATGGACGTCGTGTCCTCCGGGCCAAAGAGGAAAAGGACCGTCCGGATTGTTATCAGCATTAAGCTCAAAAGCCAGCATCTCTGATGGTACGGGGGTGTGTTAGTGCCCATGGCATGGGTAACTTGCACATCTGTGAAGGCACCAATAATGCTGAAAGGTACATACAGGTTTTGGAGCAGCATATGCTGCCATCCAATCCACGTCTTTTTTAGGGACGTCCCTGCTTATTTCAGCAAGACGATGCCAAGCCACATTCTGCAGGTGTTACAATAGCGTGGCTTCGTAGTAAAAGAGTGCGGGTACTAGACTGGCCTGCCTGCAGTCCAGACCTGTCTCCCACTGAAAATTTGTGGGCATTATGAAGCCCAAAATGCGACGACGGAGACCCCGGACTGTTGAGCAACTGTAGCTGTACATCAAGCAAGAATGGGAAAGAATTCCACTTACAAAGCTTCAAAAAATAGTGTCCGCAGTTCCCCAACACTTATTGAGTGTTGTTAAAAGGAAAGGTGATGTAACACAGTGGTAAACATGCTCCTGTCCCAACTGTTTTGGAACGTGTTGCAGACATCACATTTAAAATGAGTGAATATTTGCAAAAATCAATAAAGTTTATCCATTTGAACATTAAATATCTTATCTTTGTAGTGTATTCAATTGAATATGGGTTGAAAAGGATTTTCAAATCATTGCATTCTGTTTTTTTTTTTATGTTTTACACAATAGCCCAACTTCATTGGAATTGGGGTTGGATATACTAGAAACTTGTCATCATGTTTTAGCACTGAACCCCATACAAGGAATTCCAAGTGACATTTTCTTTACACACTCATTACAAAAAACTAACCTGGATGAGCTGTTTGGTAGAGACATGTCATACCAAAAATGCAGAGTTTTATTGAATAATTGCCAGAAATCAGCAGGTCATCTGCGCAATCTGCTGACAGGAATGTCCAAAAACAAAACTTATAGACCTACCAATGGATGACCACAAAAGAAAACATCTCACAAACCTCAAACATTCTTAAAATAGATAAATAAATAAAAGACGTAGGGTTACAAGAAGTGCGCTGAGGAAATCACTTTAAGGATGGGTGCATCTCCCACCATAAGTCTCTAGACACACCATGCATAACACTTCAAAATAAAAATACAATACTGTACAATAAAAGCTCTCAAGCAGCACAGCACAAAAAGCATTAGCCAGCAAAACAGGCCAACGAAAGTAAGCAGAAGCAAAAGCCAATGCAGCAAAGCGCCGTCCAGAAAGGGAAACAGAAGCAAAGCAGAGCGGAAAGCAAAACTTAGCCTGTTGAAAACAGCAAGTGATTACTTGCGTGTACTGGCATGTACTCACCTTCATCCCGGCACTCACACACAAACCCATACATTAAATATAGGTGGGCAAAATGTTCCAACGACATATCCGAAAGGCAGAAGGTGCATCTCAGTGGACTGTAAACCAGTGATAACCCGATTAGTGTTTATTAAGTGTCACTTACTGCTAAGCCACAAAACATTGTCCAACCACACTATTAGTGAAGCCAAAACATTCCTCTGGATGCAGCCAAGGATAGGAGAGAAACTGAATAGCCCTGCTTCACAGCAAAACATGTCCGATGCACACTTCCCAATACCACTGAGTGAGCAGTACACTCAGCAGTAATTTCAGTACCACACCTTAACCAATGACAGGCAGCCAAAAGACAGGGTGCCAAGACCTGGCCGATCAGGACAACAAATAACAACCGGACACTCTTGCCCCAAAACACACATCCTTAGTGATCTCAACCGTCCGATTCTATGGTCTTATCAATTTCAATCCAATCTGCACCTTCAAATGAGTGGGAAAATTAAATTAACTTGTTAAGAACTAGACTCCTTGAGATGCAATAAGTCTATCCTACTCCACTTTGCTTTGTGTTGTTTGGCTCTGTTACCTTTTTATGAAGCAAATGAGAACTGAGACGAAAATGAATGTGAAATAACAAAAGGGTTTCAATAAACTAAAGAGGAGTAATGATATTCCTCACAATCATTTGCATATCAAACCACGACACATATACAGAAATTTTGTGAAGACATTTCAGAAAAAAATCTAGTATACAGAACAGAGTAGAGCAGAGTTTTATCAAGACCGAAAGAAATTTATTATCCTGTGTGGTCTGCATGTCCTTCCCTGTGTCCGTGTGGGTTTACTTCAGGTACTCCGGTTCCCTCCCACCGTCCAAAGACATGTGTTAGGTTAATTGGTGTTTCCAAAGAGCCCTAAATATGTGAGTGTATGTGTATCCTGAGGTGGACTGGCACCCTGTCTAGCGTTGTTCCTGCATTGTGACCTAGATGTGCCCTCTCCTACATCAAATAGCATTAATTCATGCAGTATTTCATGAGTGAGTACTCATTAGTTCATACATGCAATACACAATAAGTCATCATAATTATGCATAAAATGTCTTATGCATGCGTGAATGACAGCTGAAGACTCCAGTGCAGCTCATTCACGATCTGCAAGAGTTCGCTCCTTTCTGCCTGTTTTCTTGTTTCCACCCGTTTTCTGCATCTTCTTCTGTGCCTGTTTGTGAGTGCTGGGCTGTGAGCGCGTCCTTCTCCCCCTGCTGGCCGGAAGTGCTTACCGCTCTTTAATTATCCCCGGATCAATCACGCCTGCTGTGGGACGGTTGCTCAGTCCCTGGGAATATTTAAGAGCGACGTTTGTCACTCTCTCTGGCCGTTTCTCAATACCAAGTACGCGAACTTCGGCTCGCGTACTTTCCAAGTCTGTACTAGGAAGTTCGACTTGCGAGTAACTACTCCAGAGGACGGGAGAACGCAGTTCGGTTATTCTACAATTGGAACAGCAGTGTACTTGGCTATGGAGACAACACGGTTTACTTTTTACACATAGATAAAACATGTTGTATAAAGCCTGTCAGTGGTGGAAGAAGTGCTCAGTTCTTTTACTTTCCATTGAACAGTTTAATCTACGTGTAACAACGGACCGATCATATTTAAGCATAAAATAGAAACCTTCCCAAACATAAGCCAGCACCAAACAAGTCTGATTTTAGAAGGGAATTTAATTATGAACTTCAATTTATATCAGACAGTTCATATTTAGAATACAGGCTGAACAAATAACACATATAATGGATAATAAATACGTTAATAGCTTCCCGTCACATCTCCGAAATCGTTTGAGCATTTTTTTTATGTTAGCTTTATCTCGATAAACTGACCGCATAGTTGAATTTTAAACAACTACATTCTCGCCTAAAAAACTCTTATAACTTCATTTTGTGACACAATAACAGTATTACTTTTGAAATGATACATCCAGTAGGGAGTTCTCCCATCCGGCATTACCGAGCTGGCAATGCATTGTGGGACATTTCACTGTTCAAGTCCGCACAAGTCTGCATCGATGCATCCTCGGTAATATGGCCGGATCGAGAACACATCCGGGGATTTGGAGCGTACTTGGTTAGATGCGAACTTGGAAATGGAACAGTACTTGGGCTGCCACTGATGACGTTTCACAAGTACACGAGAACACAAGTACAGAGAAGTACGCATATTGAGAAACAGCCTCTCTTTTTTGTTTTTTTGGACAAGATGGGCGGAACTGACGCGGACGTGAAAGCGCGAATAGGAAAGGCGAGAGCAGAATGTTTGGAATTCAAGAGGCCTGACTCTACAAACCAAAGTCCGAATATTCAACTCAAATGTCAAGTCAGTACTACTCTATGAAGCTGAAACCTGGAGGACCATCTTGGCAACAAGAAAGAAAGTACAGACATTTATCAACTCATGTCTGCGAAAGATTCTCCAAATCCGCTGGCCGAACACCATAAGCTACCAGGACCGTTGGCAGAAATCCAACCAACTCCCTGCAGACGGCGTGATCTTGAGGCGCCGTTGGAATAGGATAGGCCATACGCCACTCTCCAACATCACCAGACAGGTGCTGACCTGGAATCCCCAAGGTAAAAGAAACAGAGGACGGCCCAGAAACACGTGGCGCCAAGACCTGGAGGCCGACATCAAGAGAATGGGATACAGCTGGAGACAGTTGGAGCAGAAGGCCCAAGATCCAGACGCTTGGAGATCTCTTGTCGGCGGCCTATGCCCCAGGAGGGGGTAATAGGCGCAAGTAAGTTTGCCACTGCCAAACGCCGGGTCATCTTTTTTTGTTGGTCCTCTGTTAACCTCCAGTTTTCCTGTGCATCCACGTTTAACCTCCAAGTTGTGTGCATCTAGTGTAAGCTCCTGGCCATGTGCTTCTATGATTGTAAAGTTGCTTTGAGACAATGCTCCACTTTAAAAAGCGCTATATAAATACATCTGCGGGTCTTTTTGCGGGTTAAAATGCACAATAACCTAATTATTTATCAGTCGATTAACAATAGTAGATATAGTATGTGCTGTATAAATAGAAGTATAATACAGTATATAATGGTGTATACTATATTATACAACTATTACATTACTATTTATACTACACATACTATGTACTATTGCTAATCTGTTACTAGTATTGTTTTTTTATATTATTATTTATTAGACTAGAATCAGACATCTTTTTTTCCAATACAATCTTTGGAGAGTTATTAGAAGTTGCCTGGACCAATATGGCGACGTCATTGACGCATGATCCAGCAGCCAGTGCGGCATCTAGGTACATTATTTCTATGGGAAAACCAACCACAGATGAACCACACTCAAACTCTTTCAGGAGCTTGGTTCAGTTGTGGGTCCATTTAGAGGAGTCAGAGCTTGTTTGCAAAAAAGAAAAAAAAAAAAAAAACATGACTCAGCAATCTGAGATCACTTGAAATGCTGAAAGGGTTCAAGTGTGAAAACACCCCAAGGGGGCAATAACTTTTTCACACAAGGCCACTGAGTGATGCATGACTTTCTATATTTGTTGTGATCTTTGCTGGCCCTGGTCCCGTTTTTGCATTACTAGGGCTTGGTTGAATATTTGATGCCATTCCGTGTCAAATATTCTGTATGCGTACACACACCGATCACTTTATTAGGTCCAACTCCTTATTTCTACACTCATTGTCCATCTGATCAGTTCTACTTACCATAGAGAAGCACCTTGTAGTTCTACAATTACAGTCTGTAGTCCTTCTGTTTCTCTACATCCTTCTCTACATGTTTGTCCCCTTTACTCTGTTCTCTAATAGTCAAGACCCTCACAAGACCAGCACAGATCAGATACCATTTAGGGGGTGGATCCATCTTGGCACTGCAGTGACACTGATGTGGTGGTGTGTCAGTGTGTGTTGTGGTTGAGTTGAGGCCGGGACTCGAACCCATGTGTCTGGAGCAGTGAGGAGACAATATTAACCACTCCAGCTCTTATTTAGTATTATTTACTTGCAAGGAAGCTCTTTGTTTCTTCCTCAGATTAGAGACTCTATGTCCTGGAACATATGTTTTCCAAATGCTGTCAAACAATTATCTGATTCCTGAAACAAAACTATTTCCTAAATGTGGCCAAGAAAATTAACATTAGCCGTGTAGCTCCTGTTTAGCACCAGTGTTGTATGTACCTTTTACTTAATTGATAGACTTACTCACAAATCTCACATCTTATTTTGGTAGCTGGGTTATCCTTTGTTTCTTAACTTCTGAGTTTCTAATTATTTCACACATCCTAATGCTAATATCCAGAACACTTTGCTTAGATCTGGAGCATTAGCATTAACAACACAGCTCCTTTTTGCTTCCTTCAAACCCTCATAATGTTCACATCTCATTTCAGTAGCGGAAATAACTAACTTGAGGTTCTTAAGTTCTGAGTTTCTATTTCCTCCCCCGACACTAATGCTACTTTTCAATCACTCAGCTGAGTCCTGGAACAAAACGGCATTGACTTTCTGAAACATGTCCAGCCAGACTAGCGGAACGCCCCGTGGCGCCTTATTTCATGGCTCCGGAGAAGTGAAGCATCTCAGCTGGCCCTCAGACTCTACTGCTTTAATTAAGAGCCACATCTTTGGGGGCGAGAACCGCAGAAAGTTTACCACGTCCCACTTTTTGCAAGGCACTCAGACCCTGTGGGGAAACACAGGGCTGTCTTTTTGGTGAAATGCTCCACTGATTTTGATGCCCACCAGCTGAGCTGGATGAGGAGACCTCCTTAAACTCATCTGCCCCCCACTGAGAAGACTTCTGATGTTTCAGCGTTGCTCCAGGCCAATCGAGTGCCAGGATCCTTTTGTTGGCTCTGAAGTTGGGGAATAATTTGCCTTTTTGGGGAGCTGTGGGGTGTGAGGTAAGAAAAGATATGGTGCAAACTAATATTTAGAAGCAATATTCAAACGAAGCGACGTATAAGCTAATCAGAATCCAGAGGATTGGAGGGATTGAGGCTTGATAATGTTGCCTGCCCAAACTATTAATGCAAAATTGATTGTATGTGTCATGCTTTATTATAAGGGGGTGACTCAGTGATTAAGGGCTTGACTACGGTTTATCAATTTAAAACTTTACTCATAAGCTGCTGTTGCTGTTACTTACTAGGTTACTTTTTTAACATAGAAAATGAAATGTAGGATTTCATTATTTGCACCTTGTTTATCCTCTCATTCTCCATTTTATCAGTTCCACTTGCCACATAGATGCATTTTGTAGTTCTACAATTACAGACTGTGGTCCAGCTGTTTCTTTAAATACTTTGTTTGTCCTCTTTACTTTGCTCTCTAATAATCAGGACCCCCACAGGACCAGCACAGATCAGGTACTATGTGGGTGGGGCATCATTCCGAGCACTGCAGTGACACTGACGTGGAGTTTTTAAACACCTCAGTGTCACTGGAGGACTGAAAATAGTCCACCGAAAAAAAATGTCCAGCCACCAGCTTCCTGTGAGCACTGATGAAGGATTAGAGGATGACTAACACAAACTGCAACAACAGATGAGCTGCTGTCTCAGACTTCACATCTACAAGATGAAGCAATAACGTCGACGTGTCAAACAGAGTGAACACTATGTTTAAAAACTCCAGCAGCACTGCTGTGTGCACTCATACCAGCACAACACACACTAACACACCACCACCACATCAGTGTCAGTGCAGTGCTGAGAATGATCCACCACCCAAATAGTACCTGAGAAGAGAGTAAATGCATGTACATGTACCTAATAAAGTGATTGGTGAGTGTGTGTGTGATACAGCAACCAGCTTTCATGGCAGACTGGAGACGCAATTAACGATTAAGTCTTAATACATGTGCTTAAACTCTTATCAGGACACAATCCAGATACAAGACACATGAAATGACCAAGTGTAAATGGGGTCAGAAAGAATTTTCTTGTCCCTGTCATCTCTGGCTGCTTATTGCTCTGTCAGGTCACTGGCGCCTGGACCTCGGTACATTTTTAATTAAGTTAAAAATAAAATCGGAAGCTAAGTACTACTGGTTGAGAATTTCTTCGCTGGCATGAGTGCCTGATTAATTCAGGTCAGATTTGATCCTAATGGTTTATGCCAGCTTTTACAAAACAACAGCTCAGACATCCAAAATCGCCTTTTACTAAACACACAGTGCACTGCACAGTGTATATATTTCTCTACATGCTACATGTCCAGATGTTTGTGGACACCTCTTCTAAAGAATGCATTCAGCACTGCTAAATTGAGTCCCAGCATCCCTTAAAATAGTAAAAAGTCTTTTTGTCACTACAAAAATGTTAAAACCTTACATGTTTTAAACACAACATTTTAACATCGAAAGCACAGTATTTCTTTAAAAAGCCTTTCTAACCCAATTTTTGAAACAGGATGTCTTTTACTGAGGGTAAGAGGTACAGATCCATGACACTGAGGTACATAATGGTTTGTACTACAACTACATGAATCATCTGCAAAAGTCATACAAATGGCATTCTCATCTTCAACCACAGCAACAACAGAATGAAAACATTTTCAGACGTGAGAAACCAATGTAATACAAAATACTTCTGATTTTTAAGTAAATGGGTGATAAATCACTCATAACTAGAGAGTGTAATATTCAGTAATGCAGTAAATCATGATATTTAACCCAAACACTAGTTACTCTGTAACCTAAACACAATTGACTCTTTAAAACACTGTTACTGCATTTTAGTCCAACAAACTGTCTCTGGCCTGTGGGAGGAAACCGGAGAAAACCCAGGCGAAAACCAGAAGGACATGCAAACTCCACACAGGGGTCGGGATCGAACCGGGGATCTCGGAGCTGTGAGCACCTTCAAAATCCTGAAGTTACAAAAACAAAGAGCTGCACAAACACGTGCCATGACAAGCGGGACCACTGCGATTGGGTCATTTTTGGCATGTGCACCATCGGGCCAGTTGCAATGTGTAAAGCCGCTGGACCGGATGGAATCAGCCCGAGAATACTGAAGATCTGTGCCCCTCAGCTATGTGGGATACTCCAACATCTCTTCAACCTGAGTCTAAAACAACACCTGGTGCCAGAAAACTTCCTGTTTGGTTCCTGTTCCAAAAAAGTCATCCACTTCCTCTCCCAATGACTATAGACCAGTGGCCCTCATATCCCACGTCATGAAGGTCCTGGAGAGAATGGTGCTGTCACATTTGAGACCTCAAGTCAGCTCTTTCCTGGACCCCCTGCAATTTGCTTATCAACAGCAGGTTGGAGTGGACGACGCTGTATTATATCTATTGCAGAGGGCTCACTCACATTTGGACTGTAGCAACACCGCTGTGAGAATGACTTTCTTCGACTTCTGAAGTGCGTTCACCGCAATCCAACCTCACATACTTGAGGAGAAGATGGCGAACTTACAGATGGACAAGTCCATGATCGACTGGGTCTTGGACTATCTGTCTGGAAGACCCCAGTATGTGAGGTTGGGATCATGCTGGTCTGATCTGGAATGGGCTTTCCCAGTTCGTTTTCACCCTGTACACAACTGACTTCCAGTACAAGTCGTACCAGTGCCACCTTCAGAAATTTTCTGATGACTCTGTGGTGGTCGGGTGTATCAGGGATGGACAGGAAGGTGAGTATAGGGACCTGGTATCTTTGTTGAGTGGTGTACGAAGAAACATTTACTCCTGAATGTTTCCGATACTAAGGTGATGGTGGTGGACTTCAGGAGGAAGAGGACCACGATCAGTCCCGTTACCAATATGGGACAGAATGTTGAACTGGTGGACACTGGTGGACACTGAGCCACAAACAGGACCGTCTCGCATGGCACCACTAACAGATTAACAGATTAATTCTATATCTCTATTTCCTTCCATGACTCTTTGATTATTTTATAATACAAATTCTATTTCTATTTATACCTTTATGTAAAGTAATTACTTACTTTATTTCTGTATTTTCTGTATTTGAACTGCAATCACCTGATTTTCCCTCTGGGATTAATAAAGTGATCTATCTATCTATCTAAAGTATAAATCTAGGATTCTGATTGTTGCTTCATTAGGTGCCTGACTAGAATCCTGCAACCCCAAGAAGGAAGGTTATGCAAGTCGCAAGTGATCAAATTTTCAAGCACCTAGCGCCAATCTGTGTTATGTGGGAGGGGCATAAAAGACAGATTGAAAGCAAGAGTTTTTTATGAAACCTCACATGAAACCTCAAATCAAATCAAGTGGTATGGGATGCCTCAATTAAAGTGAGATGTTTTGAATATTTTGTTTCCTTTTTTTTATCATTTGCATATCATTAACATGTTTATCAATGCTGTGATTTCCATCATTAAAAAAAATATTTTGGGCTGGGGTAACCTAGCGGTTATGGTACTGGACTCTAGACCAAAAGGTCCAGTGCCAAGCTGCCACTGTTGGGTCCTTAAGCAAGGCCCTTAACCCACAATTGCTTAGGATTGGGGATGGGGATGAGGTTGGGTGGTGATCATCCAGCATCTTGAACTCTAACTCTCCTGTCGCTACATGCAATCAAATCCTCGCAGAAATGCTCTTGAATTGAGTTGAAATCTGGGATAAATCTCTGATAAATGCAGGATAAACTCTTTTTTACGTTTTACATTTATCAGGCACCCTTGTCCAGAGTGACTTACTGATACAGTCTTACAATCAAGCAATTGTGGGTTAAGGGTCTTGCTCAAGGACCCTAACAGTAGCAGCTTTGCAGAGGTGGGATTTAAACCCTGAACCCTCTGGTCCATAGTCCAGTACCTTAATGACTAGGCTACCACAGTACCCAATCAAGTCCCCACTTTCAGAAGAAACAAAGAATGACCAAATACTTTTGTCCATATAGTGTTTGAGTTTTTTGTCTTTCCATAATTTCCCTAGTGCTATTCCTTTTATGTGAGATGGCCTCAAAATGAAAAAAAGCTATTTTACTACTAAGATTATTGTCCGTCCCAGAAGACATGTCGACTGCAGAAGTCACAGTCACAAGAACTAATTGTCTCTGCACCTTTTTTTCGGGTGAGGCAGGATAATATTTGACACGAAGGTATTAATAACGAGGCAGTTCAGCGCATGAGTCAGCCCTGGTTGTGCAATTTGTTAGATGTTTGCAGCTGAGGTTATGAAAGGAGAACCTTAATGCGGAAAAGCTCTCGAAATGCGTCGCGGCTTTTTGATATTTGCCGGGGAACAAGACACGGGGGCGACGGGTGGTTGAAGGATTAACAGGTGCAAGAAAAATTAGCATTTCTTTTAAAGAGAGTTCACGCTTTTCACGGACAAAGGAGAGCACAGCTAGTCGAGGAGGTTGTGGAAAACATGGCAGAAAGAATATTCGAAGGAATTGAGACATTATAACATGCCACGTTTAAAGACGTGTTTGAGCACGGAGGAAAACCTAATGATGGATGGCCCTCGCCACACAACGTCTCAACAGACCACGAGGCCAAAACTCGCCTAAATAAAACATGAAGATAGCAAAGTCTGGGGAAACGCTGGAGAAAATAACAGACATTTTTAAAAAGGCAGCCGAGCTGCTGGTTAAATAATTAAACACCGGCTCTGACATTACTGTGAAGGCTGCGTTACTGAAGTGTGTATGAATGGAGGCGGTGTGTACCAGGTCTGGCCCGAATGTCCACGCCGAGCGCTAATCTCTCGCCGTCTTTCCTGTCGGAGGATTTGGGATGTTTGCCACGCTGATCTGGATTAGCGCAGAGCTAACAGGATTCTCCCGCTGGTTGAGGGAAAAAGGTGCTGGGCGAAGGATGAGACATCTCTTTAATTACAACCTTTAGAAAGTGGGACAATTCCTAAACTGTGTGCATGTCTGCTCATTCCGAAATACCTAGTCTGTCCTAGCAAACGTCTTGTTTTAGCTTTGTTTCTCACGCTTTTGTCACGGCTAAACCCTTCCAAGATTTGTACCAGGAATTCAGATCTGCTTTGTTGAAAACAATGCATTTCTACGATTGGTGGAGGTTAGCCAAGCATCTTTGAGCCTGTCTGCATCTACAGCTGATGCTTTAGATTTGATTATTTATTCCAGAAACCCTCGTTAGCATTATGGGGGCCGACAGGAAATCAAAAACTGAATAGTCGCGTGTTATGTAATAAGAGTTCGGTCACTTTTAAATCATCTTAGCCTGTCAGATTAGCTCGTCTTATTAAAATGAGTGAGTGAGTTGTGCTTGTTACCATAGTAACAAGTAGTGAGCACTAACAGAGTTGGATTTCATTGTGCCAAGTGAATGTAATCAGTCTGGATGTTCATATACGCTTCATATACGATTCTCCTTCTGCGTCGAGACTAGACATAAATCTTGAAAATGGTTTTGTTTTTGCTGGGTTTTTTTTTATTTTTTTATTTTTATAAAATGATATTACCTTCATTATTAACCGTTTTAATATTACAATTCCACATTACTGTACAGCAAATGATAATGATGGCACAACCATAGAGAAATCTCATAAAAAACATTACTGCATTTTCTTATTACTGAAGTGTTAATTACTTTTGGTAATTAAGTACAAGTAACATGTTGGAGGTCAGATGGGGACAAGTCTGTGCTACCACAGACCCCTAGAGCCAGAGAGACTCTGGTTTATCCAAAGATAAACCAGTCAGGCTCAACACTGGGAACCAGTGCTCTACCAGTAAGGGCTTTTTTCCCCCACCTCTAGCAAGGTGAGGTTTTTTGTTAGACTTTTGCTTCAGCTCAGCAGGGTATGAGGTGTTCCTCCACTGAAGGGCAAGACCGAACTATTAGTCCTTCCGCCAGGCAGGAGTTCATGTCAGTGTCTAGAGATGCTTTCGCACTGGAGGAACTTTTTCATAATTCTTAAAACTATGTGGTGATTGGTCCAGACATTATGATGCAAAGGTGTAGTGATTGGTCCAGCCACAAGGGCGTCTTCTAAACTATCTAGATGTAGATCCCAGACGTTGACATGTGCAGTTTTAACAAGATAATAAACGTCATTTGTTATGCAATCTGTGTTTTGGCTCACCTGTGTATACTTGTATACCTGTACATGCTGGTCAGGCTCATGGGGAGCCCGTAGCCTGTTCCAGTATTCACAGGGGCAGAAGTGCATGTACCCTGAACAGAATGGAGGTCCATCATTAGACTGGGTGCAGCTCTGGGAGATGACCTGACATCCCCTCATTCATGTGCGACACCTGACCTGGCCAGAAGGCACCACCGGGACCTGAGTATTATTCATCATTATATAGTACTAGCAGCAGGACAAAATACACCAACAATTTTATTTAGCTTTTTAATGTTTTATTACTAGTTTATTTAACAACGCTTCCAAAAATGTCACCCTGACATTTCTTTTTACGAAGCCTCTTTCAATGCTTGGAGAAGTTTAGAGATTTTTCACAACCGTTAAAAGAAATATGGGATATATTTTGCATGAGAAATGGTTCAGAGTCCACGAAACAAAACTGTCAGGACAGAAAATCTCTGCCTCTAAATCTATATTTGTAATTGATCTCTTGCTGCTTTTGTATTCCACTGACCATCTTCTACTCTTATCACTGTAGTATCTGTTTGTTTGCTTTTTTATGAAGGGCTTAAGGACAGAAAGGCCGGCAGGACTGCTCAAAGCCTGCAGCTACAGTGATATGACCTTATCGGTTCAGTAGAATCATCAGGGCTGAAGTGGCTGTGGTGATAAACAGACGTCGTTTGAACACTCTGTACCTCAGAGGTTTTTCCAGGAATGGCTTTACACCTGCAATGTTTCATTTATCCGCCAATATTTGGACATACTTCTCCTATTGTGATATTAACAGCTACACACAAGTGTTATGGGATTCTTGCAAATGTATGCAAGATGGCTTGAAAAAAGGCTAAAGTGGTTTGTCGACAATAAACACAATTCAGACTGAACTTTTTGACAGATGTTAGCCTTATGTAGAATGTAGAACTCACAAGTCTCACACACTAGCTGTTATGCACTGGGGCCAGATCTTGCGGTTTCACGCTAAACCCTTTAAAACTCACACATCACAAAAACACTCTTGCCATAATAACCAATAGAAACAAGTTTATTGCGTTTTAGCTCTAGGAAGAGTCTTGGTTGTTATAAACTTTAAGAATTATGGAGGCCACTGTGCTCTTACAAACTAAGTGCAGCAGAATTATTTTGTAACCTTCTCCAGAACTGTGGCTCCACACAATCCTGTCTCTGAGCTCTACAGGCAGTTCTTTCCTCCTCATGCCTTGGTTTTTGCTCTGATATGCACTGTTCGCTGTGAGACCTTATATAGACAGGTGTGTGTCTTTCTAAATCATGTCCAATCAAATTAATTTATTACCGGTGGACTCCAAGGTGTAGAAACATTCGAAGGATGGTCAAGAGAAATGGGAGTTAAAGGGTCTGGATACTTATGCCCATGCAAAATGTCAGTTTTTCCTTCTTAATAAATTTGCAAGAATGTCTAAAATTCTGTTCACTTTCTCAGTATGGGGTATTAAATGCAGAAAAATACTGAAAGGTTATGAGCACTTTCTGAATGCATTGTGTATATATATACACACATACATACAGCTCCACAGCTTCAGGTTCCTCAGGGCTATGACCGAGAAGTGGTGTCATCATGTTCCTGAAGCTGTAGATGCAGATTCAATGTTACTCCACTCCACTGAGCTAAGGTGGTCAGAGGGAGAAACCTGTTCTCCCGTGAGCAATCGCTTCATTGAGTTTCCTCCTACCCTAAAGCAATGACTGCTCTCTCTCTGGTCCTGTCTCATTCTCTCTAGTAGTTGTCTCCATTGCTCAGCGGACCTGGAACTGCATTACCTCCAACAAGCAGAGACACACAAAGCTCAGGGCTCTTCTGCCTAGCAGAGGTTAATACGGCCTGACAGATCTTTACTCTGGGCAGCTGCGTTAACTCTCCCTGCACCCATCGAGGGACGGGGTCTCGAGTTGAAATCACAGCCACACGGACGTCTTTGAGATTACTCTATTAACCAGCTGGCCCCTGGAATCAGGAAGCCGTTGGGGAGAAAGCTCCCAGGTCACGCTAAAGGTTATCAATTGCATAAGGGAGCATTCAAGCAGCAGAGGGTATTCAGTTCAAAATGCCTAGATCTGGGTTCAGGGTTCCTCTGTGGGTTACGTTTTCTCATGCACTTCACAAAGCTTATTCACGCATTTGTAATTCCATTGAGGGGAAAAAAATCCAGCATCACATGGTTAACATGGTGACAGGTTATGATGTATCTAAGCAAGAAAAAGCCAGTAATGAAGAGATCTTAAAATGTTACTCTGACTGTGAGAGGATTGGTTGAAATGCAGATTGCTACCCATGATTGAAAATCTGCTCATTGATTGCTGGTTAGACAGGGCATCACAACTTAGGATCCGTTACAGTCTTTAAAATGGCAGCAATATAAAATCCCCACGGAAATAGTTCATGTATTGAAATTAATGAAAGGGGCAGTATGGTGGAGTAGCACTATCACCTCACAGCTCCAGAGACCTGCAGCTGCCTATGTGGAGTTTGCATGTTCTCCCCATGCCTGTGTGGGTGTCTGCCAGGCACTACGTCTTCCTCCCACGTTCCAAAACCAGGCGTCAAGTCAGTTGGCATCTCTGAGGGTGTTTTCATGCTATGAGGTCTGTACCGTGCCTAAGCACGTTTAATTAACCCTCTGTACTGTGTAGTGTTGTAGTCATGACCCCTAGAGCCAAGTCCGAGTCCAGAACAAGACCAGGACACATCAAGTTAGAGTCAAGACCAAGGGTTTTACTAGTCTGGTCCGAGTCAAGTCCGAGATTTTTTTCATCAAACAAGAATAAAAAAAAAGAAAATTAGTTTGTAATTCACTTGACATTTCTTAGCACTCATTAAACATTACATATATTAATTACTAATATTATACTTAATCATGTTTTTTGTAAAATATAAGATTGAATAACACACTGCTCAAAAAAATAAAGGGAACACTCAAATAACATCCTAGATCTGAATGAATGAAATATTCTCATTGAATACTTTGTTCTGTACAAAGTTGAATGTGCTGACAACAAGATCACACAAAAATCATCAATGGAAATCAAATTTATTAACCAATGGAGGCCTGGATTTGGAGTCGCACACAAAATTAAAGTGAAAAAATACACTACAGGCTGATCCAACTTTGATGTAATGTTCTTCAAACAAGTCAAAATGAGGCTCAGTATTGTGTGTGGCCTCCATGTGCCTGTATGACCTACCTACAACGCCTGGGCATGGTCCTGATGAGGTGGTGGATGGTCTCTTGAGGGATCTCCTCCCAGACCTGGACTAGAGCATCCGCCAACTCCTGTACAGTCTGTGGTGCAACGTGACGTTGGTGAATGGAGCGAGACATGATGTCCCAGATGTGCTCAATCAGATTCAGGTCTGGGGAACGGGCGGGCCAGTCCATAGCTTCAATGCCTTCATCTTGTAGGAACTGCTGACACACTCCAGCCACATGAGGTCTAGCATTGTCCTGCATTAGGAGGAACCCAGGGCCAACCGCACCAGCATATGGTCTCACAAGGGGTCTGAGGATCTCATCTCGTTACCTAATGGCAGTCAGGCTACCTCTGGCAAGCACATGGAGGGCTGTGCGGCCCTCCAAAGAAATGCCACCCCACACCATTACTTACCCACTGCCAAACCGGTCATGGTGAAAGATGTTGCAGGCAGCAGATTCTCCAGACTCTGTCACGTCTGTGAACCTGCTTTCATCTGTGAAGAGCACAGGGCACCAGTGGCGAATTTGCCAATCCTGTTGTTCTCTGGCAAATGCCAAGCGTCCTGCACGGTGTTGGGCTGTGAGCACAACCCCCCATCTGTGGATGTCGGGCCCTGATGCCATCTCATGGGAGTCGGTTTTCTAACCATTTGTGCAGACCACCCATGCACATTTGTGGCCTGCTGGAGGTCATTTTGCAGGGCTCTGACAGTGCTCCTCCTGTTCCTCCTTGCACAAAGGCAGAGGTAGCGGTCCTGCTGCTGGGTTGTTGCCCTCCTACGGCCTCCTCCACGTCTCCTGGTGTACTGGCCTGTCTCCTAGTAGCGCCTCCAGTCTCTGGACACTACGCTGACAGACACAGCAAACCTTCTTGCCACAGCTCACATTGATGTGCCATCATGGATGAGCTGCACTACCTGAGCCACTTGTGTGGGTTGTAGAGTCCGTATCATGCTACCACAAGTGTGAAAGCACCACCAACAAAGTGATTGTCAATCAGTGTTGCTTCCTAAGTGGACAGTTTGATTTCACAGAAGTTTGATTTACTTAGAGCTATATTGTGTTGTTTAAGGGTTACCTTATATATACTTTGCAGTCAAAGGTTGTGTTTTTTTTTTTTTTTGGTGTGTGTGTGTGTGTGTGTGTGTGTGTGTGTGTGTGTTCTGTACGATTCTTACCTGCACAAGCTTTTTGGCGTTCCATTACGTGCATTGCTCATCCTGAAGGGCGCGTTGTTTGTACTAATTATTGTGGTGCATTGTGGGATTGTTAGGGTGCGCCATATAACCTGCAGCACGTTTTCACTACAAAATGGCAGAACTCCAAAGCAATGCACTATAGACTATAGTAAACAGGGAGCAGTGTCAGTCACCATGTCCTCCATGCCCTACACAAAATGAGTGCCAGTTGTGAGTCTAAGGTCCAGAAGAAAAGTCTGGTGACAGTGACCTCTGCTGGTCTGGAGTTGTACTGTCTGGAAGAGACGGTGTAAAATCTAAAAACACAAACAGTAAAGCAGCACAAAACGAACTTGAAAAGCAATTGATTTCTACAGCGCTGCTGCTCGTGTGCAAATTTCAGCATTATTTGGGACTGTCGCAATTGATTTCAGTCAGAATGATGCATTGAAGGACAATGACGCTTCATCACCTGTTTGAACATTTGATGGAATGTCCTCAAAGGAGAAATGAATCGCGGCTGTCACTCACTTCCAGAGCCTTAAAAATCCATAACAACAGATCAGGTTGGCATGGACCAGTGTCACCTGACAAAACCTCAATCACCGACCATGACCAACGTGAATGGCATACCCATGCGCTGTATTTGGATGCAGCAAATGTCCTTGTGAACTCACTGGTTAGAAATGTAGCAACTCAAAACAGGGTTCAAGCAAAGTGTTTTCATGCATGCCAAGGACTCATGCGTGGGGGCATATGTTTGAGTTACTGTTCAAATGTTAAAAGAGAAACTCTGAATGTCTTGGTTTCTCTGGACTTCGAAGGGCACTTGGAATTCAGTTCATGCACGTATGCAGCAGAAACAAAGGGAAAGCCTCTCGGTGCATTTTCACTATACTTGGCTGAATCACCGATGACGTCCGAGCACCTACCAACTACCCTTACATCTCAATATTGGATTTAAGGTGATTCAGACAAGACCATCCTCCGTGGTGTCACTGGTGTGTGAAATAGGAATGTCTAAGTCCTTGTCCTGCAAGGCTTGGAAGTCAAGCAACCAAACCAAAGTCAAATGGTGCATTCCAAGTTGCATGTTACATACTCAATGGCAGTGGTGTATAGTACAGAAGTAGTGTACTTGAGAAGATTATTTAATATTTTTACTTCGCTAGAGTACAGGTACACACAATAACGTCTGTTCATGTGTCTGATAAGATTATTACCCTTATGATTGATACCCTTATGTCTTCGAGCTGTGACCTTGCTACAATCATGTGACTGAGGGTCTGTGATTTTGAAAATATCTTCCTTTATCTAAATCTCTATCCAGACCTGAAAATTACAAATGTAGACATTTCAGTCTAGGCAGAAGTGGAAAGTTAAGAAGTCAGCGTGGACCATAAGTAAACCTAACAAGCCAAAGTTTTGGGACTTTCCCTCCACTCAAAACAACACTGGACCGATATAAAACAGCAGGCACTGCCAAATGGGCTAATATGTTCTTTAAGCTCGATCTCATGGTGCTAACTAAGCTTATGAGCAGCGATGCCAAGAAGGCAGTTGGAGCCATTTCAAAGTGTTTCCATTTTCCCAGTGCTCCGAGGAATAAGATAACTGCACGGAGATCCACTGTGCTTGATTAGCCACACTTAGCAGATTAGAGGCCAATGAGCTTGACTTGACTTAAAGGTAGCACTTTTTATGGACCCTGCTTTTATAATAATAAATTCAAACAGAATAAATCAGTCCTTAATCTACATGCCTGAGTAAAATCCGCACTTAAATTGGCTAACGTTGTGTATCCAGTCAATGAACATGATTTAGTCTGAATAGTCTGATCTTTAGATTTTAATTGTGCATTTTCACCCGGATGATTATTTAGTTAGTACAGTTTAGGATAGTTTGAGGGCCACTCTCAGTCTCGGTCTTGACTTGGACTTATCTACTAGAAGCCTTGGGCTTGACTCTGACTCGGTTCTAGCGGTCTGGACTACAACCCTAGCAGTATGTGCTGTGACTCTCGTTCTCTAAATGATCGGATTTCTGGGTTTGGATCCGGGGTGGGATTTTGAAATTTATGGTCTGGTGGTGAATTTACAGAACACTGGGACTGGCCCCTATCCCAGGGTGCACCTCTGTCTGCGCCCAGTAAATTTTGGGTTAGGACCCAGACCCTCATGACCGGTGAGGGTAAAACAATATCCTTTGCTTTGCTTTCCATTACCTGCTTGATGAAGGTCAGGGTCGCAATGGCACCTGAGCTTATTCCAGTAACACAGATGGGAGCACACTCTGGTCAGGCTGCCAGCCCATGTTTTTTGAGAGGTGTGAGTAAACCCTAGTGCAGTGGAAAACCAGTGTGATCAGATGGATAATAATTCCTCCCCATGAACCCAGGATTCATAAACTGTCACTCTTACATTTTTAGAAGGCAAACAGCCAGCGTTGTGGCTTCATTATTTGCTTTTTATTGTGCAGCAAAGCCGTCTGAGTCAGGTTAATAATGCTGCACTGTATTAGCTCAGCAGCTTAGCGTAATATAGTGTGCTTTGCGCCTGTTGGACCAGAGCTCTGCCGCCACGCTCATTTGTTTGGCCTCATTAGGTCAGTAATGAAGGCTGGCCGAAGGGTGAGCATTACAGGAAGTGGCCCCTGTTCATTCCGAGCTGACAGCCTGCATTCGGTTTCCGCCGCGTGTCAAGCCAAATGCACATTTAGCGCAGACGTATGGGGAATTTTCCAAATGTGTGTGGGCACTAATCTTAATGCGGGCTGTCAGCTTAGTTACATGCTGCATTTTCCGGGCTCCTTTGCTGCCACGTTCCAAATACAAATGCGAGTGGACATGACAGAAGGAGATGTGTTATATTTTCTGGCATATTTATTTTCTGCTCAGAATGTGATTATGCAACGCTGGGACAAAAGGTTGTTTTTGTCCAACAGGTGAACAGCTTTGACAGACCCACCTAAAAATGCATGTCCAAGTTTTTTCAATTTTGCATACATATTGCATACAGTTTGTATCTTAAATAAAGAGATTGAGAAATAATTATGTATGGTCTTTAACTTGAAATCATCACTTTAAATATGTACACACAGCAGGGGCCAAAAGTGTGGGGTCATTAGTCAAAATACTTTGTTGCATTGCTCCATTATTCTCAAAATGTGTTTTACAATGCAAACTGTATAATCAGTGTAACATGGAGTGGAAAAAAACAAAAACAAAACATAAATGTCTGAATTGGTTAGTATTTGGTATGTTCCCTAGTTCACTTTAATGAAAACTTGTAAGTAAATCCAAGAAAAATCTAAAATGGGAGCATTTTCATTAGCGATCTCAGACTTTTGGACTTCAGTGTTTATATAAAACCAATAAAACTGTCACGGCCAGTGATGCCTGTGTGATTCCTGACCTGGGCACAGATCAATGGTGGGACTCCTCTAACATTTCCAACCTTGAGACAGGTGAGCTACAACAACAGAAGAACAGTTGAGGCTGAGCCCCTGCTAGCCAAAATCAGGACTGAGACTACAGTGGGCACTGGCTGACTGACACTGGACATTAACAGAATGTAATAAAATTGAAACATAAAATTGAAAGAGGTTTTAAAAGTCATATTTAAGCAATAGAACACGAGAGGGAGTGCGCAATCACGAATAGCATCACGGTTGTGATTTGATCGTAGGCGAGGACCGAAGGTGAGTGCCATAGATCATCACAGCTATAATGGTATTTCCGAAAACATACTCCCGCTCCCGTGTTCTATTGCTTTCATATACTTTTTTTACAACAAAATAAAGAAACTAAATAAATCGAAGGAGGCCTGAATTTCATACGGCTTATGCTTTAATACTGAAAATACCTTCCTTCAAAAAGTAAGGGTACCACAAATTAATTATTGCTATGTAACGGTAACTACTTCCTGCCCTGCTCACAGTATGCAGTACCCTACAAAAGGTTTATACAAGTAATATTAGTATGAAGTACAAACTGCAAATCAGTGAGGATGAAAGGAAATGATAGAATTTAGTTATGTATTATTGGGGTACTGCATTATGTGTATTTATGTGTGTGTGCACAAAGCATGTTGTTACCACCCAAAATCCATACACCCAAAACACTGTTGTAATGTGCTACAACATGAGTACCTACAACATCCACAACAGTAACACATACTGTTCCAAATTAACATAATAAACAAGTATTAAGACCAGGAATACCCAAACTTGGATAAAACACTTGCACTACTTAGAATATTGCACCCTTGCTTAGCACAGTGTGTGACACAAAGATCCAAGAGACTGCTGAGCACACAACAAAGGTCTGGCTTCCATCCAAGGAGTGCTGCACCACTGGACTTTTGGTGCTGGGGAACTAAATGAAACTTCAAAACAACACCAGTGCCTACAATATCTATATTAGTAACTATTATAGTAGTTATGTAATATGGTTTGAAGTCATATAGCTTTATGCTGTGAGCACTTATAAAGGCTGATAACATGCAGGTATGTGCCATTTAAAGATGGCATTATGTTCTGTGAAACAGATTGTTGCCTGAAATTGACGTTGGTCAGACATTACAGATGTCACATGGTCTTTTTAGGCCTCTGTAATGTAAATCTTAACAAGGCAACTGCGTGAAAAGATACGTAAATGCATCATAGAACACTGCCATCTACACAGCATCCCTAATGCCATTGCATTTTTAATAAATGGAAATTCACAATAGTTATACACAACGCATTAATGTACTGTTACGACCCTGTGTAGATTAAAGCCACAACACTTATGAGGACGCCATGATGGACCTGAAACATTTGTTTGATGGAAGCCAAAAATGCTTCGATAGACAGTATTAGGAACAACATAGAAGATCAGCCAGATGAACCAGAGACTTAACGAGAGAATGTGAACCAGTTGATATAGTTATAGGTTAGAGGGAATATACAGGTAGTGGGGGGACAAACAAAGGAGTACTACTTACAATGGGACAGGTACATACAATTATAAACACTATTTACAGCTTGGTACAAATATGTAGGGGAAAGTCATCCAGACAACACGAGGAACTTACTGAAAAAGTCTCTAAACACATCAGCCAAGTTACAACAGACTAACCCAATTATGAGCTAACATGAAGACGCATCCAGTAAGGTAGTCTCACACACATGACCTCTCTTAAACTACCATCACTGTTAGTTCGGCAGCAATGATTGGCTGATTGGCCAAGGAGGTTGGGTCCCTTTTTGAGTCTTGGTCCTCCCAAGGTTTCTTCCTCATAACACTTAGGGAGTTTTTCATTGCCACTGTCACCCTAGGCTTGTTCAATTTGGGATTGGAGGTAGATATTAGGAGATAATCAAAACTTGTAAAGTTGCTTTGAGACAGTGCTCCATTGTAAAAAGCACTATACAAATAAATCTGACTTGACTTGGCTGTTCATGTAACCACATTGATTGACTGTTTATGGCCTCAACGTCCAGAGTTAACAGAGATTTTTATTTCCTATTATAATTTAGTCCACTTGTAAAAACCTCAGTCGTTTAAACAAACAGCTCATACCTTTATATTAAAAAGTCTAACGCTGATGAGTAACAGTACACTATGCCTGCTTTAAATGCACAGTCAGTATAACACATGTAACCTGTTACTGACATTCTTGCTTTTCCACATACAGGTTAAAGTTACTGTGAGTATGAATTACAATGAATTTTGGTTAGAATCCCAGGTCAGTCTGTGTAAATCATTACTAAATCTGGCTTTAATCCAAACAAACAATGACTCAGAGCTGCACAGATGTACTCCTAGATCCAAATGCTCTGGGGGGTTATTATTAAGAAAAAGATACATATAAAAACAAGGACAATCGTGATAAAAAAGTAGCAATGCCAGAGGCTGAGACCACAGAGATGCAGCTAATAACAGATATAAAAAGCCTCCAGTGGCCTTTAGTGCGTCCTCAGAGACGACATATTGTCAAAACTGTGTTACATGCACTGTCTAAACAAAAGCCCAGACAGTGCAATTCCTCCACTTTAGCCAGAGTGCCAGGCGGCGACTTTATTTCTGCACCGAGCCTCCGGAGGAAGTGGCAGTCGGGTAATTTGAGAAAGGTTTAAGGTAATCATTTTTCATGCAGCTCTTCTCAGTTCTTTCTTCTCA
This sequence comes from Ancistrus triradiatus, assembly GCA_025084515.1. Taxonomy (NCBI): domain Eukaryota; kingdom Metazoa; phylum Chordata; class Actinopteri; order Siluriformes; family Loricariidae; genus Ancistrus; species Ancistrus triradiatus. Next base: position 484,292 of record JAJAGP010000291.1, read on the forward strand.
CCTTTCTTCTTTGGGACGCTAAAGTGTTCCATCAACAGACTCCAGCACCAGACGTGAGCACCGAGCCTTGATTGCTTCTCGGGCACAAAAGCAGAAGAATGTGGGAATAAAGCGACACTTGAGGAAAGGTTAGCTGTCATGTAGCCTCTTTCAAAAAGAGTTGGGACACAAAGCGAGCCGTCACACCAATTGGATCTGAAAGAAAGGAGCTACACGGGTCTAAAGCTGGTCAGCTTCCAAAAACAGGCTCATGAAGCCAAAGAGAAACTGGGCCAAGCTGAAATCATAAAGACATTTGGGCAGCTTTTCTATCACTGTAGCTTTATCCATTTACATGTCTTATGAATTTTTTATATGCTACTTCTTTGTAGTTATGAGACGACATACATTCAAGAGACAAGTCCTGCAGAACTTATTAGCAAGCGATCCATCAAACAACAAGCAAAAAGTAGTAGTAGTAGTAGTAGTAGTAATAATAATAATAAAGGTAACAACATGAAAACAAACATTTAAATATACATGAACCATGTACAATGAGCTGCAGAATAAGACACCGTTAGGAAAAAAAAATAAGATTGTACTTTTGAAAGTCTTACATTGTACTAGCTTGCTCTGGACATTAATTTTTGCTTACTAATGACATCAATGGAAATACTGAAGGATATGTAAATGTAACAAAACGTTACATTCATCAGCAAAATGTCAGGACATCTGACCATGAACTGAATCTCAAGAGAAGGTGGGTCATGCAGCAAGACAACGACCTTAAGCACACAAGCCGTTCTACCAAAGAATGGTTAAAGAAGAATAAAGTTCATGTTTTGGAATGGCCAAGTCAAAGTCCTGAGCTTAATCCAGTGGAAATGTTGTGGAAGGACCTGAAGCGAGCAGCTAATGCCCAAACTTGAATAGGATAATGTGTGAAAAAGGACTGTAGTGTAATGTCGGGGCGCCCTTGCTTGATGCAGTGTGACACACTGTGACACGAAGACCCAACAAAGACAGAGCTCCTACCCTGAGGCGTGCAGAACCTCTGATGTTTGGGAATCAAATGAAACTTCAAAATCAAATAGCATCTCATTTGAGGCAGGATACAAACCAGTGCTTTACGACTGGGCTGCTCTGGTGAGGTGAGGTTTTGAAGTTGTGTTCAGTTTCTGGCACCATTGTCAAGTCCAAGTCTCAGCAGTGACTTGGGTTTTTGTGCAACACATGGCAAAGACTCTGGGATCACTGTGCTGAGCACTGACCAGAGGTGCCCCTACATTACCTGTAGGTAGAGTTCCCCAGCACGAGATCCAATACTGACACTTATGTGCCAATTGTAAGCATGTTTCAATAGTGGACAGAAGTCTTTGCCTTTGCACATCAGTAAACCTTGGGTGCTCAGCACCGTGTCCCAGGTTCGTGGGCCATTCTCTGAGCACTGCTGACCGAGAACACTACAAGGTATGGAGTTTCTGAGATGCTTAAGTTTTTGAGGCATCTAGCATAATGCTTTGGCTTTTTGTCAGAATCTCTCAGGTCTTTACGTCTGCCTATTTCTCTCACATTCAATGAAATAAACATTATTATTCATTATTCGATACATTAGTGCTCATAATGTTTTGGCTAATCTTTGTGGATTCATTATAGTAAATGGACATTTCATTTCAGGACTTCTTAATGGTGCATTAAAATGTACATTTTCGATTCACTCTATATATGAGATGGAGATGTGCATTGCCCCATGGTGATCTTAACTTCCTAAGCTTATGCTCTTCTCAGTACGTGTATAAAGATGTGCATTTACCTAGAGAGGTAATGTACTGAGAGTAGCACCAAGGGAGGTTATTTACTTATTTGTTTGTACTGTTTTATAACCACTACCTTCACCTTTTCCATTTCCATTCCCCTTTCCTTTTATTTTTATGACTATGCATTTAGAACTTCATTCTACATCTATATACTGTATATCTCTCATTGGGGGTCAAAGGTATGAGACCACTAGTGAAAATGCTTCTATTTTACATTCTTCTTGAATTTAATCCATTTCAAAGAATCAGTATTTACTATATTCCATATTTTGCTGTAATTGCAGTGTGTAATCAGGCAAACTCTGAGGGTTCATGTTCTCCCAATGTTGATTTCACAATATCCCAAAGAGCATCTTGTGATGTTATTGCATTTACATTTATGCATTTAGCAGACGCCCATATCCAGAGCAACTTACATAAATACAATCTGACAATCTAAGTGAATGTTGCTCAAGGACCCAACAGTAGAGGGTTTTGAACCCTGGACTATAGTCCAGCACCTTAACCGCCAGGCCACCACAGTCCTGTGTTGAATTATTGACTTTCTCTGTCTTCAAGTGCCCCTATAAATGCTCAGTGGGGTTTAGGTCAGGTGACTGTGGAGCAAAGTCCATGACACTCAACAAAGAACTAAACACAGAATGGCATCTCGCAACAACATGGCACTCAGAGTGACTTGTACAACAGCTTCTATGTTACCAAATGGAGGATATCAAGAGGAAAATCAAACTAAGGCTGAGATTATTTCTGATCCCCAAAATTCAAATTGCTTTTATGTATTGCTTTTACTCTTTAGTTTTCTTTATTTCCAAGTTCTCTTTCAAAGCACCTGTTTTGCTAGTTGTAGTGGTCACTGCACTACACACATCTGTTTCTCGACATACTTTGTTTGTCCCCTTTACTCTGTTCTCTAATAGTCAGGACCCCCACAGGACCAGCACAGATCAGGTACTATTTGGGTGGTGGATCATTCTCAGGACTGCAGTGACAATAATGTGGTGGTGGTGTTGTGTTAGTGCGTGTTGTGCTGGTGCATTTGAACTAGACCCAGAAGTGATGCTGGAGTTTCAAAACACTCTTATCCCTTTCACAGTCACACTGACACAATTATGGAATTTACCAGCAGCATCCCATATAAAGAAACTGCACTTACACCACTTCTTGGAAAGTTTCAATTAGGGATCAAACAGGTGCATCTCATTAGGGATAAGTCCAGCCCATTAATGCTAAACAAGTTAACTCTACATGACCACACCAATGGGTTTTGGCCAATGTAGTTCACAGAGCTACCTTTTTAGACTGTACAGAACATCTCTGCTGCCCTCTGGTTGTGCCTGTGGGTGCCGCTGGTGCTCTCAGAGGGTATGATGCATAACAACAGCAGGAAAGTTTACACTCCTCTATCTACATTTTCAAGCTGTGATGTGACAAACAATGTGATTTTGACAGGGTTTGACTATTATGATCTGTACAAAGGATGCCACTCACCCATAACCAGCCATAAGCTTCTCTAGAATAGCACCGATATGAACTAGAGCCTTTAAGATCAATTATTTTATTTGTTACTTTTAAAGTTAGGGACTGGAAAAAAAAAGAATAAACAAATGGTTTGTAGTTGACATGTATGGAGTGGATTTGCTTGAATCCACCTTAAGCTTCCCTGATCAAATATCTGTAGGGAATATGAGCGTTCAGTTCTAGCGATTTTTAAAAACAAAGCTTTTGTTTATGCGGTTTAATCAATTTGAGTGATGAGGTGTGGCTTGAATCTCTGGAGATGAGAGGAATTGAGCTGTTTCGCATGTGAGAGAGAGAGAGAGAGAGAGAGAGGGAGTGGAAAAAAAAAGACAGAGAGACCATTACAGAAAATCAATCTGGTCGTCTCTTTCTCCGGCTGACTTGGACTGTTTCCCTGTGCTCCCCCAGTCATTTTCTTTCAAGCATTTCGTTATCGATTGTTTCCTTTTCTGTTGTTTTTGGCACCTTCAACCTCTGAGCTCATCATCATACACAATCCCCTCAGAGAATGAGTGCAATGTTCAAATGTGAAAAGGCTGGTGTGAACACACTTCACTTTTCATATCTCAGATGTCTTTTTAATCATCAACAAGTATTCAGGTTTAAAAGTGAGGGGAATTATAACATTCTTATTTGCAAGTGTTTAGACACCTCTGGTTAATTCCACATCCTGTTGACTAACCAGATTAAATAGGAAACTTTAAAAAGGAACATTTCTACACATCCTGAGCCATTTACAAGTCAAAAAGATCTGACAAAACACTGGTCAGTTGTCTAGAGGGCCAAAATCTTTGCACTCAGCAAAACCTACCAATGGTTGCCAGAACTTTTGTGCAAGTCTACAGAGTAGTGGTGTCTATAACAGTGTCTAATAAAAGTGATTCAACAAGTTCTACTATTATTACTAACGATATCAAGATACTACAACTATATAATGTCATTTAATAATGGGTGCTCAGGTGTCTGTGGTTTCCTAAAAAGAATAAATACTCAAAAAAGAAGTCCCTTGTTTATTCATCTCACGCTCAGAGCTCAGTTCCCATACTGCAGCAGATTTGCAATAAAAAAGAAAAAAAAGAAAAGCTTCCTCTGTAAGGCAGTAATTACTGGATGAGTTGGACTGTAGATGGAATTTTGCTCTAGAGGTCTTTAATTAATCTCATAAAGGGTCCAGGTAGGATAAATTTCATTAATCACAGGATTTCTACCTCTGCAGAGGAGGAGAGTAGGTGCACCCTAATTAAATAAAAGGAGTGGTGAAAATGGTGCTAATATTAAATCGATATTGGAGGGAAAAAAAAGGGAGCTGCAAATCTGTACAATCCTGTTCTGAGGCGTGGGGAAATCAATTCGAAGAGCTACCAGATACACCATACCTCAAAAAGGTTGCTTATTTCGGGAGCCGTACACGGGTCAACGCGATGCTCTTTGCCGCTCTATAAAGCAAAGTGTTCTGGTGAAACTGCCTCTATTGCTTTTTGATGAGATGGGAAGCTGGTACAGATGGCTGCTGAGACATCGAAGTGGATATACCATAGATTTACGTTTAAACATTTGGCAGGGTTGTTTTTGTATCCAAAGCACCTTAGAAGTATCTCAGAATCCTATATAAGCCTGGTTACCGCATGGAAATGTGTCTTTATTAATGGAACCATACCATAAATATTCAACACCAGTTCAAACATTAAATCAGAATGCAATCTGTAAGGCTGTGAAATAAAACACAATGACGGTTATTTGCTTTAGCTGATATAGAGTATATATGGTAATTTATTTAACACAAGGTTTTATTCCTGGTCCAGGAACATTCTTCAGGTGTCCGAGTGGGTTATCTCTGGGTACTCCATACTTCTACCTTCTTCAAAAACATGGGTTAGGTCAATCATATTTTTTGTTTGAAAATGTAGATTTTCTACTAATAGAAGCACAAAACCAAAAGACCAATTTAAATTGTATTAAACAAACTAGGGTGCTGTAATATGATGAATAAATTTGTTTAAACTTCCACAAGGCCACTTGTGTAACATATTTTGCAACAGATACATTAGTTGTTTATGTTTTATGAACAGAATGTACCAAAACAATTAGATACTGAGCAGTGCCTGGCCAGAGCTCACCCTCTCCAACTCTGTTTGTCTCGGCTGGCCGCTTACCAACTAAAGTGAATCGGAAAAGATAAGGCTACAGCATTTTGTTGTTTTTGGTAGTGGCAATAAATAGCAAGGATACATTTACATTTACAGCATTTAGCAGACGCCCTTATCCAGAGAGACTTACAATTGATACAACCTTACAATCCAAGCACTTGTGGGTTAAGGGCCTTGCTCAAGGACCCAACAGTGGCAGAGGTGGGATTTGAACCCTGCACCTTCTGGTCCAGAGTCCAGTACCTTACCCGCTAGGCTACCACAGTTTTCCAGGCATCAGGTAGAAGCCTACCTCTGCCCGGTCCTTTTTTCCTGACTGAAGACTCCTGCCTGGCTGCTTTGGAGCTTTCAAATCAAAGTGTTGGCACAGATGTAGGATTAGGTGATGTATTGATTTGTATTACCTATCACTCAGTTCTTTCCTATAATTATTTTCATTTATTGCAAATGAATTATGCTATACACGTGAGTGTCTGGACTCGTTAACTACTTCATGTCCAAGTCAAAGCATAGGACTGCCTAAGATTGTTGGCAGGTTAAAACAATACTATACAGTATATCCATTATTTATACACAATTCAAAGGGCGATCAGACATTTGAGCAGAAGAGCTGAGCCAAAATGTGACATAAGATCACTGAATAAGTAGCAATGTCATAGGTCAACTGGTGGTGTTCTTGGGATGCGACTCAGCATTCTTCTTCCACCAGTTAAGTTTTTACCAAAAAGTTCTATTTTGGTTTCATCTGACCACTTGATATTCTCCCAATCCTCTTCTGGATCATCCATATGCTCTCTGGCAAACTTCAGACGGGCCTGGACATGTACTGGCTGAAGCAGGGGGGCACGCCTGGCACTGCAGGATCTGAGTCTCTCTCGGCGTAGTGTGTTACTGATGGTAACCTTTGTTACTTTGGTCCCAGCTCTCTGCAGATCATTCATCAAGTCCCTCTGTGTAGTTTTGACCCAATGGGATGAGATCTTGCGTGGAGCTCCAGATCGAGGGAGATTATCAATGGTCTTGTATGTCTTCCATTTTCTTACAGTTGCTCCCACAGTTGATTTATTCACACCAACCTGCTTGCCTATTGTAGATTCACTCTTCCCAGCCTGGTGCAGGTCTACAATTTTCTTCCTGGTGCCCTTCAACAGCTCTTTGGTCTTGGCCATGGTTGAGTTTGGAGTCTGACTGTTTGAGGCTGTGGACAGGTGTCTTTTATACAGATAACGAGGTCAAACAGGTGCCATTAATACAGGTAACGAGTGGAGGACAGAAAAGCTTCTTAAAGAAGAAGTTCCAGGTCTATGAGAGCCAGAAGTCTTGTTTGTGGGTGACCAAATACTTATTTTCCACCATGGTTTACAATTAAATTGTTTAAAAATCCTACAATGTGATTTCCTGGATTTTTTTTCTCATTTTGTCTCTCATAGTTGAAGTGTAGCTATGATGAAAATTAAGTAGGAGAACTTGCACAATCAGTGGCTGACTAAATACTTTTTTCCCCCAACTGTATATAAGAACAAGAAAGAAGGACTTGTGTCACCTCCTTTGTGAATCAGGGGCAGGGAGACAGATGTAGGTACAAGTGTTTGTGCTTTATTAACACTATAAGACATGGTGCAAACAACACAAGGTACAAGGTGTACACAGAAAGACAGCTACGCTAACTCAAGATTCTAATACAACCAGACAGTGTGAAATACAACAGGCCAGGCTAGTTGGGAAACCAAGGCAATCAATGCTAGGAGTAAAACAGACAGGCTAGTGAGCTAGGTGTGTGTATATTCCATCTGAAGCACTTTCAGATTTCTTAATCCAGCTTCATGCTCTTCTCTTATGATTTGTTCATTTGAATTATTTATTGTTACTATCAGCATCAATGGCCATCAACACATATATGTATGTGTGTGTATGTATATATATATATGTGTGTGTGTGTGTGTGTGTATGTATATATGTATGTCTGTGTGTGTGTATATATATATATATATCTATCTATATATATATATATATATATATATATGTATCTCACCAGGGGAATATTTATAGGACTTTAACTGCTTAGCCTGCTGTGGAAGGGGAAAAGGGTCAGATACTCCTGACACTTTGCTTAGACCTGTGGCATTCTGATTCACGTTTTATAGAGTGATAAAGCTAGTCTAGAGCTGATCAGACGACTGATGTTCTCTGGTCGTGAACACAGATCCATCACTATTAAGCAAACTAATTGACTCAGGCTAGATTTGTTGGAATCACACTTTTCTAGGCTAAAGCACAGTACTATTTTCTAAATGTCACTGTAATTAAACAACAGAAGAGCAGTTGTGGGTCTAATCAGCGTAAACGGCGTAGCATTTAATTTAAAATGCTCATTATTCATTATGGCTGGCATTCAGAAACCCAGAATCAGCTTTGGCTAATTAACAAAGATGGCATCAGCTCATAAAAACTCACACAATCCTCTACAATATGGTACAATGCAATAGCATAACAAAGAAGTATCGGTTTTAAAGGGATCTGTTTATGTTTTTGACCAGCCAGACCTTACATAATTGAAACACAATCCTGAAACATAACTCAGAATTAACATCATTCAAAACTCATTTTCTAACACAGAGTGATGTGAAAATTCTGGGCATTCTGGCCATATAATCAGCATATCAATTTGAGTGAAAGTTGAATGTTTGAAAAAAAATTCATACATTTCAGAACTGATTAGTATTTGCTATGTTCTCCCTTTTGCCCTAATGACAACTGGCACACGAGTTGCGTGGACTTCACAAGTTTGTATCTACATTTTATTTATCTGTTAATATTTACTTAATTTCTGTTTTTTTTAACTATTAATACCAACTTATTTTCACTAGATAAATTAGTTTCATTCTTACATTTATCATCTAAGCCACCCAAGGAGGTCGGGTCCCTTTTTGAGTCTTGGTCCTCCCAAGGTTTCTTCTTTGACGTCTAGGGAGTTTTTCCTTGCCACTGCTGCCCTAGGCTTGCTCATTTTGGGATTGGCCTTAGATATTGGAAGATCATTTAAAATTGCAAAGCTGCTTTGAGACAATGCTCCATTGTAAAAAAAAAACACTATTGAAATAAATCCGACTTGACTTAAAATCTGATGATCCATGTTATCCAGCATGATTTTACAATAGGACATCTCATCGAATGCCTGGCTTTCTCTGTCTGCAAGTGCCCCCATAAATGGAGTTTATGTAAGTGACAGTCTGCACTCCTTTATCTTTTGTGGTCTTTAAGTCGATGTTGCAAAGCTTTTCGTTGTGTTTTCGGTCATTATCCTGCTGCGGTATGAATACTCCTCCACAAAGATCCAAACAAGCATGATCACTAGTGCTCTCAGACCTCCTTTTGACCTCCCGGTCTTTTGGTGAGAGCATGCCCAGAAAACCCGACCAAAGTGTTCAATATTTGCCCTTTCAGAATCTTTTGTACTTTAAACACTTTTAAACACTTTTAGGATGAGATTTTTTTCTGACCCTTGCATGTGGATCATCTTTGTGTGGACGGCTCCCATACCCACCAAGCTTTCCATCAGGTCCATGGCAGTGATGTGCTTTGCATACTGCACACTGATCAGCAGGGACGTTTGTAGACTACTTGTGGTATTTGGCCACACAGAGAATTTAGAAGAGCACAGCTGTACCTCTCTGCTTGCCAATCAGTTGTAGGGGCACAGATGTGCATAAACAAATAAGTTTGTTAACAATTAACAGTAGATGAAGTAGATAAAGTGATATAACAATTTGCCATTGATGACAATTGAAGAGCAAATTAACACTAAATATTTTTTATTAATTGCATTAGTCTTGTTTACATTAACATAACGTAGCCGTGCCTTTTCTAGTTTAATGCATGCCTTTGGTAGATTATATGGTTATACAGTGGGGCAAAAAAGTATTTAGTCAGTCACTGATTGTGCAAGTTCTCCTACTTAGAATGATGAGAGAGGTCTGTAATTTTCATCATAGGTACACTTCAACTATGAGAGACAACATGAGGAAAGAATTTAATTGTAAATCATGGTGGAAAATAAGTATTTGGTCACCCACAAACAAGCAAGATCTCCCGTGGGGTCAAAATAATCATGAGAACGGTGAGCAAAAATCCCAGAACTACATGGAGGGAGCTGATGAATGACCTGCAAAGAGCTGGGACCAAAGTAGCAAAGGCTACCATCAGTAACACACTACACCGAGAGGGTCTCAGATGAAGTTTGCCAGAGAGCATATGGATGATCCAGAAGAGGATTGGGAGAATATCATGTGGTCAGATGAAACCAAAATAGAACTTTTTGGTAAAAACTCAACTCGTCATGTTTGGAGGAAGAAGAATGCTGAGTTGTATCCCAAGAACACCATACCTACTGTGAAACATGGGGGTGGAAACATAATGCTTTGGGGCTGTTTTTCTGCAGAGGGGACAGGACAACTGATCCGTGTTAAGGAAAGAATGAATGAGACCATGTATCGTGAGATTTTAAGCCAAAACCTCCTTCCATCAGTGAGAGCATTGAAGATGGAACGTGGCTGGATTACAAAGTACTGAGTTGAACTTTTGTTATTGACCAAATACTTATTTTCCACCATAATTTACAATTGAATTATTTAAAAATCCTACAATGTGATTTTTATGGATTATTTCTCTCATTTTTGTCTCTCGTAGTTGAAGTGTAGCTATGATGAAAATTACAGACCTCTCTCATCTTTCTAAGTAGGAGAACTTGCACAATCAGTGACTGACTAAATACTTACTTGCCCCACTGTAATTGGCCAAAAATATAACTATGAGCTATGATACACCATGCAAAAAAAAAAAAAGAAAGATATTAGCTCATCAATTCTGGTGTCTGATGACGCTCCTGCTGACCAAGGAAATTTTTTTGTCTTCCATGTCATTTACAGTGACGCTTTTTTTGCACTTCCATTTCTTAATGATGTCACAACCAGGAAACATTATTAGCAGAAGACCCCATTCTGTACATCCTGGATCAGTAATTGTTTGTCGGTGCAACCGGCAATTGTGTCAGATCTTGAGATCACCAGTTCATTGCTGACCCCGGACTCTGCCTGTGTGGAGTTCACATGTCCTCACTGTGTCTGTGTGAGTTTACTCCAGATGCTCAGTTTCCCTCCCACAGTCCAAAGACATGTTAGGTAAATTGGTGTTTCCAAACTGCCCTTAGTATGGGAGTGTGTATGAGTCTGTGAGTGTATGTGCCCTACAATGGACTGACACCTTGTCTAGGGTTGTTCCTGCCTTGCGCCCTGTGTCGTCAGCTCTGGCACCGGCTGTCCCACAACCCCGACTAGGATTAAGCAGACAAGAAGATGAATTAATGAATTATTGTTGTAAATCGATCTACTCTATGCACAATGTAAGATAGAAACACATCATTACTGATCATAATTGTCTTTTTATCTGGAGAGCTTAAATGAGAGGATGCCGGTTAAGCAGAAATGCGCTTTTAAGACAGTAATTGTTCTTTGGTTTTGATTGCACTAAAGTGTTTTCCAGGGGGAGCATTTGAAATAAGTGATAGCTTGAGATGTGCGAGTGCCGGGTGGGAGGGATCGAGAACAATCTCAATGGCCCAATTCACTGCTCCAGATTTCTGCAGCTCAGCAAGTGATGGAAGGTGACACTCGACGACTTTCTCAGAACACTTGATAACATGTGTAGTGCGTAGAGAAGCCGGATCAGACCAAAATAGAAAGCTGGGTGACTACGGATAGAGAAATTGTGATTCAGTTATGTCTCTTTTTATTAAAAATGCATGTTGCTGTGCTTGTTTCAGACTTTTTCATTCATTCTGGGTGTTTTTTAAGGTCTCACCTGAATGCTGATGATTCCATTCATCAAAGGCTCTGAGTTTAACAAAGAGTCGTATCAGAGGCCTTCCTTCTATTAGTGTGGTGGCAGGTAATCACATCCACCTTTAGGTTCAAGTAAACTGACAGTGTCAACTACCACTGTCCTTTGAGTGTGTTCAGCTTCTCTGTCAGAACAAGGCTTCGACTTGCTTTGTGTTTTGAAGGAGCAGTGAGATACCCTTCAATAGCACTCTCCTCCAAGTGTATTCAGCTGCTCTGTGATCTTGTACAATCATGGACAATCCTGCAATCCCCCACCGCTACCAGCAGACAGAAAAAACAAGAGGTCATTGCCACCAAAAGATAAATGGGCAGGCCAACAGTCCAAATGAGAAGATATCTAGGATATCTTTTCAGGACATTTAATGGCGTTGGGATTGGTGTAACCTCTGACGACCATAACAAGGAGTCAGTACCATTTTTAACCCATAAAAGGAAGGTTCTGATATCTACCCAACAAACATTTTCTGAATTTTCTATTCGAGGTGCTAATCAATCACAGATCTGTACATTCATGTAGACAGAAATGTTTGCACTCCTCTCCAAGTGTGTTCAGATGCCCTATGATATTGCATGAGTATCATTTAAGAAATATGTCCTGGCTGACTTTGTGTATCTTCGGCCATTTTCATGTATGAACTCTGAAAAATGTCTGGAGAATCAGGTCCGGACATATTCCCGAGTGGCCCTTTCACACATGTAATGTACAGCCAGAGATGCATTCTCACTACAGGAAATGTGGTAGGAAGACATACAATGATAAAAAAATGTGTATTCGTATATGCAATGTTTTTTTGCACTAGTGCATCTCAAGGCAGCTTTAGAAGCCTTTAGGCACACAGCCCCAATTCAGCAAGCCTCAACTGATAGTGGAAAGGAAAAACCACAAAACTGTGATGAGGAAGAAACCTTGGGAGAAGCAAGACCAGCTCAGAGACAACAGATTATGTAGGCAGGGATATTAAGAACACAGAGTCCATACACAAAGTTTATAAACACAGTTATCCCAGGTGTAGTATGAACCGTACTGGCTACTCCTCCACAAAGGCACAGTAAGTATTGTTCAGCCTTTTATCCCATGAACCGGCACTGGTAATTCAACTAATTAAACCTGACAGATTCTGTGAAGTCCATGGTTGGATGTTTCAGCTCTACCTGTGCATCTTTGCTGCTGTCTGCTTATTTGGCTCAGACTGGCTTATTACATTTACATTTACAGCATTTAGCAGACGCCCTTATCCAGAGCGACTTACAACTGATACAGTCTTACAATCCAAGCAATTGTGGGTTAAGGGTCTTGCTCAAGGACCCAACAGTGGCAACTTGGCAGAGGTGGGATTTGAACCCTGCACCTTCTGGTCCATAGTCCAGTACCTTACCCGCTAGGCTACCACAGAGTGATGGGATTTTAACCTTCTGGTCCATAGTCCAGTACCTTAACCGCTATGCTACCATGTAAGTAAAGGCACCACTGGGATTCAAACCCAGGATCTCCTGTTTACTAGACAGGCGCTTTAACCAACTAAGCCACAGCACCTGTATTATAAATATAACATGCAATAGATAAATTACATTAGACTGAATCTCTTCAGTAGAGTATACTTAATTTTCTTAAATGTGCTGTTGGAACTTGCCCTTCAATCTGTATACTAGTGGTTTCCAAAGAGAGGAGCACACCCCCTAGAGTGGTGAAGAGCTATTGCCTATGGGGGCGGGCACAGCAAAGGAATTTTGTTTTGCAAAGCAGTTTTGTATGAATTACAATGTTTAAAGGTGTAGCGGTTAGCAGGTCGTCTCACCACTCCAGCGTCCCCTGTATGTTCCCGACCTCAGACTACACCTGTGTGGAGTATGCATGTCCTCCCCGTGTCAGCATGGGTTTACTTCATACTCCGGTTTCCTCTCACAGTCCAAAGACATGCATTAGGTTAATTGATTACACTAAACGGGCTCGATCTGAGTATGTCTGACTCATTTTGATATAACCTTGGGTATCGATGTAACCTTGTGCCTGTCATTAATAGCCGTTACTGCTGACAATTACATTAAATAATCCAAATAAACAAACAAACAAGCATAGCAACGTTTAAAATAAATTCCAGTGTAGTTTGGAAGCAAAAGATCTGTACTTGAATGTATTCTTATGTGCAAATGAGGCAATGCAGAAAGCATTTTAGAACCACTGCTATGGTAGAATCACATAGATGTTAAAAAGCTAAATGTTATGTGTGTGGAGCTTTAATTCTGCCATTCTGTGTAGTGTTTTATTAAAATAAAATATTAGATTTCATAGTCGGTTTCATGTCCTGACATAAGCGATAACTTATATTTCCTTTGTGTAGTAAGCCAATAGTATTCATTTTTACTGTTAGAAATAAGGAACTATATTGCCTTTTGGACACAGACAATTCATATGAAGGGAAAAAACGTAAGTAGACAGCCTTCATATAGAGATCTAGAGAACAATCATGACATCCATCACAGATACAATCGCGACAGGTCTGTGTTCATTGGTTTGATGCCATGTTTTTGCTCTCTTTCAAGCCAGTTGGTGTAAGAGAGTAATTGAAGCCCTCGGGGGATTTGTACTGAGACCACGATTGATTAAAGAAGTCTGTGAAGACTGCAGCTAGTTGACTTATGTGATGTTTTAGCGTGGCTTAAAATACGCTGTCAGATCCATCTGCCTTTTACAGCTCCTCTTTCTGAAGCACATATTGTTCCTTGATTAGAAGAATGGATGCTTTGGAGACACTATTAAGATTCTTCAGGCATGGCAACACTTTGTTTACCCTTTCAGTTTGTTGATATATATAAAGGTAAGAAGCTCACTTTTTGTGCCTAGACTTTGTTCAGGTTTATACACCAGTTTTGTACACAAAGCTATGTTCTTTGGGGGGCAGCATTGACGGTTTATGAGATGTGCATAATTAACTTAAGGTGTCTTCTCACACCTTATTCATGCATGCTTATGTATTCTGATTTTTCAGTACATTGTTTGTTTAGTACATTTTTGCGATCAATAAAGTGTAAGTGAATTATCGAAGACCTCTGGAATAATTATGAAATTGTATAGCAAGCATGATGAATCAGACCATAAGGTCCGGAAAACTATTAGGCCTTCTATGCATGACCATATAAAGTAAATGGCAGTGTGATTATATGGATTATATGGTTTTGGGGAATTTCTAAAGTGAAGAGTTCCTGGTCAGGAGATAATGGTGGCATAGGAAAGAGAGGCTGGGGATGATCAGAATGGGAAAGATATTGGTGGTGAGACTCTTGACCCTGGAATTCATGAAATGCTGCTTAGTATGTTCAAGATGGGCTCCGGACCCACCGTAGTCCCCACCAAGATCATCTCAAAACAGCTTTACAAAGATCTATAGAAACCCCAAATGAGCTACCAGAGTTGACAGTGGCAAGGAAAAACTCTCAAAGAAACACAAAAGAAGAACCAGGCTTAAACGTGGAACCCATTTTCCCCTGAAAGAGGCAACTCATACATCTTTAGCCAACCATAAAGGAGACTGAGCAGTGTATGAGTTATTAAGATGTTCGGTGTAGCACGTTGCGTATTATTCTTTACTAAAGGCCACAATCGTTCTAAAGTGCAGCCTCCTCCATTATTACTAAACAGCAGGGACCCAGTCATAATGAGCATGGTCCACCTTTAGACACATTTACACTGTGTAAATACTCCCAAAGTCACTTCGCCAGGCATTAATGAACGTAATAAAAGAGGTCTTGTTAACACAATAGCGTCTGAGACCAGCAGGTTTTAGTGACATACATGCATGGTGTATCTGCAGGCAGTCTTTGCCTGCATCGCACCCACCTGATTTCACTAATTAGCTCAGCTTCCTCCAAAAAGAAAGACATCTAATTAGAGTGATCACGCAACGCTACAAGGGCTAGTATGAATATTTACAGACTGTAATGTCTGGCTCTGTACTAAAGTCGTATGAAGTCATAATTAACCCTACAGCGGCACTTCAGGTTAAGGAATCAATGTACGGTTAACTGACTGTAACATGTTTTAAATGGTGGAAGGCGCTCAGGTAGCTCAGCAGCCTAATACACCAGCCCATCACCACAGAGACTAAAGTTTGTATCACAGGAAGACTGACTGTGTGAGGAAGGAGAGACCATCGGGAAGATCATCCCCAGTGCTACAACAGTAACCTCTACCCAGCTCTGTGATTTACTGGCATCATAGTTCCAGTGACCCTGAGCAGGAAAAGCATCTTTGAAATGGAGGTAAAGGGAACCATGTTGGAATGTGAAGTCTGTGTATATAATACTTAATAGTAACTATTGATAAAAATGAGAATTGATTGTTTGGACCTATTTTATACCAATGGGAAAGTCATAATAAACCATATACAATCAGTATTCTAAAGAATACATACAGCGGGTAAAAGCTCCAGAGATCCCCAGTTTGTTTCCCATCCCAGACTCTGCCAGACATTCATTCCAAACATGCATTAGTTCAGCTGGTGTATCTAAAGTGTCCCAGTGTCAGTTAGTGTGTATGTGTGTACATGGTTCATACCCTGTGGTATATATGTATGTCTGTATATGTATAGCTGTCATTGCCGACAAAAGTTAAGTTACAAAGGATTGAGTTGAACTTTTGTTATTGACCAAATACTTATTTTCCACCATAATTTACAATTAAATTCTTTAATTCTTTGTGGATGATTTATACCAAGCTGTAAATGGTGTTTGTAAGCATATGTACCTGTCCTATTGTAAGTAGTACACCTTTGTTTTTCCCACCACTACCTGCATATTCTCTCTAACCTATAACTATATAAACTGGTTCACATTCTCTCGTTGAGTCTCTGGTTCATCTGGCTGATCTTCTGTTATTCCTAATACTGTCTATCGAAGCATTTTTGGCTTCTGTCAAACAAAAGTATCAGGTCCATCACAGCGTCCTCTTAAGTGTTTCGGCTTTAACCTACACAGGGTTGTAACAGTACTGTATTTTCTATAATTATTGAGATTGAGGTAAATAAAGTTTGGTGTAAGTATAAAAGGTAAGGCTTCAGATGTGGTAGCATTAAGGATGTTGTGTAGATGGTAGTGTTCCACTCATGTTTTCAACGGTATCTCTGACACATATATGAATCTTGCATACAGTTGTCTTGTGAAAAAACCCTTTGTATTTACATTACATGCAGACACACACACACACACACACACACACACTATATATATATATATATATATATATATATATATATATATATATATATATAGAGAGATATAGAGATATACACACGTATACAAACGTGTATGTATATATATATAGACTCTATATATATATATATATTATATAGATATATATATATATATATATATATATATATAACGTATACGCGTGTATAATATATATATATATATATATAGATATATATATATAATATATATATATATATATATATGTATGTGTATGTATATGTAGAGAGAGAGAGAGAGAGAGTTCCAATATAAATACATTTAACTTTTTACTTTTTCCCTTATCTGTGAGTGATGTTGTGCAATTCTAATCTGTGCGGTGCAGGTGTGAACCAGGGAAATGCTGGAGGGAACGAATATTAACATGTATATGGAAGTGATGGGTGTTACTGAGGTATGAGAGTCAGGAACCGAGAGAACACTGACATCGCGTCCATTTAGCCGAGCTCACAGCAATACCAATAGCAGTATTGATGCCTGAGGCAAGGCGTTTCATCTGAAATACTCTTCTAGCTCCTCTGATTTCAGGCCTGTACGACTGCATGATCCTGAAAACTATCAGGCGTGACCACACGCCCGGCTGGGGGGCCTGAATATGATTGAATATTCAAGCATGCGGTCACGCCAGTGCTCACAGCACACTATAGGCTCAGAGTGGTAACGGATTATGTTCACTAATCTTCATACATCTCCCATTTACCTATGGATTTACAGCTCAATAAAACAAGGGTTTGGAATCCATGATTATTCCATGCCCTCCACAAATATTGGTACCACTGGTAAAGCTACAGGAAATCAGGAAACGGAACAGTCAAGAATGCACATTTCCACAATAGCAGCAGTAACCAAGACTTTTGAAGCAACATGTTTCTATATTGACTTCATACACAGTGGAGGAGGAGGCCTATGGGTGGAAAAGAGCAAAGTATGAGGAGCTAAAGAACAACTGCCAAAGAAGAGGCTGGAGCAAAAGTGTTGGCTCGTGGAGGTTGAGCGTTGTGGATTTGCAGGGAATATGCTCCACTCGGATTTATGGGAGAGTCACAAAGGAGAGCAGCCAAGAAATCATGGATGGCTCGGGCTAGATTCATGGGTTGCTGCAAGGACATAGTCCGGGGTCTGATCAACCCTGGTCAGATCACCAAGGAGAGGGTGCACAATGAACCTGAAACGTCTCACAACCTGAGGTAACTTCACTGACGATGTGTCCTAGTGTTGCATCTGGAAATTGGGTGTGACAGAAGATTTCAAAATGTATCTAGTTATGGATTTCTATTTTTAAAAAAGCTGGTTTTCAAGCTGCTTTAAGGCAATGCTACACTGTAAAAAAAAAAAAAAAAAAAAGTCAATAGAATTACCTAAACTTCACATATGGATTTTATAAAAGATGCACATTTTAGATTTCTTTAAATCTGCTTGTTTCTGTGGTTTCACCACCACATATTTTCTCAGTGTAGTGGGATTATTGTCGGTGTTCACTGTCTTCATCATCGAATCTAAACCCAAAGCAGGCAGGGATGATTTAAATAAGGGATTATTAAATCGTTTGCGTCCACCTCGAAGGGAGGAGGCATTTTAATGATCTTTTTTACTGAGTCACTCTGAACCGGACAGCTATGACAGGAGGTGAGATGTGTAGGGAGTGTGTGTGTGTGTGTGTGTGTGTGTGTGTGTGTGTGTGTGGTGACTTGATAAATGAGCTCTCAGATATCTTGGTCTCTCAGGGTCACCCGATAGACCTGATGTTCAGTGTGGGTGAGCGTCACTCAAATGACTGCAAAGCTCCATTTTCACTTGCATTACTGCAGAGTCCCAATCCCTATGAATCAGAAATGGTTATTGGCTAAGGGGAAACCATCCGTTCATTTTCGTAACCTCTTAATCCTGATCAGGGTCGCGGGAAAGCCGGTGCCCAGCTGGTGTCACAGGGCTCAAGACAGGAACAACCCCAGACAGGGTGCCGATCCATCGCAGGTCACACACACTCACACAATCATAAACTAGGGGCACTTTAGAGACACCAATTAACCTAATATGCATATCTTTGGACTCCACACAGAAAGGACCCAGACAATTCCACCTGGGATCGAACCCAGGACCTTCTCACTACTCACCAGGTCACCGTGGCACCATAAATATGATATGCTTATATTATAGGAAATACTTCCTTTTTATTTATGCTTGAAAATGGTTTTTGAATTTCTTTTTTTTTTTTTTTTTTGTCATAGTTCATCCAGGGACATAATCATAATAATAATAATAATAATAATAATAATGGACATTCAGGGCATGCTTATGTCTGCACCCTGTGTTCTCTGATAATAGCCACGAGAGACCCACAACCCTGACTGGGAAAATGTGGGGTTGAAATATTAAAAAAAGGAAATAATAATCCAAAACAACAACAGTAATAAAGCATTATTATTATTATTATTATGGTGTCTCTAAACACCTCACTCCTACTATCTATATGAACACACTTCTGTGTCTTTTCCTTTCACATCTTGATACTCCAGTGCAATAAACTACTTATTGTGTAAAGCTGTTACCATGGGAACAGCTCTGCTCCTGGCTAAATGTACATTGGGCTTAGTGGGAGATCGGTTGGCATAACAATCTTGGTTACAACCAGAAAGTTACGACTGATTTAATTTAGAAATGCGTCCTGTTGGTTCAAACGACCCCTAGAGGACGATCTGAGCCTGACTGTGTGAATGAGGAAGAGCAGTTCCCTCTGTAACCCCATTCTTCACTGTATAGTGTGTGTTGCATATTGCATCATGTATTGTGTAATGCAATCCATCAAGCAGGAAACTACTTAACAAACAAATAACCATCAGGAAACCATAAAGAAAAAATAAATAAATCACATTATTAAACAGTCTATACATTTTTAAGACTTTTAATAATGGTATTCATTAATTGCTTTTCTTATCCCTTTAATCCTGCTCAGGGTCTCGGGGAAGCCTAAACATAAGAGAAAACTGAGTATGATGTCATTGTGGAAAAAATGTCAAACGGAAATTAAAACCTGCAGTTTAAAAAGCAATTGAAGCAAGTAAACACAATCTTGGTTTGAAAAAAGAAGCCAGAGTTATTGAGGTAAACATTATGATATTTTTATGAAAGCAATTAAAACAATAAAATTGGTTTTCATACTGATTGAAAGACTTTTACCTGTTTATTCATGTAAGATGTTTTTGCAACCATTAACTCACTGATAGTCGGTAGATGTTGCCGCACTTATTCCTGTGAATATTTATCCCATAATTGCAGTTTGATTTATTTAACTTAGACACTAATGGCCTTCCATTAACATTCACAGCAGTTGGGCTTTTGTGTTTTTTTTTTATATTTATGCTGAATAAGTGAAAGAAATGGAGAGGTAATGTTTTTGTATTTATATTCTCTCCCTCTCTCTCTATCTCTCTCTCTCTATCTGTGTGTGTGTGTGTGTGTGTGTGTGTGTGTGGAAAAGGTATGTTTGTGTTTGGGGGAGCATCAGATAGCACCTTGTATTCTCCTTGTCATGGCTGACGGGCTCGTGGTCAGTGGAGTGTGTGTATGTGTGTGTATGTGTGTTAGTTTGTAAGTGCATGTCTCCTGTGCTAGTGATGTTGTTCGTCCTTCTCTTGTCCCATGAGTTTTAGAAGTGTGTGTGTGTATGCGTGTGTGTGTTGTCCTTGTCTTCCTATACTTGTGAGGATTAAATGTCCTCACAATGATAGGAAAACCTGACAATTTTGTCTGGTAAGGACTGTTTTGCCAGTCTTTGCTTCTTTAACTGCTTTTGTGCAAAAATGGCAACTGTTATTTAAAAAAAAAAAAAGAACATCGGAGTAAAAAAATTTGCTTTAGGTTACTGATGGTTAGGGTTAGGTGTAGCTTTAAATAGCTACAGTAATCATTATGTCAAGGGGAAGGTCCCACAAGGATAGCAATATGTGTGTGCGTGTGTGTGTGTGTGTTTAGGGAACAGACAGGAGGAGACATCTAATAACAGCAGGAGTATCTCACCGGTGGTGCTGTGCTGTCAAAGAGCAAAGTAACAACAAAAAGTATTTGCTATATATATATATATATATATATATATATATATATATATATATATATATATATATATATATGAATTATATATATGAATTATATAGGAACTTAGCCACCCTTATTTACTTGTCTTCATATCCAGCACTTCTATTATTTCTGTTCTGTGTGTTACTAACACTGTCTGCTTGCTGTTGTTACTGACTATTCTGTGACCTTAGCATTTACAAATTATTCACTGGGTTGAGTGGGAGATTTGCAGCATGAAAGCATAGCTGAAAATATGATGCAATCGTGTCAACATGGAGCAGAATCTCAAAGGAAAGTTTCCGCATATCTTGTGGATTCCGTGCCACAAAGATCTGAGGCTGTTTGGGAGCAAAAGGAGAAGTTCCTAATGAACACGTGTACATCTAAAGCAAATCATTTGTTGTACCCCTTCTTATTCTGGTCAGGGTTACAGGAAAAGTGACCAGCACAGTGTCTAGCCGAGAGTGAGAGAGAGAGAGATCCATTACAATGTTTCGGAAGTTTTCACACTTAAAAATAATGTCCATATGAATGTCCAGACTCAGCGTTTCCCAGCAGAGCATTACCCAGAGCATCACACTCCCTCCACTGTCTCATCTTCATCCTAAAACCCAGAGAAGTTGACGCTGTTTCAGGACATGGCTATAACATAAGGCTTCTTTTCTGCACAGTAACGTTTTAAGTGGTATCTGTGAATGTAA
Source organism: Ancistrus triradiatus (assembly GCA_025084515.1). NCBI lineage: Eukaryota > Metazoa > Chordata > Actinopteri > Siluriformes > Loricariidae > Ancistrus > Ancistrus triradiatus. The sequence continues at coordinate 505,669 of JAJAGP010000291.1, forward strand.
CTGTATTGTAGAGCTTGATAAAGCAATCCCTTGTCCATGTGGTTCTATCAGCTATTGATGAATGGTGGTTCTTGATGCAGTGCCGTCTGAGGGATCAGAGATCATGGCTCTTCAGTTTTCTCTTTCACTGTCCCTTTATGCACTGAAACTCAAACGATTCTTTTGATTTTGTTTTTCAGACCAAAAATAGACCTCGAACATGGTCACCCTAAATTAAACACTCAATGGTGCAACCTTCCAAATAATGATGCACGTTATCCAGTCCAATCAGTGGCCATAATGAACCAATAGTATGCCAATCACCGTAAAACTCTAAAGAACAGGAAGAAATAGGGTGTGACCATAGGCATATTATGTAAAATATATTCTTATATTATGTATATGTATATTATATCAATCTATGGGTCCGATTTCAGACACCCCTCAGCCTCTGCGTCTCCCAGTGATTAGACCGTGCCGAAACTGAGTTCACCTCAATGGCTATACAATTTCACTTTATTTTCACTTATTTCAGTCTTTATTGATTTTATGCATTGTATTACATTCTTTTGCTTTATTCTGGCTTTAGTCATTAATTACGTACAAATATACATGTAGGCATAAAAACAACCATTTGGGGGTCGGGAACAGATCAATCCTATTACATTACATGTTATGAGGAACAGTTTGAACAACCTTCTAGAACCAGTTGAGTTTGAATTCCGAGGTTCCACTGTATTTTTTTTTCTCCTCACTACTAGTGCTAAATCGGCCAGTCCCAACTTTTATTTGACCCAAAAAAACATGGGTTCATACTGTCTGCAATGAAATAAAAGTCAAGATAAACGTTAGGAACACTGCATATTTTTATACCATATACTGTCCCAGCTTTTTCTGATTTGGGTTGTAAATGCAGCTGGCACTTGTGTACGCTAGCCCACGCCCACAGGAACCTGGGTTCGACTGTTGCCACTTACTTCCAGCTACAGTTGGCTATGTCTCTGATGATCATCTGTCTGACAATCACCCTTCAATGTTCCAACAGTGAGAGCTGGTGTCCCATTCAGGCCATGCTTACGCCTGTACCGTGTGCTGGGTCTCTCCTGTGATAGATGCCAGACCCCCAAAACCCTGACCAGGAAAAAAAATGCAGCTGTTGACATCACCTGTTTGAAATCACATCATTATTTTTTTTCACCTTATTATTAGACCTAACTTGCCCCAGTCCTAACTTTTTTTGGAATGTGTTACAGGCCTGAAATGCAGGAATGACCTCATAACTAGTGCTAAATTGGCCAGTTTCAACTTTTTTGACCAGAAAAACACAAATATTTTGGGTTCATACTGGCTGCAAAGAAATAAAAATCAAAATAAATGTAAGAAACACTGCATATATTTTTCATTTGTATTTTCCATACCGTCCCAACTTTATGATATGGGGTTGTACGCTATCTGGTGCTAAACTTCAGCCTTCCTCCTGCTCTAAAAGCCGTCCATTGGCATGCTACCATGCTGGAGATGTGTACAGGCCTTTAACTTATGAGAAAAACCCATGAGTGGGTTCCGTTCCATTCACAGAATACAGTTCTCCCTCTGCGTCTCTGTATTTATTCTAGGAACGTATTTCTTTGAAGGGGTAATTTGACCAAAAATGCTGATATGGCTAGAAAAGCAAGCTAACAACACAGTTCCTTGGCCTGCTACATTCATCCACTGTTAGACACAGAAGCATTTTTGGCCAAATGATCTCATTAGTTGTGACCTATGGATAGCCAAAAGTGTTCTAAAACTTCTGTGTGATTCCATTTAAAGTTTTGGACCAAATTTGGCATAAAGCACAGTCCTCAAATACAGTGTGAAGAAACTGTGCTGGTGTTAATTAGCCATGGCAAAGTGAATCAGATGAAACTTGTGTTGGAACACGTAGCAGGTCACTTGTACTACAGTTAGCTGAGTTGTTCATGTTGGAGAGGAAAACTGAAATATCAAACATTGTTTCTCTGTAACAGACCACTCGGTCTGAGTCCTGGAGGTCTTGCACTGCAAAGAGACAATCACTTCAGGTAGCTATCAAACCTGTCAGTAGACAAGATGCATTTGCTGTCTGGTTCCTGCTGTTTTTATTTTTATTTTTTTTATCAGTGATTTTTCTGGCCAGGGTTGAGGGGATTTGGTGTGTATCTTAGAGAACACAGGGTGCAGACATAAGCATGTAGGTTCACGGGGGTCACTGCTGCCCTCCTCTCCCATAGATAGAGTCAATAGTGCCTGTATGAGATGCCTCACCCAATAGGAAGACAATGATGGGATTCGAAGCCACCTCAACCACTTGTGGAGACAGAGGTTGGAGTATTTAGTGGAACTTGACCTGGAATGAAGGAAGGAACCGTGAACTCTTTTGTTGCATTTCAGATGTCGCAATTTATAATGGCATCACAGGTACGATTTTCTGATGGCTATTGCATCCAGATCATGTTTGGACAAGCGACCCTGCACAGTGGACAGTACATCACTAAACCAGTACCACCAAAACTGTCTTACAAGGTAATTCACAGTGATTTGGGTTTTTTTCTTTGCACGACTGACCAGTCTATGAGCAGTTTTCTTGGTCTTCCAGGTGATCAGATGTTTACTTTCCATTTAGTATCTGACGTTGGACATTGCAAGTAGGAGTTCTTCTAAATTCTAAAGTCAGTTCTGTTATGGTTTGCAATAATAAAAACCAGGTGAACCGTGAAAACAAAAAAATAAAGGTGTTAAGGACCCAATTGCAGTTAGCTCCAGATGGATGTAGTGAACCAACAGATTAAATAAATAATAAGGGAAATAAATTAACAGGAACAAACAGGAGCTGGCTGGGAATTTGAACCCCGGGCTGTGGTGGCTCACACGCTTAACACCATTCACCACTAAGCCACTGAAGCCACAAGTGAAAAGGAAGGCTATAAGGGCAAAATAAATAGCCATTCTAGGATGGACTCAAAAACAAGAAGGTAGAATTAATACAGAAATAAAGATCCTGCTTTCCCTAGCTGCCAGAGCAAGGAAAGGATGGCCGAAACAACACGCGTACAGTACCAACGTGGAAACAAGTGATGTGAACACGAAAACTGCTGAATGCTGTGACACCTGCCTAGGCTCAGGGAAGTCCTTAAATACCTGAGCCAGCAGGTGTTGCTAATATGGCAATCAATTCCACTTAAGACCGGCGCCTGCATGCCGCAGAACACTGAGTGAGCGTCAGTCTGTTTAAAGAGCCGATACTGCCCTCTAGCGTCACAAGACAGGGTCAGCGCGACTCATAATAAGTTCACTCCAGATCCTTTAAACATTTATTTTTAAGCATTTTTAAGAACAAACATCATGAATCACCTTGCTCGCTATATTTTAATTCATTTACCTATATTGAATAGATGCTTTATCCTGATCTGGGTGCTGGTGGGTCCTGAACAATACCCCAGGAACACTGGGTGTAAGGCACTGCTCTGTCAAAGAGCTCACTTGTTCACACTTGGGAGCAAGGTGGGAGCAAAATGTATTACCTGGGGAAATCCTACAGAACATGGGAAAACTTACCAAACTCCACACAGATTGTATTAAGAGGTTGTGAACAAACCTAGGATCTGTGTACAACCCCAAATCAGAAAAAATTGGACAGTATGGAAATGCAAATGAAAAATAAAAACCTGCAAGATAACCCAAGATATTTATTTTTTGTCATGTTGTGTCTATTCCTGCAACACATTCCAAAAAAGCTGGGACAGGGGCAATTTAGGGCTAGTAATGAGATAAAAAAACAACTAAATCATGGTGTGATTTGAAACAGGTGATTATAAACATGATTTGGTACAACAGCAGTATCCACAAAAGGCTGAGTCTTTGAGAAGCAAAGCTGGGCAGAGGATCTTCAGTTTGTCAACAAATGTCTGAGAAAATTATTGAAATATATAAAAGCAATGTTCCTCCAAGAAAGATTTAAATGGATTTGCACATTTCTTCCTCTACAGTGCATAATATCATTAAAATATTCAAGAAATCTGGAGGAAATTCTGTGCATAAAGGGCAAAGGCACAAGCTTAAACTGAGGGGGTGATCTCCGATCCCTCAGAGGCACTGCATCAAGAACCGTCATTCATCAATAGCTGATAGAACCACATGGACAAGGGATTACTTTATAAAACCCTTTATCAAGCTCTACAATACAGAGTTACATTCACAAATGCCACTTAAAATGTTACTGTGCAAAAAGAAGCCTTATGTTATAACTATGTCCAGAAGTGGCATCGACTTCTCTGGGCTTGGAGGCATCGGAGATGGACCATCATACAGTGGGAACGGGGATTGTGCTTTATTCCAGATCTTTATTGGAAGTAATGGATGCCATGTGCTCCGGACCAAAGACGAAAAGAAAAAGATCATCCAGACTGTTATGAAGAACAAGTCCAACAGCCAGGCTCTGTCATGTTATGTGGCTGTCAGTGCCTTTGGAAAGGTCATTTACACTTCTGTGATGCAGCATCAATGCAGAAAAGTACAATAAGAATGTGTGAATAATGCTGCAATGCAGAAAAGCGACAACAACCACCCCGTACTGCTGCACACTTTAAGACGTGGTCGCAGGAAGAATGCGAGAAAAGAACACCTGGTATCCTCGGTGCCAAAACTGCAATGGCAACATTACAAAGTGGTAAATGCTTCACCGTCCCAACTTTTTATGGAATGTGTTGCAGGCCTGAAATGCAGGAATGGATGTTTATTAACAAATGTATTTGCTAGTACAAAAAAAACCAAATGTATGTTAATGTTAGAAACACTGTGTTTATTTATTTGCATTTTCCATACTGGCCCAACTTTTCTGGTTTGGAGTTGTACATTCAAAGCAGTTTAGATCAGACGCAGCTGTACCTATGTGGAGCTAAACTGTGTGAATATCAGCGTGGCCAGAAAGAGTCGGAAAGTCATAGAGCGGCCATCTGAATAATTCATTTCAACATTTAGGATGTGATAAGGAGATTGAATTCCTCATAGCTCAATCTCTAACAGAATTCAGTTAGAACAAGTGGAGCTAAAGCAGTTAATACACAGCCTCGGCTCACTGAGGTGCTTTCTTTGTCTTCCACATCTTCTAGCTATAAATAGTTTTATAGTTTCTCCTGATTTGTGAAAGTTAGTTATTTTTATTTCAGGTCTGTTGTAAACACAACACCCAAAATGCCTGGGCTTTCACAGAATTTCTTACGATTTGTCTATAACTGGCTTGGTCTTAACTGAGTTACCTAAAAACATCATTTCCCAATGATGGTGCATTAAAGTGGTTCAGTTTGATGTAAATACCAACGTGACCTAAGAGGGTTTGAAAATCCTCAATGTTCTTGTCACGTAACGTCCATCTAAATAATTCATTTCAATATTTACACCATGATTAAGTATTTAATCTCTCTTCACAGCTCAAGCTCTGATAGCATTCAGTAACGGGAAGTGGAGCTAAAGCAGCTAATCCACTGTCACAGTTCACTGAGGAGTTTTCTCCATCTTATTTTCTACAATCTAGTCTACACTTGAGCTGTTCCTCCTTAATGACATTTCAGACAGTGGAAATTATAAACAGGATGCATTTTGATTGGTTCACAGCTTTTCCTACTGTGTGAAAGTTAGTTCTCTTTATTTTACTCTATCTTATTCGTGCCTCAGGGGTCAGTGCTTGGCCCGCTTTTATTCTCTCTGTACATGCTACCACTAGGCTCAGTTATTCGTAAACATGGCATTAGTTTCCACTGCTATGCAGATGATACACAGCTGTACATATCAGCCAAACCTAATGAC
>JAJAGP010000292.1:0-27500 GCA_025084515.1 Ancistrus triradiatus
TGCATGGTCACTCCATTGGTCTCAAAAAGAAAATACTGCATTGCACTGTAAAATTTTACAGTAGCATGCTGTTAACGATCATTAATTTTTTGGCACCAAAACAAGCATCAAACTTTACAGTATCTAACTGTATTTTGGAAAAACAGTACACTACTGTTAGAATTTAGCTGTTTTTTTACAGTAATTTTTTACAGTGTAGTCAAAGAGTCTTATGGTGATCAGAGACGTTGGGTTGCTGTATTCTGCCTCCCGTGGGGTTGCCGATGTCTCATTGATCCCTCTTGGCTGCGTTACCTTCCGGTTCTTCTCTTTCTAGCTATGCTGCTATAGCTAATGCTGCCAGGGTCTCATGCTACACATGGCATCAGTAATTGTTAATAGACACTGTGCTCTTAATCAATAACTAATTACATTTTCTATTTTCTCTCCGAGCTGTGTTCCTGTACCAGTTCCTGCCCCACACATGATGTTCATCTGCTTCAGCTCCAGCTCCACCAGAGGGCAGTAACTCTCTCCCTCCTCCAGTTGGCTGGGGACGAAGTGCCGCCAAGGACTTTCCTGCTTAGACTCAGGATTCTGGAGTGACTTTGTGTATCGAACTACTTAATGCCGATGTGCATATTTTACACTTTATTTGTTCTATGACTCCAAGACTTATTAGTTTAGATAAATTAGTTTAATTCTTAGATTTATCATCTATGCCGCTCAAGGAGGTTGGGTCCCTTTTTGAGGCTTGGTCCTCCCAAGGTTACCTCCTCATAACTCTAAGGGAGTTTTTCCTTGCCACTGTCGCCCTAGGCTTGCTCAATTTGGGATTGGACGTAGATATTAGGAGATAATCTAAAATTGTAAAGTTGCTTTGAAACAATGCTCCATTGTAAAAAGAGCTATAGAAATAAATCTGACGTGACCTGAAGCGAGCAGCTATGTGAGGAAACCCACCAACATCCCAGAGCTGAAGCTGTTCTGTAGGGAGGAATGGGCTAAAATTCCTCCAAGCCGGTGTGCAGGACTGATCAACAGCTACAGGAAACGTAAAAGGCTTGCTCAGTTTGGAATTGGCAGTATATATTAAAAGATAATCAAAAATTGTAAAGTTGCTTTGAGAAGATGCTCCATTGTAAAAAGCGCTATATAAATAAATCTGACTTGACTTTTGCTCGGGAAGACGACCACTGGCAAGGGAGCAGCGTTACAAACGTTGAGGTTTGTAATATTAATTTACTCTATTGTTTACTTTTTATTTTATTTGCTCTTCAAAATGAAACGATAATTTGCGCTTTTATTGATTTTTTAACACAGGTTGTCTTCTACCAAACAATCTAGCATAGCAAGCTAGAGTTAAGGCGGTTTCACACTGAGTCCAATTTTATGGACTAAAAAATGGACGTCAAGTATTGAAAAAGAACACATGTATATTAATTCTATCCGTCACACAGAGTCCGAAACTGACAGACTGTGATGCTGCGTAAAATGTACTAATTTCTGCATTGTTCGGATGTGTTAAAGTCAGGGTGACCAATCAGAGGTTGGCTGTCAGGCAGAACAGCTCATCCTGCTAGCGTAGAGCACGATAGCTACATGCTGACCAAAAATGGGTCAGTTGACATGGGGGTGACAGCAATTTACTAAGCTAAATGTTTGAGAGCAAACAGTTCCAAAACCATTCAGGAAGTCCTTGATAAGTTCCATGACTCATGAATTGATACATGGTAGATAGACCATAGGGTGGCACAGTGGTGCAGTGGTTAGCGCTGCTACTTCACAGCTCTGAGATTCCTGGTTCAATCCCAACTCTGGTTTCCATCTGTGTGGAGTCAGCATGTCCTCCCCATTGTGGGTTTCCTCTCGGTACTCTGATTTCCTCCCACATTCCAAAGATATGTGTTTTAAGTTAATTGGTGTTTCTAAAGTGCCCTTAATGTGTGTGTGAGTGCATGTGCCTTATGATGGGTTGGAGAAAGTCCTGGTGACCTACTCTGTAAAAACCATCCCCCAAGGCTTTTATTCAACACCAATATACAGTGAGGCAAAAAAGTATTTAGTCAGCCACTGATTGTGCAAGTTCTCCTACTTAGAAAGATGAGAGAGGTCTGTAATTTGCATCATAGCTACACTTTAACTATGAGAGACAAAATGGGAAAAAAAATCCAGGAAATCAAATTGTAGGATTTTTAAAGAATTTAATTGTAAATAATGGTGGAAAATAAGTATTTGGTCAATAAATTTGGTTCAACTCAATACTTTGTAACATAACCTTTGTTGCCAATGACAAATGTTTCCTGTAAGTCTTCACCAGGTTGCACACACTGTAGCTGGTATTTTGGCCATTCCTCCATGCAGATCTCCTCTAGAGCAGTGATGTTTTTGGGGCAACACGGACTTTCAACTCCCCCACAAATGTTCTATGGGGGCTGAGATCTGGAGACTGGCTAGGCCCACTCCAGGACCTTGAAATGCTTTTTTATGGAAGCCCCGCCTTCTTCGCTGGGACCGAGCAGTGTGTTTGGGATCATTGTCATGCTGGAAGCCCAGCCACATTCCATCTTCAATGCTCTCACTGATGGAAGGAGGTTTTGGCTTAAAATCTCACGATACATGGCCCCGAAGTTCATTCTTCCCTTAACACGGATCAGTCGTCCTGTCCCCTCTGCAGAAAAACAGCCCCAAAGCATGATGTTTCTGCCAACATGCTTCACAGTAGGTATGGTGCAACTCAACATTCTTTTTCCTCCAAACACGGCGAGTTGAGTTTTTCCCAAAAAGTTCTATTTTTAGTTTCATCTGACCACATGATATTCTCCCAATCCTCTTCTGGATCATCGATATGCTCTCTGGCAAAACTTCAGCAGACGGGCCAGGACATGTACTGGCTTAAGCAGGGGGGCACGCCTGGCACTGCAAGGATCTGAGTCCCCCCGGCGTAGTGTGTTACTGATGGTAAGCCTTTGTTACTTTGGTCCTAGCTTTCTGCAGATCATTCATCAGGTCCCTCCGTGTAGTTCTGGGATTTTGCTCACTGTTCTCATGATCATTTTGACCCCACGGGATGAGATCTTGGCGTGGAGCCCCCAGATCAAGGGAGATTATCAATGGTCTTTGTATGTCTTCCATTTCTTACAATTGCTCCCCCACAGCTGATTTATTCACACCAACCTGCTTGCCTATTGTAGATTCACTCGTCCCAGCCTGGTGTAGGTCTACAATTTTTCTTCCTGGTGTCCTTCGACAGCTCTTTGGTCTTTGGCCATGTCTTTTATACAGATAACGAGGTCAAACAGGTGCCATTAATACAGGTAGGAGTGGAGGACAGAAGAGCTTCTTAAAGAAGTTACAGGTCTGTGAGAGCCAGAAATCTTGCTTGTTTGTGGGTGACCAAATACTTATTTTCTACCATTTGTTTTTCTCATTTTGTCTCTCATAGTTGAAGTGTACCTATGATGAAAATTACAGACGTCTCTCATCTTTTTAAGTAGGAGAACTTGCACAATCAGTGGCTGACTAAATACTTTTTTGCCTCACTGTATGCCTGATTTTTGACTTTCTTGTTGTAACAAAGCCAACACCCTGTGAGGAAGGATTGTGAAATGTCACCAGTATGACAGGTATTTCTGCAGAAATCACACATGCTGTGTCTAGAATAATTACTGTGGTAAACAAGCAAAAACATTTTGCTAATGACTACTGTGTAAATGTGTGTAAGAACAGAAGGCAGTTACAGATCTCCAAGTTATCTTAATGCATATATAAGGGTAGGAATCGACAAATGTTCTTTTCAATCGGGGCGTTTTGGAAAAACTGAATTACTGTAGTAAACAACCTTAAAAATTTTGCTAAAGACTTTATTAAGACTTTACTTTTATTTGTAAATGTGTGTAAGAACAGAAGGGAGTTACAGATCTGTAAGTTATCTTAATGCCTACATAAGGGTAGAAATTGACAAACATAGCTTTTTTTCAATCGGGGTATTTATTTTTTGCAATATAAAACAGTTATTATTAAATTCTCACGTTAATAGAAATCACATTGAACAAATTCTAAGATAAGAACAGTTAAAGAAAACTTCTTAAGCAGTGTACCATAACAAAACAAATATTCCAACACCAGTAATATCAGATCAACAAAATACTGACAATATATTAATCAGGTTCAATTTATAACATTCTCCAAAGTAAAAATTGTCACCTGATTTTGTTACACATGACGTTTCAGCAAATTATAATGAAATAGTTTACACTGAAATAAATGTGCATTTAATAATACAAGGACATTAAATAATATTTTCCCACCAACACACCAATATAAAGGTGAATAACAAATCCTAACACACTGAGCTTTCCCCAGCATAGAAACACCCCGATTTATTATCAGCTCACAGATATCAGTAGTAGTAATGGACATAACTCACAGGTTTATTAGATTATTTGAGTTACACTTCTTTGATGAGAATGCCATAAGGGCGTATGGAACTCTCCACAATCTCCTTCTCCTGTTCTGGTGTGCTGCCTTCAGGAACAGGGATGAGCCAGTAGTCTTTCCTTGTGGTAATCTGCCGTTTCTGTGGGTTGATCCTGTTCTGCATGATGGCTTCATAGGTTTTCCCGGTTTTCTTGGACGTGAAAGTCTTGGACATTGAGTAACCTTTAGCGATGTCGATGTCGGGTGTTGAGTAGATGCCTCGACCATAAACCATACCAGTACCGGCTTCATAATGTGAGCTCACGATTCCTTTAGCTCCCTCAATGCTGGTGCCATGGAAAGAAACGGGCCACTCACCAGCCTCGGAACGATCCCTCCAACCTACAGAACCGAGCCAGCCATTCCCATCTGGGTATTTATTTAGTACCTTCAGAGCAAAGCGGTACCAGCCACATGGACGCTTGTACGGCTCACCACCACGTTCTAACTGCGAGTCGTCTGTGAAGTTTCGGAAATCATAATCGTAGTTTGGCTCAAAGAAGTTCTCAATGTCCACAAACAGCTCGTTCCTTAAAGTGGAGATTTCACTGTTGCTTTCGGGTTCATCACTGTTGCTTGTGACAGCTGTAAGATTTAAGCTGTTCAGTGTTTCAGCCAATTTTTCCAGATCAGAGTGTTTAAATATTGGCTTAAGTAGAACAGCATTGAGAAGATTTCCAATTGTCAGTAAGTCAGCAGTGCTGATGCTGTTATCGCCTTTAGTCAGAGGTTTTATCGTAGAATTAGTTAGAGCAGAGAGAGCCTCCAACACAATATCTCTGTCCATTCCCGGCATGATTCCGTCAGATGTAGGTGTTAAACCACGTAGATCTGAATTCAAACTGAAAACAGAAACTATTTTGTAGCTCTAATTTATAGAGTCATAGGCGTGGCCTTGTGTTTTGCCCAGTTTCACTGACACTTTGCATACTCCAGATCTTACAAAATCCTGTTTGGTACATTCCAGGTAATTGACGTCATAGGTTTTTTTTTGTATTACTTATCACAATGCAAACATTAATACATACATACCCCAATTATTAAATGGACGCCATGCTATTTATCCACCAGATTGAAAAACAGTTTTTAGCCCAGGCCTGTCACACTACAAATAAATAAATTGACTTGACTACTGAACTCTCAACACACCCACTCACCTTTAGTTGTACACTACTAAAACCAACCGGACACTACTGCGTTAGGTTACCATACCTACACACTGTGCAATTCATTGTACTGTATCGTATTGTCCAATAATATTTATTACCTATTTATTTATCAAGTGCAATTGTGTTCTGGCAAGATACCTCAACTCAACTCGCTCAGAACACCTGACATCCAGTCACTTTACCTTTATTCTGTACAAGTCACCCTGTAATTTTTTGTCCCTGTAATATTGTGTACTGATATACATATTTGACCTATTTGTACATAATGTGTATTTTCTACTTATGCTTACTTTACTTTTATACTTTGGCACCTAGGCTTGCTTCAAACGCCATCTTGTTGTACTTGTACAACGACAATAAAGATATCTCATCTTATCTTATCTTATTTACAAAAAGAAAACTTTTTTTGTTGGCTATAAACAAAACTGTAAAACTTACAATAAATTGTGAAGCTGGTTTGGCAGCTTTTCTGTGATTAAACAAACAATCTAGGTTTCCATGCTGTCCCCTTCACTTAAATTAAATTTCTTCCTATACTGATGCTCGGTTAGTGAACATGCAGTATAAACTATACATTTTGGTCACTCTTCGGAATCCTTGGCTTGTTCCTTGTTGCACTTAAGTGCTTGGATTAGACGAGCTGATGGCTGTATAGGTAAAAAATAAAGAATGAATATTTTCTTACAAGTTTTAATCATAATATGATTTTAAAAGGTCCTCATCAGCTGCAAAGCTGCAAATCCCTACTTGTCCACACAATGTCAAATCTCACTGTCTAAAATATTTCTTAAAAATCAACTTCAGTTTTTTGAGTTTGCTGTAACAAAAATGGTCTGTTAACGAGAACCAGTTTTGCTACCAAGACACTTTCTAATGAAGCCAACATTCTTGTAAAGAAGGAATGTGAAATGCTGATATGATGGCCAGTTCTGCAGAAATCTGTGCATATCTAGAATAATTACTGAATAACAACCTAACACATTTTGGCAAAGACTGTTGTATGTACATTAGGGCAAAAACGTATTTAGTCAGTCACTGATTGTGCAAGTTCTCCTACTTAGAAAGATGAGAGAGGTCTGTAATTTTCATCATAGGTACACTTCAACTATGAGAGACACAATGAGAAAGAATTTCAAGAAATCACATCGTAGGATTTTTAAACAATTTAATTGTAAATCATGGTGGAAAATAAGTATTTGGTCACCCACAAACAAGCAAAATTTCTGATTCTCACAGACCTGTAACTTTTTTAAGAAGCTCTTCTGTCCTCCACTTGTTATCTGTATTAATGGCACCTGTTTGACCTCATTATCTGTATAAAAGACATGTCCACAGCCTCAAACAGTCAGACTCCAAACTCAACCATGGCCAAGACCAAAGAGCTGTCGAAGGACACCAGGAAGAAAATTGTAGACCTGCACCGGGCTGGGAAGAGTGAATCTACAATGGTCAAGCAGGTTGGTGTGAATAAATCAACTGTGGGAGCAATTGTAAGAAAATGGAAGCCATACAAGACCATTGATAATCTCCCTCGATCTGGGGCTCCACGCAAGATCTCATCCCATGAGGTCAAAATGATCATGAGAACAGTGAGCAAAAATCCCAGAACTACACGGAGGGACCTGATAAATGATCTGCAGAGAGCTGGGACCAAAGTAATAAAGGCTACCATCAGTAACACACTATGCCGAGAGGGACTCAGATTCTTGCAGTACCAGGCGTGTCCCCCTGCTTAAGCCAGTACATGTCCAGGCCCGTCTGAAGTTTGCCAGAGAGCATATGGATGATCCAGAAGAGGATTGGGAGAATATCATGTTGTCTGATGAAACCAAAATAAAACTTTTTGATAAAAAATCAACTGGAGGAAAAAGAATGCTGAGTTGCATCCCAAGAACACCATTACTACTGTGAAGCATGGGGGAACATCATGCTTTGGGGCTGTTAAGGGATGAATGAACGGGGCCATGTATCGTGAGATTTTAAGCCAAAACCTCCTTCCATCAGTGAGAGCATTGAAGATGGAACGTGGCTGGATCTTCCAGCATGAGAATGATCCCAAACGCATCGCTCGAGTGGCCTAGCCAGTCTCCAGACCTCAGCCCCATAGAAAATTTGTGGAGGGAGTTGAAAGTCTGTGTTGCCCCAAAACATCACTGATCTAGAGGAGATCTGCATGGAGGAATGGGCCAAAATACCAGCTACAGAGTGTGCCAACCTGGTGAAGACTTACAGGAAACGTTTGATCTCTGTCATTGCCAACAAAGGTTATGTTACAAAGTATTGAGTTGAACCAAATTTACTGACCAAATACTTATTTTCCACCATGATTTACAATTAAATTCTTTAAAAATCCTACAATGTAATTTCCTGGATTTTTTTTTCTCATTTTGTGTCTCATAGTTAAAGTGTAGCTATGATGAAAATTACAGACCTCTCTCATCTTTCTAAGTAGGAGAACTTCCACAATCAGTTGCTGACTAAATACTTTTCTGCCCCACTGTGTATGTGTGTGTGTATATATATATATATATATATATATATATATATATATATATATATATATATATGTATACACACACACACTAACACACACACACACACACACATATATATATGTTTGTTCCAATGCTAAAACCAAACAGTGATTGAGTTTTAACTAGAAAGTGCAGTTCCTGCAGAAATTGCGAGTGTGTTGCGGCGATGCGTGCCGGTGTGAAGTGGATCAGGGACTGAGTGTGCCAATTATCAAAGCTGTAGGTTCACACCTGACTGAATTAAAGTCAATGTTTTCGTGGTCGTAGGTCCAAAACTAACAGAGTTACACTCTATGACCTTGCAGGGGTTACAGTGCCCAATCGGGAACCTCAAGGACCCCAAAGGCATTACATCTCACTTCAGGGTAGACCCGGAACCAAGCTTTCCGAATTTCGTGGCAGTAGGTCCAACCCTGACTGAGTTACAATCTATGACCTTCCAGGGGCCCCAGTGCCCAGTCGGGGACCTCAAGGGCCCCAACGGCATCATATGTCACCTCAAGTTGCACCCAGGACCACGATTTCCGAATTTTGTGGCCGTAGGTTCAAAACTTTTTGTAAACAACAGCAGGACTGAAACCCCATTATTTCCTTAGGGGGCAAAAATTTGGGACTTTGAGGGGACACTGTGCGGCACCAAAAGCACAAGCACCATTTTCCCGTATGGGCTCTACATCCATGCCAGATTTCATGTTTGTAGCTCAAAAACTGACCGAATTACTGCATTTTTTCAAAAAATACCATTCAAGTGAATGGGGCTTTTTTTTCACACAAATGCAAGTGTAACACATGAATGCAACAACATTTCTCTTAGCTGTACACAAGCACACTTCTCCAGAACATGCCGGACAATTTGCAGTTTATCACGTGTCGATATCTTGAAAACTGTAGGAGCAGACATGCGCAGAAAATTGAATAATAAAAATAATATTTGGAAGAACAATTAGTGCGTTATTTGCGCAACACACTAATATTAGATGAAGATTTAAAAAGATTCTCATCCTTTACAGCACTAAGCTGTATTTTCCTACTTTTCCAGTGTCGCCAAATCCTGCTGTTATCTTAATAAGGGTAGAATAACTACATAAGGGTAGAAATCGACAAACATTCCTTTTTTCGGGGCATTTATTTTTTTGCAATATTAAACTGTCATGATTCAATTGTCACATTAATAGAAATCACATTGAACAAATTGTAAGATACGAACAGTTCAAGAAAACTTCTTAAGCAGTGTACCAAAACAAAACAAATATTCCAGCACCAGTAATATCAGATCAGCAAATATTGACACAATATATTAATCAGGTTCAATTTATAACATTCTCCAGAGTAAAAATTGTTGCCTGATTTTATCGCAAATGACATTTCAGCAAATTATAATGAAATAGTTTACACTGAAATAAAAGTGTGTTTAATAATATAAGAACATTAAAATAATAATTTCCATTATATGTCACATGCATGGTCTATTAGGACAGTTCCTTTTGCTTTCACTTTCATATTTTTAACTTCTTTGTTGTAATGAAGCCAACGCCCTGTGAGGAAAGAGTGTGAAACACTGGTATGAAATCTACTTTGGTAGAAATCAGTGCATATCTAGAATAATTACTGTGGCAAACAACCTAACACATTTTACTAATGACTTTTGTTTGTAAATGTGTGTAAGAACAGAAGACAGTTACAGATCTGCTATCTTAATGCATACATAAGGATAGGAATCAACAACCGGTACTGTTTTTCAATCAGGGCATTCATTTTTTGCAATATTATACAGCCATAAAAGTGATTCAATTGTCACGTTAGTAGAAATGACATTGTACAAACTGTAAGATACAAAAAGTTAAAGGTAACTTCTTAAGCAGTGTACCAAAACAAAACAAATATTCCAACACCAGTAATATAAGGTCCGCAAAAGGTTGACACAATATATTAATCAGGTTCAATTTATAACATTCTCCAAAGTAAAAATTGTCATCTGATTTTGTTGCACATGACGTTTCAGCAAATTATAATGAAATAGTTTACACTGAAATAAATGTGCGTTTAATAATATAAGGACATTAAATAATTTTTTCCCACCAACACACCAATATAAAGGTGAATAACAAATCCTAACACACTGAGCTTTCCCCAGCATAGAAACACCCCGATTTATTATCAGCTCATTCACAGATATCAGTAGAAGTAATGAACATAACTCACACATTTATTAGATTATTTGAGTTACACTTCTTTGATGAGAATGCCATAAGGGCGTATGGAACTCTCCACAATCTCCTTCTCCTTTTCGGGTGTGCTGCTTTCAGGAACCGGGATGAGCCAGTAGTCGATCCCTTTGATAATCTGCCGTTTCTGTGGGTTGATCCTGTTCTGCATGATGACTTTGTAGGTTTTCCCGGTTTTCTTGGACATGAAAGTCTTGGCCATGGCGTATTTGTTAGCGGTGGTGATGTTGGGAGTTGAGTAGATGCCTCGACCATAAAGATCACGAGGACCAGCTTTGTAATGTGAGCTCGTGATTCCTTCAGCTTTCTCAATGCTGGTGCCATGGAAGGACACGGGCCACTCACCAGCCACAGAATGAGCCCTCCAACCTACAGAACCGAGCCAGCCATTTCCATCTGGGTATTTATCCAGTACCTTCAGAGCAAAGCGGTACCAGCCACATGGGCGCTTGTACGGCTCACCACCACGTTCTAACTGCGAGTCGTCTGTGAAGTTTCGGAAATCATAATCGTAGTTTGGCTCAAAGAAGTTCTCAATGTCCACAAACAGCTCGGTCCTTAAGCTGGAGATTTCATCGTCGCTATCGGCTTCATCTAGGTTTAAACTGCTCAGTGCTTTAGAAAGTGATTTCAGATTTCTTACTGTTGGCTGAAGTAGAACAGCACTGAGAAAGTTTTTAATTGTCAGTAAGTCAGCAGCGCTGATGCTGTCTTCGACTTTAGTCATAGGTTTTATTGTAGAATTGGTTAGAGCAGAAAGAGCCTCCAACACGATATCTCTGTCCATTCCCGGCATGATTCCGTCAGCTGTAGGTGTTAAACCACATAGATCTGAATTCAAACTGAAAACAGAAGCTATTTTATAGCTCTCATTTATAGAGTCATAGGCTTGGCCTTTTGCTTTCACTCTGTTTCACTCTGACACTTTGCATACTCCAGGTTGACATCATAGTTTTTTTTTGTATTACTTAACACATGGCAAATATTAATTTAAAAATAGCTCTACCAGTGCAACTGGTGCCAAACATACCCCAATTATTAAATGGACGCCATGCAATTTTTCCACCTGACTGAAAAACAGTTTTTAGCCCAGGCCTGTCACACTACAAATAAATAAATTGACTTGACTACTGAACTCTCAACACACCCACTCCCCTTTAGTTGTACACTACTAAAACCAACCGGACACTACTGCGTTAGGTTACCATACCTACATACACTGTGCAATTCATTGTACTGTATCGTATTGTCCAATAATATTTATTACCTATTTATTTATCAAGTGCAATTGTGTTCTGGCAAGATACCTTAACTCAATTCACTCCGAGCACCTGACATTCAGTCACTTTACCTTTTTTCTGTACAAGTCTCCCTGTACTATTTTGTACCTGTAATATTGTGTACTGTTATACATATTTTACCTATTTGTACATAATGTGTATTTTCTACTTATGCTTACTTTATTTTTATACTTTGGCACCTAGACTTGCTTCAAAGGCCATCTTGCTGTACTTGTACAATGACAATAAAGATATCTCATTTCATCTTATCTTATTTACAAAAAAACATTTTTTGTTGGCTATAAACAAAACTGTAAAACTTACAATAAATTGTGAAGCTGGTTTGGCAGCTTTTCTGTGATTAAACAAACAATCTAGATTTCAATGCTGTCCCCTTCACTTAAATTACTTTTCTTCATATTCTGATGCTTGGTTAGTGAACTTGCAGTATAAACTATACATTTTGGTCACTCTTGGGAATCCTTGGCTTGTTCCTTGTTGCACTTAAGTGCTTGGATTAGACGAGCTGATGGCTGTATAGGTAAGAAATAAAGAATGAATATTTTCTTACAAGTTTTAATCATAATATGATTTTAAAAGGTCCTCATCAGCTGCAAAGCTGCAAATCCCTACTTGTCCACACAATGTAAAATCTCACTGTCTAAAATATTTATTAAAAATCAACTTCAGTTTTTCGAGTTTGCTGTAACGAAAATGGTCTGTTAACGAGAACCAGTTTTGCTACCAAGACACTTTCTAATGAAGCCAACATTCTTGTAAAGAAGGAATGTGAAACGCTGGTATGATGGCCAATTCTTCAGAAATCTGTGCATATCTAGAATAATTACTGAACACATTTTGGCAAAGACTGTTGTATGTACAGTAGGGCAAAAACGTATTTAGTCAGTCACTGATTGTGCAAGTTCTCGTACTTAGAAAGATGAGAGAGGTCTGTAATTTTCATCATAGGTACACTTCAACTATGAGAGACACAATGAGAAAGAATTTCAAGAAATCACATTGTAGGATTTTTAAACAATTTAATTGTAAATCATGGTGGAAAATAAGTATTTGGTCAGTAACAAAAGTTCAACTCAATTCTTTGTAGCCTTTGTTGGCAATGACAGAGGTCAAACGTTTCCTGTAAGTCTTCACCAGGTTGGCACACACTGTAGCTGGTATTTTGGCCCATTCCTCCATGCAGATCTCTTCTAGAGCAGTGATGTTTTGGGGCAACACGGACTTCACAAATGTTCTATGGGGCTGAGATCTGGAGATTGGCTAGGCCACTTCAGGACCTTGAAATGCTTTTTACGGAGCCTCTCCTTTATTGCCCGAGCGGTGTGTTTGGGATCCTTGTCATGCTGGAAGATCCAGCCACGTTCCATCTTCAATGCTCTCACTGATGGAAGGAGGTTTTGGCTTAAAATCTCACGATACATGGCCCCGTTCATTCTTCCCTTAACACGGATCAGTCGTCCTGTCCCCTCTGCAGAAAAACAGCCCCAAAGCATGGTGTTTCCACCCCCATGCTTCACAGTAGGTATGGTGTTCTTGGGATGCAACTCAGCATTCTTCTTCCTCCAGTTGAGTTTTTACCAAAAAGTTCTATTTTGGTTTCATCTGACCACATGATGTTCTCCCAATCCTCTTCTGGATCATCCATATGCTCTCTGGCAAACTTCAGACGGGCCTGGACATGTACTGGCTAAGCAGGGGGGCACGCCTGGCACTGCAGGATCTGAGCTCACCTCTCAGTGGGGTCATAGTTGTGTTTACTGATGGTAGCCTTGTTACTTTGGTCCAGCTCTCTGCAGGTCATTTATCAGGGTCCCTCCGTGTAGTTCTGGGATTTTTGCTCACCGTTCTCATGATCATTTTGACCCCACGGGATGGGATCTTGCGTGGGGCCCCCCCAGATCGAGGGAGATTATCAATGGTCTTTTATGTCTTCCATTTTCCTATGCATTGCTCCCACAGCTGATTTATTTACACCAACTTGCTTGCCCATTGTAGATTCACTCTTCCCAGCCTGCTGAGAGTCTACAATTTCTTCCTGGTGTCCTTCGACAGCTCTTTGGTCTTGGCCATGGTTGAGTTGGGAGTCTGACTGTTTGAGGCTGTGGACAGGTGTCCTTTTATACAGATAACGAGGTCAAACAGGTGCCATTAATACAGGTAACGAGTGGAGGACAGAAGAGCTTCTTAAAGAAGTACAGGTCTGTGAGAATCAGAAATTTTGCTTGTTTGTGGGTGACCAAATACTTATTTTTCACCATGATTTACAATTAAATTGTTTAAAAATCCTACAATGTGATTTCTTGAAATTTTTTCTCATTTTGTCTATCATAATTGAAGTGTAGCTATGATAAAAATTACAGACCTCTCTCATCTTTCTAAGTAGGAGAACTTGCACAATCAGTGGCTGACTGAATACTTTTTTGCCCTACTGTAAATGTGTGTAAGTACAAAAAGCAGTTATAGATCTGTAACTAATTTTAATGGGTGTATAAGCGCAGGAATCAACAAACACTGCTTTTTCGAACGGCTAAGTCACCTTTTGAATCTGAGTCTGTACCTACAGTGGTGCTTTAAAGTTTGTGAACACTTTAGAATTTTCTATATTTCTGCATAAATATGACCTAAAACATCATCAGATTTTCTCACAAGTCCTAAAAGTAGATAAAGAGAACCCAGTTAAACAAATGAGACACAAATATTCTACTTGGTCATTTATTTATGGAGAAAAATGATCCAATATTACATATTAGTGAGTGGCAAAAGTATGTGACCCTTTGCTTTCAGTATCTGGTGTGACCCCCCTGTGCAGCAATAACGCAGCTAAACGTTTCCTGTAGCTGTTGATCAGTCCTGCACACCGGCTTGGAAGAATTTTAGCCCATTCCTCCGTACAGAACAGCTTCAGCTCTGGGATGTTGGTGGGTTTCCTCACATTAGCTGCTCGCTTCAGGTCCTTAAACAGCATTTCCATTAGATTAAGGTCAGGAGTTTGACTTGGCCATTCCAAAATATGAACTTTATTGTTCTTTAGCCATTCTTTGGTAAAACGGCTTGTGTGCTTAGGGGCGTTGTCTTGCTGCATGACCTACCTTCTCTTGAGATTCAGTTCATGGACAGATGTCCTGACATTTTCCTTTATAATTCTCTGATATCATTCAGAATTTGTTGTTCCATCAATGATGGCAAGCCGTCCTGCCCAGATGCAGCAAAACAGGCCCAAGCCATGATACTACCACCACCATGTTTCACAGATGGGATAAGGTTCTTATGCTGGAATGCAGTGTTTTCCTTTCTCCAAACATAACGCTTTTCTTTAAAACCAAAACATCCATCCACAAAACATTCTTCCAATAGCCTACTGGCTCGTCCACATGATCTTTTAGCAAACTGCAGTACGAGCAGCAATGTTCTTTTTGGAGAGCAGATGGCGTTCTCACTTGCAACCCCTGCCATGGCACACCCATTGTTGTTCAGTGTTCTCTACTGATGGTGGACTCATGAACATTAACATTAGTTACCCTGGGAGTCCTTTGTGACCTCACAAACTATTACACGCCTTGCTCTTGGAGTGATCTTTGTTTGGTCGACCACTCCTGAGGAGGGTACAGTGGTGTTGAATTTCTTCCCATTTGTACACAATCTGTCTGACTGTGGATTGGTGGAGTCCAAACTCTTTAGAGATGGTTTTGTAACCTTTTCCAGCCTGATGAGCATCAACAACTCTTTTTCTGAGCTCCTCAGAAATCTCCTTTGTTTGTGCCATGATACACTTCCACAGACATGTGTTGTGAAGAGCAGACTTTGATAGATCCCTGTTCTTTAAATAAAACAGGGTGCCCCCTCACACCTGACTGGCATCCCATTGATTGAAAACCCCCGACTTTAATTTCACCTTCAAATTAACTGCTAATCCTAGAGGTTCACATACTTTTGGCACTCACTAATATGTAATATTGGATCATTTTCCTCAATAAATAAATGAAAAAGGATAATATTTTTGTCTCATTTGTTTTACTGGGTTCTCTTTATGTACTTTTAGGACTTGTGTGAAAATCTGATGATGATTTATGTCATATTTATGCAGAAATATAGAAAATTATAAAGGGTTCACAAACTTTCAAGCACCAATGTAAGAGCACTGATCTTGCTTTATAACCCTCTACCAAATTAGTAGCCACCATCACACCTGCCTTGAATTTATCATCAGGACTGATATGGTGATAAAAAACCACAGAGTCTCAGTGTGGGTTTCCTCACACATCTCAACAGATTAGTCAATTATTTTAGCAATATTTAGAATAGTCTCCATGTTTCATTATACTATTGGAGGATTTGTCTTGTTTACAGTGGAAGAATAACAATTATGATTGTAAAGTTCTGTCTTTCCTGTTGTAGTCATATTTCTATAACGTCCAACCAACCTTTATAACACACAGATGATTTGTAGAGGAAGATGTTTATGTAATAATTTTAGTAAACAAAAACAGCTGTTGCAGTGCAGCAGGTACAAAACAATGTGGTTGTTGCTGTTCTGTTGACCTTTAGTAACAAAACTGATTTTGTGTTGACTATATAACTAAATCTTACAGTAAATTGTTCAGTGCTGTTTATTTAACCTCTAGTATGCAATGTGTATATATAAACTACAAATCTGATCACTTGGCAATTTCGTTCCTTGTTGCACTTTAGTGCTTGCAGTAGAAATACTGACTGAAGAGGTGAAGAATAAAGACTGAGCTGTAATTCCCAACGTATCCACACTGTGTCGCCAAACCACTGCTTATGACTTACACAGAAGGTCAAATATTCCACCCAGATATAAAAAAGTAAAAGAAAAGTAAAGTCTTAAAAGTAAATAAACACCCATATAAAATAAACACTTACGCAGACTGATCCATTTTTAGACACAGGCTGTAGGGGGAATTTGCCACCAACATGGTGGCCATCTTGAATGTAGTCATCTTGGATTCAACTTAAGTTTTTCAAATGGGATCACACCAGTCAAGAATGTTACAGTAATTTTATCTCTATACAGGCCGTATCAAAATTGGAGTTATCCAAAACAGAACGCATTGAGATTGAAGAAGTTCTGTTGCCAATAAAATAAAAGCTGGATGCCCAAAAACTATGGATGTAGCAACAGTAGTGTTCTGGCCTCATTCAGCAAGGGTCTGGAGCCCTTACAAAATTCAGCCACACTAAAGGCCATCTATGGAAAACTCTAAACTTGTATAAAATATTGTGGAAAGATTGATTTTAATTTCCATTCCGTACATAATCTGAGCTCCAGATTGAAGCAAGTTTGACGTAGAATAAACAGAAATACGTTTAGTTGTTAATATTTAACTCCCAATTTCACTTATCCTAGCCTGGACTAATATATGTGCAGTTTAAGTTACAGTACAGGAGAAAATTTTAAAAGTGGTCAAGAATTATAAAAATGCAGAGTCAATGATAAAAACGAGACAGATCCCCTGAAGATTACTGATCCATAAGCACTGCCCATCATGATTAAAAAGTCATGTTGTACAGTTTATTAATGATTAAAGTCATTGTTTAATCATTAATCAATACCAGTAATGTGTAATCGTTTCATATGAGTTAAATTGCTCTAGATTTCCTTGATGAGGATGCCGTACGGACGGATGGAATCGTCCACGATGTTCTTCATCCTCTCTCTGCGCTCCTCTTCTCTCAGAGCGTAAACGTTCAGCGGGATCTTCACCAGCCACAGCTTGTCGGATTTCTTGATCCGTTTGTCCGGGTTGATCCGGTTCTGCATGATCACTCGGTAGCTCTTTCCGTTCTTGGAGGTGAACTCCTTGTGCAGCTCTCCGTCCTGCTCGGCCTGCTCAACGTCCGGAGTGGAATAGATCCCGTATTCCTGATCCTCATCAGGCGCCCCGGACACCAGCTGTCCCACTTTGCCGGTTCCGTGATAGGACACGGGCCACTCCCCGGGCTCAGAGTTGTTCCTCCATCCTCCAGGACCGAGCCAGCTGTTCCCGTCCGGGTACTTATTCAGCACGTTCAGCGCAAAACGGTACCAACCGGCCGGGCGCGTGTAGGGCTCACCGCCGCGCGTGCACTCCACCTTTTCTTTGTAGTTGCGAAAATCGTAATTAAATTTAGGAGCGTAGAAATTGTCCAGATTGACACAGACCTCGTCCGGTGATGTGTCCGCGCTCGGCTCGATACTGCTCGGCTCATCCCTGCACAGAATAAGCGGCAGGAAGGCGGAGGAAACAAAGTTCTGCACCGTTAGCTCACCGATATCGATCCCGGTCGAGTCGGTGCGGAGATTCACATTCTGGCCCGTCAGACAAGACAGAGCCTCCAACAGCACCGAGCTGTCCATGTCCACAAACAAGCAAAACGCTCACAAACCCGTGCAAAACAAGTTTCAGCCCAAGTCAGGTGATTTCCACGAACGGATTCATAAACATTGAGGAAACTGAAAACACTTTTACTTTCGGTTTTGTGTCCCAGATAGCTTTAAAGAAACAGTTCAGCAAAATATTAACTATACGACTTCCTTATTACACCAAACCAACAGCAGGCAAATATGTTATCAAGTTATGGTTAAAATATGTGGACTAGACCTGGGTGATCTGGCAACATCAGGATGTTTCAGTATTGATCACTATTATACACAATATTATACACACCCCAACCAAACTCATTTCTATACAAAACAGGAATAACAGAAATAATAACAAAGAGCACTTACACAAAATCGAAACAGTTCCACCAAGTACATACGACCATTTTGGTTTCTTCGATGAAAAATCTAATAGGGTTCTGAAGTGCAGCTACACCTTATGTAATCTTACAGTCCAAGGTCTTGCTCATTTAAAGCATGGACCTTCTGGCGTACAGTCTAGCACCTTAAACCACTACGCCAGCACAGATCCACAAATTAGCACCTCATTTACTACTACATTCCAAGCATTCATGGCCCCAACAGGGGCAGCTTGGCAGATTTGAACCCTGGTCTTTCTGGTACAACCAATCCAGGACCTTAAGAGCTAAGCCGCCACATAACTCACTTGTACGCCTCGTTTTCAACCATTTAATTGGGTTTCAGATCCTTTTTCAGGTAAAATGTCACGCCATCAGTGATCTCTCAAACGCTTTCTGCACCCACACTTTCAGTGTACTAGTTGTAGTCCTAGATTTTGAGATGGTCTAAAAGTTTTGTTGTTGCCACCAGACCAGACATACCAGTCTTGTCCCACTTTGTGCCATGTCCATTGTGTTTCACAAACAGGTATTATTGGTTGACTCATGTTCATCTAGACAGATAAACCCAGACGGACATTAGATCTGCAGCTCATAGAAATTTGATAAGTTGTCTGATATTTGTTGATTGCCAGGAGATCTCTCTGGTTTGGTAGGAGGGGCATTAACTAGGTATTTGGCAGGTTTCAGATTTTCAGGTTGGCAGATTTTCTTTTGTTGTGTGGCCAATATGGCATCTGACCACTAATTCGGGAGAATATTCTGGGTAAACCTTCGAACCCTCAATCCATAGCCTAACCATTAAACTTCCTCTGCCCACTTTATGCCCCTTCACATCCTGTCTCATGGCTGACCAGTTTATTTTATAATCAACTGTTAAATTAATGTTAATTGGGATCTTGCTCAGCTGGAACCAAAGTGATCCCCTGGCTGTGTCCCAAACCACCCCAGTACTAAAGAGTATAGTGCACTTATCTTGCCTAAAAAGTAAAATATTGTAATTATACAAATATTGCAGTTACGAAATCACACTGCAAAACAAACAACAATAAAAAGATAAACCAGATAGAAAGGTGACATGGAAAAACTTGATCTGTCGGTAAACGAGTCATGTTTTCAGTTATAGTTTATTTTATTGTGTCATTTAACAAACTGAACAAAAATTTTATCAAAACAGCGACTGAAAAATCAAACTGTATAAATCACGTAAACAAACCGTTTCATCGTCCGCCTGATCACTCGTACTGTTAAAATCTAAACAAACAATCAACACAAAGCTCATCAACACAATCAGGAACTTAAAACGTAAACGTCAGCATAATTCATTCTTATTCTCATTCAAGCAGAAGCACGCCACCTAGAGATCGGCCGCACCAACGCCGGCGTATTCAGGAATCATGGTCAGGCTACAGGGTACATACCAGTCCTTACAGCGTTACCCATGATCCTTTGTGACACGGTGTCGTAAGGTTTCTTTCACAGTGATTCAGAACTTGTAACACCGGTTTGGCATCTTTAATGGCACCGACGGGCGGCTGCTATCTGAACACGCCCACGTTGATTGACAAGGTCACTTCTGGCTTCTTGGTCTTTTTCCCTATACTCTTTTGTGCGCCCACACCTCGCCCCCTAGTGGAGGTAAACAATAATGTCAGTAATGTGAGTTTAAATTCCAGGTTATATAGAGCAGATAAATCATTACAGCAGGTCAGGTGTGTGTGTGTGTGTGTGTGTGTGTGTGTGTGTGTGTGTTACCCTTGCTCTGTGTGCTCTTTATCCTTCGGTGTACCGAACTCCCGACTACTGTCAATCAGAAGATTCTACACACACACACACACACACACACACACACACACACACACACACACACACAAAATTAATTAACGCCTCCGAGTTGCAAATAAACACTGTGATTCTAAACAATGCGGGTGCATAAATGTGGCGCTGGTGCTCGTTTGGTGTTCATACAGCTGGTAGAAACACAGATTTTTAAAAATGGTTTTGGTTGTTTTTTGATGGCTTTCCCCTTTTTTCCCCTGGTAATGTCCAGTTCTTGAGTCTCATCAGAACCCCTTACTGAAGGAGGGTAAGGTTGTGGGTTAAGGGTCTCATTGCAGTGTTAGGGTCAGGGTTTAAGGTTAACGAGAGTGATTTATTCAGGCGACAGTAAATGAATTCGACACCAAATATTTTTCCTACAACAAAAATGCAACGTTATTTTATTCTGTGCTTGATTTTTTTTGTGAACTCAATCAGGGTTGCTTCAGCACCTCATGAAGCAGCTCCTGTATTTTCAGTCTGAATCTCCACAAGACTGACAAAACACACGGTGTTTTATTCCATCATCTGTTGTTCCCTCTAATCCCATCCCACAGAGCCATTTTACTGCCTATGAGATGCTCAGGTTTGTTAATAAAAAAAGCAGTGATATTATTAATCATAAATAATAAGTTATATTCGAGTAAGGTTTTGATGTGTAATTATAGACCTCCTAAATCTAATGAAGGTTTTCTGTGAGCAGCAAACTCATCTCTTGAAGGAATCATTTTGTTCGCCCTGCCTGTTTTTTTTCGCCTCAATACAATTGATCCAGGTTGCAAAATGAATCCAGCAGGTTTAGTTTTGAAGCGAGGACATGGCGCCCGAATATTTCTGTGTTAGGTGTGCTGCGGCATTTTGAACGCATGGAAGAAGCCCAATTTCCGGGACCGGCTACAAATGTGATACTGGCAAAGCGTAGTGGACTTGTGGGACATAAAGTTGGTTGCATTGTTTCAGAAGGTCTTTCTGACGTACGTTTGTCGTATCTGTGGGCTGTACCTTCATGCCTATAGTGTCTCCGTCTCGCAGGCAGTATGGCGCCCCCTGCAGGTTCACTCCTTTATTACTGTTACGCTTATTCTGCTTTTTCTTCTTCTGTTTGGACACGGGTTGAGTCTGAAACACACACACACACACACACAAACACACACACACAATTACAGTATATATCATATTTATTTCTCTCTCTCTCGTGCACTCGCTCGCTCTCTCACCGAGTAGTTAATGGGCATCCAGCTGTTCTGCTCAGGCAGCTGTTTGGCCAGCAGCAGGTTCTCAGCCGAGATTCCACAGTGGGCCGAGACGGCATTGTACAGCCCTTTGGGGGACGAGTCTAGCCCCGCCTCCCACACAAACTCATGGGTGGGGAAATACTCAGCTCCGGCCGCGTTTTCTGTAGACATGGCAACCCGTAGATTCAGCACGATGTCCTTTTGACTGAGAAGAGAAAACTCTGATTAGGACTAGACCATGGTGCTAAACTCTGTGTGTGTGTGTGTGTGTGTTGGACAGCGACATACCCCAGGTTCTCCTCACACTGCAGCTTCTGGACACACACTTCACATCCTGTGGATAACTTCAGCTTCCTGAGAGAGACACACAGAGATGGATACAGTTGAGTTGAGGTGAATGGAAATACCTGAGGTTCAAGGTAGGTGTGTGTGTGTGTGTGTGTGTGTGTGTGTGTGTGTGTGTGTACCGGAGTGTGTTCTGGTTTCCTCTGAGGATCCTGTTAGGCTTCCGTTTATCCACCGACCAAACGCGCAGGAATTCAGCAGATGGAACACACACAGTCGCCAGCGCCGGCAGAGTCAGCACCTACAAACGCAGTGTGTGCGTCACGTTCCTTATGTTTATTAAATTCAATATTCCTCCACTAGAGGGTGATCTAACCAGGCTGCATCCCAAACCTGATACTGCTGTGGTAAGATTTTAATTAGTACGCAACAAACAGCTTCTTTGCCGTATTCTTCAAAGTGTGTTTTTTGTGATAAAAATGTGTTGTGTGTCTGATACCTGACACTTAAGCTCCTGCAGCGACGCTTCTTCAGAGATTTCAACACAACCAACAGGCCTCAGCTGCAACCCTACCGTACAGTACATTATTATTATTATTATTTTTTTTTATTAAACCACCCTAATAATTCCAATCATTATTTTATAATTGTTTTGTGCGGCTCGTTTTCAAACCTGTGTGTGACTGTGATGTGTGATTCAGCTCACACACTTCACTGTTATCCAGCCAGCTCACCGTCAGCTTCACAAAGCCCTGAAACACACACACAGACACACACTTACTTCAGCAACTCATCACTTCCTGTCTCTCTGCATTACCCCTCAGATTTGTGTAACCTACCTTTGGAGGAAGCTGCCCCTCCATGAGCACCAGGGTGTCCCCGTTAGCCACGCCCACCTCCAACAGAGACGCATTCTACAGCACACACATACACACACACACACACACACACACACACACACACACACAGAGAGAAAGCTTCAGTACAACACAACAGCTGCAGAACGTCTCACATTTAAGGAACAATTTTTTGGCCGAGCTGTACCTCATCCACGAGAGGCTCGCCAACCTCCTCACACCAATCCATCCTGCATAGGTGCCAGCACGTCCCTACACACACACACACACACACACACACACACACACACACACACACACACACACACACACACACACACACACACACAGTTTTGAAGCTGTAACTGCAAAATGACTGCAAAAGCTGGAGTGAGTTTTACCATCGAGTTCCGCCGCCTGCAGCATCGCCAACAAACACTGAAACACACAGAGCCACACTGTTACACACACACACACACCAAAGAAACAGTTGTACACACACACTCACGCACGCACGCACACACACCTCCTTCACCGTGAGCTTCTCCTCCACAACAATCTCCATCTCCGGCCCAGCAGGGGGTGCCACTTTGTAAAACAGGAACATCTGCAGGAAATACAGGAGTGATTAAGGGAAGTGGGCTTGGCAGTGTTGGAAACACTAAACCATTTCATGTTTCTCAGCTCTGTAGCCCCGCCCCGTTTTACCTGTGACACTTTTGGGGCGTGTCCAATACACAGATACAGCGAGGTCATCAACTTGATCCCTGCCTCGCGCACAGTGATATCCTCACGCACTACACACACACACACACACACACACACACACACACACACACACACACACACACACACACACACACATACACACACACAGAGTGATGTAAGCAGCAGGACAGTGTGTGATTGGTTGTTTTAGGAACAGAGAGGCGAGTTAATACCTGGAGGTAAAAATTTTCCTGAGCGATCCATCTGTCGTAAACAACACGGAACATCTGAGAGAGAGAGAGAGAGAGAGAGAGAGAGAGAGAGAGAGTGTGAGAGAGAGAGATTTTAGATTGAGTGTTTCCACTGCAGATCAACTTAGGTTTGGATTTGGGTTTTATCGATTCTAAAATGGTGAAAAAATGTGCCAAATGTTTAGGTCTAAAGAATATCCGTATTTTCTTATTTCTTATATTCCAGCTTTTTGCTTCCCATTTAAACGTGGTTTAATGTACTAAAACCACGACCTAGGAAGTCCAAACTTCCCTCAGTTATTACTGATCATAAGTAATCTCTCCTGATGAAATGATGAACCTGTGATCCATAAGGAATCATTTTTAATTTACATTAAGCTTCTTACTTCCCATTTATACCCATGTTACATATCTCTCTTCCTTTCATCATCTCAGCAGGAGGGATTATTTATGATCAGCAGGAACTGAGAGAAGTCTGGTTTTCCTAGCTCATCGTTTTAGTGCATTAAAGTGTTTAACAAGCGTTTCAGACTGATGCTTATGCAGCATTTGAGCTCCGGGCTTAAGATAACATACGTGATTAAACATCACGCCGGTCCTGCAGATGGGTGCCTTCTTAAGTTAATACAGCTGGATTTTGGCACTAATCACAGCCGTGCATTTGAAGCATAAATGCGTTAGTAACTGATTAGGAACTGATTAGTGGAATCAAACTGCTGGTTTCTGAACGGGTACCTGGTTCTGGGAATTTTGGAACCAATTCCGAATCGACACCCAACTCTAACTCAGATCGAATCGGATCTGTTCAGACTGGAGTCACTTTCAGTGACGAGGACAAGCGGACGGACACTCTACATTTCTGTAAGATTGTTTATTTTTGTTCTACCTGCAAATTGTTCCTGCAGCTGCAGCTCCTCCAGAGCTCTCTGCTTCACCGTACTCACCAACTACACACACACACACACACACACACACACACACACACACACACACACACACACACACACACACACACACAAAGATAAACCTTCGCCCACTAGTGGCGGCATGTGGAATAACTGCATAACAATACAAGTTTTGAAATGTTCTTCTGACCGTGTCTCCTGAAGCAGGAACCTTCATCGCTTTCTCCTCCTCCTGAACCTGCACCTGCAGCCAGCGACAATCCGAAGGCGTCGTCACGGTAACCATGTCCCCGCTCAAGCTGAACACGCTGCGCGCACAAACACACACACACACACACAGGCAGTTATGATCTGAATCGTGACTCCATTATAAACTGATCCCGTTTCGGGTTCGGGTTCGGGACCTGTTGTTGACGTGTGTGTGGGGCAGCAGCAGCAGGGTGTCCCCGTCCCGCAGCGAGAGCTCCCTCAGCGTTCTCCTCATGGCCTCAGAGGGGCACACCTTCCACCTGCTGGCTCCTCCTCCGGTCGCCGCCCCCTTCTCCTCCTGACACACCAGTGCCTCTCCCGTCCCAAGAGCCTCCTGAATCCCTCCCAGTGTGTCCCCTCCCGAAAATCCCTGCAGCACACGCACAAGGCCCACGCTCTCTGCTTCTGAGGCCCCGCCCACATCGATGGGATCGGACGTTGGTTCCACCCCTTCTGGCTTCAGGATGGTTAGGAGCAAGGGTTCAGACTCAACACCTGTCTGCAGAGGCACTCCGTTCACCTAACACGCGCGCACACACACACACACACACACACACACACACACACACACACACACACACACACACACACACACACAGGGTAAATATAGTAGTGTATTTACAGATTGTGACAGGTGTGTGTTTGCTGTTGTACCTCGGTCCCGTTCCACACAAACAGATCTGAGCCATTACACACTCCAGCACTGTACAGCGACTGCTGATCATCTACACACACACACACACACACACACACACACAGCAGCAGATTAAACCCTAGTGCAGTAAGACAGGTGTGCTTTGGTGTGTGTGCGCGTTTGTGTTACCTGTGAGTGTGTTGTACAGGTGCAGTCCTGCTGGCAGGTTCTTGGAAATGCTCAGAGCCATGTCTCCCTCCCATGAGTCCTGCATCTACACACACACACACACACACACCCCATTACAGCCACTTTGCTAATACAGTCTTAAAATAAATAAAAAGATAAACATGTGACCTGGTAAACAGCCAGTCGCAGCTCTCCCACTGTCCTCCTGCGGTCGAAGGTCAGGGTGAGGGTGTGGGCATCTCCGTGCCCGCTTTGGGGCTGCAGCGCTCTGTTCTGGACATGGTAATGAGGAGCAAAGTGGAGCCGAATCTCCACGCTGTTACTGCTCAGCTCAAACTCCGTCCTGCTCGAACCGTAACACACATTTTCAGTTTCATTTCACTGCAGACGGTATGAAACCCAGATATTTCATGGTTTGTTTGTTTTTTTCCAAGATAAA
Organism: Ancistrus triradiatus; assembly: GCA_025084515.1. NCBI lineage: Eukaryota > Metazoa > Chordata > Actinopteri > Siluriformes > Loricariidae > Ancistrus > Ancistrus triradiatus. Next base: position 25,978 of record JAJAGP010000292.1, read on the forward strand.
CTTTCATTCCTGCATTTCAGGCCTGTAACACATTCCGAAAAAAAGTTGGGACGAGGCAATTTAGGCCTAATAATGTGATTTAAAAAAATACTAAATAAAGATATAATGTCAAACAGTTGATTATAATCATGATTTGGTCCAAAAGCAGCATCCAGGAAAGGCTGATTCTTTGAGGAGTAAAGATGATCAGAAGATCTCCAGTTTATCAACAAATGTGCAAGAAAATGACTGAAATGTTTAAAATCAATTTTCCTCAAAGACAGACTGAAAGGGATGTATATATTTCTCCCTCTACAGACCATAATATCATTAAACCATTCAGAATCTGGAGGAATTTACTAAAAAGCCTAAACTGAAGAGGGGTGATCTCCGCTCCCTCAGACGGCACTGCATCAAGAACCATCATTCATCAATAGCTGATAGAACCACATGGACAAGGGATTCCTTTATCAAACCTTTATCAAGCTCTACAATACAGAGTTACATTCACAAATACCACTTAAAACGTTACTGTGCTAAAAAGAAGTCTTATGTTATAACCATGTCCAGAAGGGGCGTCGGCTTCTCTGGGCTCGGAGGATCTGGGATGGACCATCACATAGGGGGAACGGGGATTGTGCTCAGACCCATCAGTATCACAGATCTTTCTTTGGACCAAATACAAAAAGGACCAAAAGCCAGGCTCTGGCATGGTATGGGGTCGGTCAAGGCCCTCGGTAAAGGTCATTTCCACCTCTGTGATGCAGCATTAATGCAGAAAAGTACACTGGGATTTCAGAGCAACATAAGCTGCCTTCAAGACGACATCTTTATCAGGGACGTCTATGCATTTTAAAAAGAAAGAAATCAGAAAAAGTTCTGACTGAAATATATAAATCCCTTCCAGTTTTTCTTTGAGGAACTTTGTTTTTAAACATTCCAGTCATTTTCTCACAACTTTGGTGATAAACTGGAGATCCTCTGATCCTCTTTGCTCCTCAAAGACCCTAAATTGCTCCGTCCCAACTTTTTTTTCGGAATGTTTTGCAGGTCTGAAATGCAGGAACAGATGTTCAATAAGAAAAGAAACAAAGTTAGAAAATCTTAACCCAGAACCCATGCTGGTTTGTTGTTAGTGTGTGTGTGTGTGTGTGTGTGTGTGTGTGTGTGTGTACGTACCTCCTTTCCTGAAGCTTGGTGTTTTCCTCCTGCACCATCTGCAGCAGATGAGCAGGAACTCCATACGCAGGATTACCCAACGCTGTGTAACACAAAACGAAAACAGATAAGTGTGTGCTGAATACAGATCCATGAACACACACACGCACACACACCTGGGCCTGGCCGTTGCAGTGTGTGTTTCCTGTAGAACAGCATGTAGGCGCTCTCTTTCCCCTCAAACTGCTTGATGATGTCACTCTCTCTGATCGCCGTCACCGTCGAGTCGTTCAGATCGAACCAGCGCCCGCTCTCAGGCTCTGACTCCGCCCCCAACTCTGTTTCTGGCTCCGCCCCCTGCTCAGGTGCTCCTGAGGGGGTCCTCA